>CM076574.1:109763891-110243229 GCA_034641835.2 Pinus albicaulis
TGGTTGTAGATCCTTTAGGACGGGTTCCACCCATTCCTTCCTATGGTTGATCCTTCAACCTTTGGTTGTCCTTCATCCTTAAACCTTTGGTTTAATGATCTTCAACCGTTGGTTGTAGATCCTTCAACCTTTGGTTGTCCTTCATCCTTAAACCTTTGGTTTAATGATCTTCAACCAAAGGTTGTAGATCCTTTAGGACGGGTTCCACCCATTCCTTCCTATGGTTGATCCTTCAACCTTTGGTTGTCCTTCATCCTTAAACCTTTGGTTTAATGATCTTCAACCGTTGGTTGTAGATCCTTTAGGATGGGTTCCACCCATTCCTTCCTATGGTTGATCCTTAATGGCCCTATAAGGGCATAGGGTCCCATACATATGGTTATATGGCCCTATGAGGGCAAGGGGTCCCATCAGTAATGGCCCTATAAGGGCATGGGGTCCCATCATATGGGTGATATGGCCTGATATGATTGATGATAATCAAATCATATCATCGCATTAATCAACTGCAAGGACCTTGAATGGCCCTATGAGGGCATAGGCTCCCATCAGTAATGGGAGGGCCTTCCATGACATGCTGAAGGACCTTATAGACCCCCTTAAGGGGGCATAGAGGCTTATTATCCTAATGATTGGGTGGACCATAAAATCTCTAAGTGTAGCTATAAGGAGGCAATAAGGCCTTCAATGATATGCTAATGGCCCCTCTTCTTCGCGGGGGTGTGCTACACGGAGTCCACTTACCTCTTGAGGGCTGGGCCGTTGAGACCAGTGACCTAACTTGAGGGCATCGCCGACTATTAAAATGATGGTGACCTCCTGAGGGGCATATCCTACTGGATAGATGACCTAACTTGAGGGGTGGACCCAATAGGCATTTGCCTGAGAGGGCCATAGAGGACCGTTTAAGGTACGTTGGAGGCATTGATGGCAACGTTACCTCCTGAGGGCATCACTGGAATGGGCTCTACTAGATATTAAGGTAAATCTATATATCTATTAAGTGTTTCAATAGAAGTGTAATAATAATTTCAAAAATAAAATATTCTACTTCCTTCAATCACTATTTACATATCATCATAAAGTACCACTTCCTCACACAACAAGTCTTTGAGAAAATAATGAAGATGGAATACATACCCACAAAGCCTCTTGTTAGAGAAGCATTTGAATATGTGAGAAACAAATTAGGAATAGTTCTTGTAAATTATCTTGTTAGAGAACCATTTGAACATGTGAGAAAAAAATTAGGGATAGTTCTTGTAAATTATTGTCACTTATTTGACTTCAAAAAAAGAGCCTATGAAATTGAGTGCAATATCTATGTGGTAGAGTACACAATATCTAAGGGGGAGAATACAATATATTTGACTTCAAAAGAAGAGCCTATGAAATTGAGTGCAATATCAATGTGGGAAGGAATAGAAAGAGTAACAAAAAGCATATGATTGTGTCAATAATTTGAAGTAGTCAAGAAAGATAACAAAGGAGCATCAAAATTGAGTGCAATATTTATATGGTATCTATATGATCAAGTTTCAATAATTTGAAGTAAAGAAAGATAACAAAGGGCCATCAAAATTGTGTGCAATATCTATATGATTGTGTCAATAATTTGATAATTTCAAGTATTCAAGAAAGATAACAAAGGACCATCAAAGTTGAGTGTAGTATCTATGTGGGAGAGTACACAATATCTAAGGGGGATAATACAATATATTTGACTTCAATAGAAGAGCCTATGAAACTGAGTGCAATTTATCTATGTGGGAGAGTACACAATATCTAAGGGGGAGAATAGATATAAGGAAGGAATAGAAAGAGTAACAAAAAGCATATGATTGTGTCAATAATTTTAAGTATTCAAGAAAGATAACAAAGGACCATCAAAATTGAGTGCAATATCTATATGATCAAGTGTCAATAATTTGAAGTAGTCAAGAAAGATAACAAAGGACCATAAAAATTGAGTGCAATATCTATATGATATCTATATGATCAAGTGTCAATAATTTGAAGTAAAGAAAGATAACAAAGGACCATCAAAATTGTGTGCAATATCTATATGATTGTGTCAATAATTTGATAATTTGAAGTAGTCAAGAAAGATAACAAAGGACCATCAAAATTGAGTGCAATATCTATGTGGGAGAGTACATAATATCTAAGGGGGAGAATACAATATATTTGACTTCAAAAGAAGAGCCTATGAAATTGAGTGCAATTTATCTATGTGGGAGAGTACACAATATCTAGGGGGAGAATAGATATAAGGAAGGAATAGAAAGAGTAACAAAAAGCATATGATTGTGTCAATAATTTGAAGTAGTCAAGAAAGATAACAAAGGACCATAAAAATTGAGTGCAATATCTATATGATCAAGTGTCAATAATTTGAAGTAGTCAAGAAAGATAACAAAGGACCATCAAAATTGAGTGCAATATCTATATGATATCTATATTCAATCAAGTGTCAATAATTTGAAGTAAAGAAAGATAACAAAGGACCATCAAAATTGAGTGCAATATCTATATGATTGTGTCAATAATTTGATAATTTGAAGTAGTCAAGAAAAATAACAAAGGACCATCAAAATTGAGTGCAATATCTATGTGGGAGAGTACACAATATCTAAGGGGGAGAATACAATATAAGGAAGGAATAAAAATAGTAACAAGAAGCATATGATTGTGTCAATAATTTGAAGTAGTCAAGAAAGATAACAAACCTGACCATCATTAAATTCAAATTGAAAGATCAAGTAGTCTTCTTCATGAAGAATAAGCATTAACTAGGTTCATCATTTAAAGGGTTCATTTTTCAATGAAAAAATTTATGAATAATATGGAATGAATCATTGTACATTATGATAAATCTTGTATTTAAATGACATTTGATCTATGAATAAAAAAGAAAATGGGATCATCTCTTCATATATATATGTGTGTGTGTGTAAGAGAGAAATAAAAAGAAAGGTAATTCCACCAAGCCTAAAGGAGCATGTCCTAATACATTAAATTATGTTTGGTTTCTAGAAGCATTAATGATGAAAGCAAAGGTAATTCCACCAAGCCTAAAGGAGCATGTCCTAATACATTAAATTATGTTTGTTTTCTAGAAGCATTAATCATGAAGAGTCATGAGATCCACATTTCAACCATACTATTTTCAAGTTAAAGGAGCATGTCCTAATATATTATTATGTTTGGTTTCTAGAAGCATTAATCATGAATTTTCTTTGAGATCCACATTTCCGTCATACTATTTGCAATTTCACATTTCCATCATGCTATTTGCAAGTTTTATATGAAGATATGTAGCCTACTAACTAATTAGAAAGTTGTGATGTCCTAATACATTATTATGTTTGGTTTCCATCATACTATTTGCAAGTTCTATATGAAGATATGTAGTCTAATAACCATACAACAGCAGACAAAGAATTTGTCACCGTCCGAGAATTTCTTATCCGCACATTGGAGGGCTCATTCCGTGACCTGTGGGCAGAGACAAGACTTGAAAATACTTTCATTGCATCCCTCTGAAGATGAGCTTTAATTGCCCTGAAGACATCTCCTTGCAAAAAACCCTAAAAATAGCTCTTTCTTCATTGGCGTGGTTCCATAGTTCAGCCCTCGTGCCAAGGGGGAAAATCCTCCAAAGAAGGCGCGCCAATTGGCGCTCTATCATAGAGCCGCACCCGTGCCAACCATATTAAGAGGTGTTTTTTAAATATAAAAGGCGGAAGTTTCATCCTAACAAATTCCTGGACTGATATCTATCTTGAGTTGGGTGGTTTGGCTACAAATTTCCATAGAGAGGAAGTGGTTTTCCACCTCTCATGGAAGCTTCCTTGATGATAGGGCCAATCCCATAATTATAGGGATCCCAACTTCCCTTCCTCCTTCTATAAAAGCTTGCCCATTTCCCTTGCAAGCTAGTTCCAGAATCTCCAAGTTCCCAAGAGCTTTCATGCTGCAAGAGCCTTCTTGATTCCCTAAGGCCAAATCCAAGCAAGGAGACTATTGCCAAGTATCCGGAGAGAGAGACTTGTCCCATCCCTGATAGGCTTTATCGAAACATGTTGTGCTGACGACCCGCTAAAGGAGAATTCGGCGTCGAAGCTTTGGTTGTATTATTATTTTGACTCATTAATGTTAAGCAACTATTGGTTATGGTTCCACTCTTGTTCTTGATCATGTTCATGAGTTATGTCCTCTTCGACTGACATATAGTTGTATGTACTGGATTTTATGCTTGCGTTTGTGTTGTTTCTTGCATGTGTAGGTGTCCGATCACGGAGATCGTGAGGATTGTGATCTGCCAGGGCAAAGGAACGGGAGCACCACCTCTTCTACAAATGACAGCGTTGGATTCCAGGTAAGCCTTCCTCGCAAGTCGGTTTATTTACAATTAGGAACCTGCACTGTAGCGTGTTTGATTGTTGCTAGACCTGATCTGGGCTAGTAGGGATCGCCTCTGTCCGCAGAGGGGATTTACCTCCTCAACAATTTGGCGACTCCGCTGGGGAATCAGCGTGTTGTTTGATTTGTAAACTATAGACGGAGTCTGAAGCACAGCCAGATAGCCTTCGAAACGCTTTTGCTCTGCATTAGCGGAGTAGATCAACGCTGCTTCAGTCGATCTCCGGTTTGGTTTACGGACTAAACAACTTGGAGTTTCGTCTTCTATTTCCGGTTAACTTCTTGGTCTTACTTGCTTGGTCAACTCTTTGGACTGGATTTTCTTGTTTGTTTGGCTTTGTTTTAGCCTTGTTTTCACTTGTCTGTGTCTGAGATTACCTGTTTTTATTTTTTCCATAGTAAACTCGGCTGGCGCGCTTTTTAGCGTAACAGTCGCGCCCATTGGTGCAGGTTGCCTGTGTATCACCCGCGCCATTTCCTTTCTAGCGCTAATTTCAAGCTCACATTCGCGCCAATCCTGTGAGCTATTAGGGTTTGCTATGTTTCAAGATTTTTGAGGCTGACTTGTGATTTTGATCTTGTTTTTTCGGCTGTTTGAGTGCACTGGAGCCTGGTTTGACTGGTTGGAGCCTCCTTCCTTTGGTTGTTTGCCTATTTCTTTCGATTTTGCATATGAGCCCTAGGACATCTAGGTGCCTTTGTGAGTCGAGCCTCCCTTGGGAGTTTTTGGTTTCCGTTCGTTCAGTCGGCTGTGGGATTGCTTCCTTGCATTCGTTTGACAGTTGTCTATCATATTGTTGCGTTTTTTGAGTGACTGATTTCGTTTTCATTCGAATTTCGCTTTGCTTCATTTTGGGCCTAGATCACACGGCTCATTGGTGTCTTTGGGACTTTTCTTGGTTTTGAGAGACTTTTTGTCGATTTGAGATCTGATTGTTTGTGCCGTTGAGTGAAATTTGTTGGTTTCGCTCTCTTAATATCATTTCTCGAATTGCTTCTTATTTGTTTTTGGTTTGTTTAGTGCATCTAGCTATCAAACATTGAAAATAAAAAATCTCTTTTGCTTTTGGTTGATTAGTGCAAATTGAAATCTTTTCGATTTTACTAGTATTTAGTGAATTTGAAAGAAAAGTTTTTAGTTTCATTAGTTGCATTAGAGATATCATTGATTGTCTTCTGATCATTTTGTTTGTGTAAAGAACTCTCAACTCTTCTGTAGCTAGTTTTCATCGAACGAAATGATGTACTGTGGCATGTAGTTTTGCATTTAGGAGATTTTTGAGACAGCACATTCGTTAGGGCCTGAAAACTGAAACGTAATTGAAGATCAACTTTAAAATTCACTCAATTTACACTAAGGCAGCATTGAAATCTAACGAAACACATTTAGAGGTCTAGGCTAGAGACGTGTTCCGACGTCTTTAAACCTAGTAGCTATCGTTTGCCTTTTGGCTTTAGACAACGCTAGTACGGACTTGTGCTCCCCGTACCGTCGCGTATATAAAGGGAGACCCCTCTATGTTTCAATCCTTTATCCATAGGAAGCCGAGTCTTCCGCCCTATACCCGTGATACACCGGACACAGCATTCGGGGAGATTGCCTGCACGTACGGAAAGTCCTTGGTTGATTTCTCTTTCATTATTGAAACCAAGGTGTATATTGCAGTTCATGGTTATTTGGTACACCCTTTTGCCTAGTATTCCTGAGCAGTCATTTGATCTTTTCTGACTCCCTAAATTTGAAAGGATCACCAAGCGCTTGTCCTTTCACGCTTGTGTCAAATCTGAAAGAGATAGAGTCACCTTTTTTACCGTTTCTCGACTCTTAAAACATGAAATGGTGAATTTTATTATTTTTCAATGTGGTAAAAAATAATCACCCACGATTACATGCCTTGTTAGACTTTGCTTGTTGACCGTTTGATCGTGTGTCTTGACTCTTTTTTAGCCCGTGTGTGGTTTTGAGTTTTGATGGCAACTTTTTCAGAGTTTACCAACCAAGGAATCCCCTCAGAAGGGAATCCTGGTCAGTTTCCTCCTTTTGGGAATGTTGGTGCTCCTTACATGGCAACGTTGTCCCTTCCTGGGTTAACTGTTGGGTTGCCTGTTTGGTTGTTTTCAACCTCTGTGGTCCCAAATATCTCCGCTACTGTTCAATCAGTTCCTCCACCTGAACAACATCATGTTGATTCCAAGGTGGACCTCTCCCCTTCTTCGCCTGTTTCTGCGTCCTCCTCTTCTACTTCGCCTGGTGAAAGCCTGGATTTGAGTAACCAGGTGGCTACGAAAAAGAAGAAGAAGACAAAGAAGAAGAAGTCCGATAAAAGAGAGGCTAAAGCTGCCACTACTGTTTATGAAATATCTCCTCTTGATATACCTCCCGACCCTCCACGGAAAGTCAAGTTCCCCTGCATTTTGTGCACGAGAGACCATCTTCTTCGAGACTGCCCTGGAATTCCCAAGGTGCTTGAAGCATGGTCCAACGGCCGTCCGCCGTTGCCTTTGACTTCCGGGAGCCAGGTGGGGGGCACGTCTTCAACTGGTGCTGATAAGGCTCCTAAGAAGCAGGGTAAGATCACCAATCCCTGTAAGTTGTGTGAAGGGCACCATGCCATTCACCTTTGTCCTTATATGGATGAAGCCAAGCGAGTTTTGGACAACCCAACGGGTTCTACACCTCGCCTTCCACCTAGTTATAATTGGATTTCTTTGAGTCCTCCGCCAGCTGATCCTACGATTGGTCAAGAGTCATCCTTGGTCGATCCCGCTCCCCTGGAAATTCAGATTCAGGAATCCGTTCCTGACCAATCATTGGTCGTGGGATCGGTTGAAATGGCCCCGTCTATGGTGCACCAGGTCTTTTCCGTTGAGAGTGGACCTCACATCCCTCAGGTTCTTCTTGTTTCTTCAGATTCGTCGGACTTGGAGAAAGATTCTCTTGTCCCTATACCTCAAGAAGTTGCTCCTCCACCTCCCGTGATGGAGATCCTAGAGGATACCCCTCCCACCTTCGAGATGGAGGTTGTGGAGGATGCTCCTTATTCTTCCGTAACATCAGGGGAAGACCTTCTCATGTCGATGGTAGCCCCTCCGAGTAGTTTGGTCGCTTCCTTTGATTGGAACCGATTTGCAGGATTTCGCCTTCCGTCTTATGTGCCTTTCGAGATCACAGTACAGGCTCTTGGTCTGGTTGTACCCAGCACCATTATAGACGAAGGTGCCTCTGTTAGTATTCTGTCTTCAACTACCTGGCAAGCTTTCGGTTCGCCGCCGCTTGCACCCGTTACGCAGAATCTGTTGACATTCAATAGAAGAACGAGTCAATCGTTGGGGATCCTTCCAAGGTTACCTGTTACTTTGGGAGGCAAAACCGTCCATATGGACGTGATGGTCGTTCCAGGCCCCTTGGATTTCAATCTGCTTTTGGGGCGTGATTACACCTATGCCATGGGAGCGCTTGTCTCCTCCCTTTTTTCGTGTGGCCTCGTTTTCCACATGAAGTACTCGATCGTGACCATTGATCGCCCGTTCTTGGTCCCGATGTATAACTGGCCCGCCATCATCCCTTCCTGGTTTTTATCCACCCATTGTATCCGCCCCACCGCAGGTCAACTATGTGGCTACCTATCCCGTGCTTGTGTTAAGTGATGATGCCGTTGTGCATAGTGTGTTGGGGGCATTGGGTCCCGATTTCCGAGATGTTTTCCTTCCATCGAGAGTGGAACTCTTGGAAGCGATGACTTCTTGTTCATTATGATGAAGTAGGTCAGAGCAGAGTTCCTTGTATTGTGTCAAGCTCCTTAAAAAATGAAACAAGGTTGTCGGAGCAAAGTTCGTTTCCTTGTGTCAAGCTCCTTAAAAAATGAAACAAGCTCTTCTGAGGATAGTTATTTTAATGTGTCAACCTCATTAAAATAATGAAACACGTTCTTGTTCAATTCAAGTCTTTGATGAGATCTCGTAAAATCCCAGTCGAGTCTTTCTATTGATCTCGTAACTTGAACCTTCACTCCATCTGCCTTTCATATGGATTGAAGCCGGGGGGGCATGTACCTCGAATTGGAGTCGACCATGTCAGTATGCTTACTATTTCAAGTATAGTTTGTTTCCGTTTCAAGCTTGTGTAAAAATGAAACCGGTTTCAAGCATAGTTTATCTTTCTTCAAGCTTGTGTAAAAATGAAAACCAACTTCAAGCAAATTTTTTTTTGATTTCAATCTTGTAAAAATGAAACCTTTCCCATTTTACCTCTTGTGATTGTCATTTTATCAGCCTGTTTTGCCAGATGAGCCTTGGTTTTCTCACTCCATCGTCACTATCTGTTTGGCCGATCATATGCCTTCACTTGGTTGTTTTACCCGTTCCCGAGGAACCGCTGCGACGAGTGGTATTTGTTAGCCAACCTCTTGACCTTTATTTATTTTGAGCAGTTCCATCATTACCGGAACAAGTAGCTACCCTTTATACCACTCGTTCCTCCAGGAGGAGTCACCTTTCAGCTCTTTTCTGACTCTCTAAACATGAAAATATTGCCGAGGCCCTTGTCATTTCGATCTCGTTAAATTGGACATGAATCGACATCTACCCAGTATACGTTTACCCCTTTTTCGGGCTGGGATAGATTATTTACAAAAAAGGAATACCCTAGCCTATCGCGACTAGGAGGTTTTCTCAGACATGGTTTTCTACCTTTTCAGATCTGAGGAAATATTTACGAAAAGGGATCATTGGAGTTTACTTTTCAGCTGTCTTTTCAAACTCTCTAAACATGAAAAGACACTGAGTTCTTCCTTTGTCAGACTCGTTAAACCCTGATGACATCGGATTCAGTCGTAATGACAGTATTCGAGTCTTTCCTTCCTAGGGCTTGTTAAACGTACTAGGATGGATTCGCCCAAAGGACAACTTATATGACAAGCATATGGTATCCTTCAAGCTTGTGTAAAAATAAAGAGGTACTCACCGAAATGGTGGGGGAAAATGGAACCAGCATCATTGTCGTGTCGGTAGTATGTCACTCTTGAACATGGCACTTGTCTGCATTCATGTCAGGTTGGGGACATCTCATCTCGTTTTTCACTTGCTTCTGTGGGTTTGGGTAATCCCTTTTGACCTCTCATCTGCTCTTTGCCTCGTCACTATGACCTCTTATCTTTTGATGTCAAATACTGCCAAGTCCATTGTCGTGCCGTCAATATGTTCAAGAGAAGTTGACCTCTGCAAATATCAACCTCCCTCTGATTCTCGTTTGATCCTGATTCACAAAAAACACCATGTTCCTCTGTCTCGCGTCGATGATGTGGGAAACATTATGGCCCACCTTCGATCAAGGTCACTTCCCGTCGACTTCAGCTCATTATCCGGGAAGCTGATCTAGAGACTCCCTTATGGTACCTTGGAGCCTGCATGCCTCAATGGCAGGTTCGTCGCATTCGACGTGAGGTTTTCATCATTGGCCTCCGATCAAGTGATTCTACGGGTGTTCGACGCCAGCTCATTGATTCACATGCCGTAGATTGTACCTATAGTACCTTGAGGGCCATTGTCATTATTGGTGGTTCCTCTCGCGTCTGTTAACAACTTTCATCATTGGCTAGTAATCAGACGATATTCTTACATGTTCGACTTCAGCTCACATATTCGCATGCTTGAACTTGTACTTTGTTCGGGTCGAGATGGAGCGCAAGACCCTGGATTGTGTCTGTTGTAATCCAGGCTGCGATATTGTGGATTATTATTTACATGACTCACTGATTGGATGGCTGCGACCATACCTGAGTCTATTTATCGATCCTCACTGGATGGCTGCGTCCATGCCTTGGATCTAGATTATTGTATACTCTGTTATGGATGGCTGCGCCCATACCACGTATATATATCATGTATCTGAGACATCAGTTGTACTTCGCTCCGCAGGTTTTCCGATGGCAGTGTTTTCAGTCGGCATGTTCTCGTAAAGCATTTCACCCCTCTCTCTCTCTCTCGGGCCTCATGCTTTAGGGGGCATCTGTTACACAACAATTTGTCACCGTCCCTACAATCCCCATCCCGCACATTGGAGGGCTCATTCCGTGACCTGTGGGCAGAGTTAAGACTTGAAAATACTTTCATTGCATCCCTCTGAAGATGAGCTTTAATTGCCCTGAAGACATCTCCCTGCAAAAAACCCTAAAAATAGCTCTTTTTCCATTGGCGCGGTTCCATAGTTCAGCCCTCGCGCCAAGGGGGCAAATCCTCCAAAGAGGGCGCGCCAATTGGCGCTCTGTCATAGAGCCGCACCCGCACCAACCATATTAAGAGGTGTTTTAAAAAAATAAAAGGCGGAAGTTTCATCCTCACAAATTCCTGGACTGATATCTATCTTGAGTTGGGTGGTTTGGCTACGGATTTCCATAGAGAGGAAGTGGTTTGCCACCTCTCATGGAAGCTTCCTTGATGATAGGGCCAATCCCATAATTATAGGGATCCCAACTTCCCTTCCTCCTTCTATAAAGGCTTGCCCATTTCCCTTGCAAGCTAGTTCCAAAATCCCCAAGTTCCCAAGAGCTTTCATGCTGCAAAAGCCTTCTTGATTCCCTAAGGCCAAATCCAAGCAAGGAGACTATTGCCAAGTATCCGGAGAGAGAGGCTTGTCCCATCCTTGACAGGCTTTATCGAGACATGTGCTGCTGACGACCCGCCAAAGGAGAATTCGGCGTCGAAGCTTTGGTTGTATTCTTCTTTTTGACTCATTAATACTAAGCGACTATTGGTTATGGTTTCACTCTTGTTCTTGATCACGTTCATGAGTTATGTCCTCTTCGACTGACATATAGTTGTATATACTTGATTTTATGCTTGCGTTTGTGTTGTTTCTTGCATTTGCAGGTGTCCGACCACGGAGATCGTGAGGATTGTGATCTGCCAGGGAAAAGGAACGAGAGCACCACCTCTTCTACAAACAACAGCGTTGGATTCCAAGTAAGCCTTCCTCGCAAGTCGGTTTATTTATGATTAGGAACCTGCACCGTAGCGTGTTTGATTGTTGCTAGACCCGATCCGGGCTAGTAGGGATCGCCCGTGTCCGTAGGATGATTTACCTCCTCAACAATAGTCTAGGCCATATAACATAATAGCCTTGGCGTATGAGCAAAGAGTCAAAAAACAGAGAGGCCTCCCAACAGAGTTCCACCTGTTCATCAAGGTAAGCAACATAATATTGGAAGTGAAACAATGACACCACTAAACATATGTGAATTTAGATATTAAATTGACATTTATTGCAAATGACATGTGCATGGTTTATCTTAAAGTTTGACTTAAAAAGTTTATGGTAGAATTCACATCTAAAATTAATGGGAGGAAGCCTTTAGTTTGTGGGAGAAATGACGTGCATGTAAACAGTTTACCTTAAAGTGGTTGTGTTTTATGGATATTAAAATGAAGAACTTATATTTAGATCTATTCCAGAGATTGACTGTAGGGGCATTTACTAGATATGTCACCTTCCATAAAAGATGAGATCCAGAGGCTACCTGGCCCTTTACAGACTCTGCCTATAAAACTTGTAGAAGTTAAGAAATTTACATTGACAAATTTACTTGTGAGAAATTTACATTGACAACATATAGAGATTCAACTAGGCTTGTGAAAAGTACAAGTGGATAATGTATAATTCTACTTAGAAGAGTCTTTGGTTTAATGGTTAAGCAAGAAAGAGTCATTACTTTCTCTATCTAGAGTAGAAGTGGAATACATAGTAGTTACTTATTTTTGAGTGTTTTGGATGAAATGGGCTCTACAAGATATTAAGGTAAATTTCTTTTTGAGTGAGTAGAAGTGGAATGTACATAGTAGTTACTTCTTTTTGAGTGTTTTGGATGAAATGGGATCTACAAGATATTAAGGTAAATTTATTTTTGAGTGTTTTGGATGAAATGGGCTCTACAAGATATTAAGGTAAGGTAAATTTCTTTTTGAGTGTTTTGGATGAAATGGGCTCTACAAGATATTAAGGTAAGGTAAATTTCTTTGAGTGTTTTGGATGAAATGGGCTCTACCAGATATTAAGGTAAATCTATATATCTATTAAGTGTTTCAATAGAAGTGTAATAATAATTTCAAAAATAAAATATTCTACTTCCTTCAATCACTATTTAAATATCATCATAAAGTACCACTTCCTCACACAACAAGTCTTTGAGAAAATAGTGAAGATGGAATACATACCCACAAAGCGTCTTGTTAGAGAAGCATTTGAATATATATGTGAGAAACAAATTAGGAATAGTTCTTGTAAATTATCCTGTTAAAGAACCATTTGAACATGTGAGAAACAAATTAGGGATAGTTCTTGTAAATTATTGTCACTTATTTGACTTCAAAAGAAGAGCCTATGAAATTGAGTGCAAAATCTATGTGGGAGAGTACACAATATCTAATGGGGAGAATACAATATACTTGAATTCAAAAGAAGAGCCTATGAAATTGAGTGCAATATCTATGTAGGAGAGTACATAATATATAAGGGGGAGAATAGATACAAGGAAGGAATAAAAAGAGTAACAAAAAGCATATGATTGTGTCAATAATTTGAAGTAATCAAGAAAGATAACAAAGGACCATCAAAATTGAGTGCAATATCTATATGATAGAGTGTCAATAATTTGAAGTAGTCAAGAAAGATAACAAAGGACCATCAAAATTGAGTGCAATATCTATATGATATCTATATGATCAAGTGTCAATAATTTGAAGTAAAGAAATATAAAAAAGGACCATCAAAATTGAGTGCAATATCTATATGATTGTGTCAATAATTTGATAATTTAAAGTAGTCAAGAAAGATAACAAAGGACCATCAAAATTGAGTGCAATATCTATGTGGGAGAGTACACAATATCTAAGGGGGAGAATACAATATAAGGAATAAAAAGAGTAACAAGAAGCATATGATTGTGTCAATAATTTGAAGTAGTCAAGAAAGATAACAAAGGACCATCATCAAATTTAAATTGAAAGATCAAGTAGTCTTCTTCATGAAGAAGAAGCATTAACTAGGTTCATCATTTAAAGGGTTCATTTTTTAATGAAAAAATTTATGAATAATATGGAATGAATCATTGTACATTATGATAAATCTTGTATTTAAATGACATTTTATCTATGAATAAAAAAGAAAATGGGATCATCTCTTCATATATATATATATATATTTGTGTGTAAGAGAGAAATAAAAAGCAAAGGTAATTCCACTAAGCCTAAAGGAGCATGTCCTAATACATTAAATTATGTTTGGTTTCTAGAAGCATTAATCATGAAGAGTCATGAGATCCACATTTTGACCATACTATTTGCAAGTTAAAGGAGCATGTCCTAATACATTATTATGTTTGGTTTCTAGAAGCATTAATCATGAAGAGTCATGAGATCCACATTTCCATCATACTATTTGCAAGTTCACATTTCCATCATGCTATTTGCAAGTTCTATATGAAGATATGCAGTCTAATAACTAATTAGCAAGTTGTGATGTCCTAATAAATTATTATGTTTGGTTTCCATCATACTATTTGCAAGTTCTATATGAAGATATGTAGTCTAATAACTATACAATCTCGTCCATATAACATATAACAACCTTTGACAGTATGAGCAAAGAGTCAAAAAACAGAGAGGCCTCCCAGCAGATTTCCACCTGTTCATCAAGGTAAGAAACATAATATCGGAAGTGAAATAGTGACACCACTAAACATATGTGAATTTAGAATGATTTCAACTCTTTTTTCAAAGGAGAAAAAACCTTGTTTCATATATTGATAACAGTTCATATACAAAATCCTCTTTATATACCCATAACATGTTATCAAGTATAAAAGATCAGATTCTGTCTCATACAGAAATACATTACAGCAGTATAAAAGACAATATGTATTCACATATAAAATACAATATGTAGTCACATTACAAAAATACATTATAGCAGTATAAAAGACAATATGTAGGACCACATTACAAAAGATCAGATTATGTCTCATACATAAATACATTACAACATTATAAAAGACAATATGTAGTCACATTACAGCAGTAGATCATTCTAGTTCAATCATTCCAGCGTTGAGGAATCGAGAGAAGGGTCAGTAAAGGCATAAGCTTAACAATGGTGGTAAACTTCCATGCACAAGGCGAGAATCAGCTAGAGCGGATGAAATTGATGGATCCATAGGAACAATAACAACTGCAGCAACCGAATGCATATCATACTACCAGAAATTCAACATATACCTTACAACAAAAGGTAATGAAATTTAAAGCGTAAAAAGAGTGCACAACAGTCCAGTGAGGCTTATGCTAGCAAGGTGGCAGCCACCAAGTGGTGGAGAACTAGAAGAGGAGACTGAGAAGCAGTTGTTCCCTGGACCTTGTGATTCAAGAGAGGTCACAAAGTGGAAATTTTATGTTTCAACGAGGTTTTTTCATTTCAATAAGGTTATTTTTTCAACAGTGCCCTCAAATATGTGGGACTGACTTAGGCATCCAACATAAATTCGCGAGAGAAAGGGTGGCGTGTAGTGCTCACGAGGCCTATCAAGTTATCGCTTATTGTTGGGGTTATAATGGGTCCTGCCACCTTAGTTTGGTTATTCATGCTCTACGTCTCCCATATCCATAATTGTATAAAAGCTAGTCCTATTCCCCTAGACTTCCTTGTGTAGGCAAGCACTCGAGAAAAGCAAGTCATAAGGCAATATCAAAGCATTAGTCACAGGCTTTAGATAACACATTCACCAGCTGGATTTACCAGCTCTAAAGATGAAAATAACGAGTGTTTTACAAGCAGGACCCAACCTTTATGGACAACGAAATGCTCTCTTGAAGCTATTTCATTTCATTGATTACCTAAGCAGTAAAGAAGATCCCTGAATCCACTAAATGGGGTCTGGCACTTTCAACTTGCCTTCCTCGTGTAGGAAAGCACTCGAGAAAGCAAGCCATAAGGTAATATCAAAGCATTAGTCACGGGCTTCAGACAACACATTCATCAGCTGGATTTACCAGCTCTAAAGATGAAAAGAATGAGTGTTTTACAAGCAGGACCCAACCTTTATGGACAACGAAATTCTCTCTTGAAGCTATTTCATTTCATTGATTATCTAAGCAGTAAAGAAGATCCTTGAATCCACTATATGGGGTCTGGCACTTTCAACTTGCCATTCTCTTGCCTTAGTGCAGAACATAGAAATCCATTTATATAGGATCTATACATAATATACTGCATTTCTACATAGCAGAGCACCAACTATAGTAATGGGGTTAACGGGTGAGGTCTAAAACTCTTAAATGAATTTTCTATCACTAAGGCAGTTAAGAAAGAATATCCTTGAGGATAATTTACCATCGACAAGTCCACCTACCATAAAGAAAATAATCAAAGATACAGGGAAGATCCTCCGAGGTAAAATCAAGAATAGGAGAGCAGGAATGGGAGTTACCCGGTAGTTCGCTCACTTGACGTCGCCGAAGATAATCACCAACAGAGCGGACGGAAGCAGCCCCAGACCAACAGCAGTGCCGCAACAAATCACCGAACACAACAACAACAGAAAATTGCGCGAAGAAACAATGAAACACAGACACGAGAAACAAATGAACTTCACGGGCGATATATTTATAAGAAGTAGTTCGGCCGAACTATTTTAAGAGTAAAAGTTCTATCGAAATTTGTTGCCGTTTTTCTCCATCTCATGTGCAAAAAATTATGTTTGCCCACGTCGTCGCTGTGCCGTCAATCTAAACAAGAACGAGTTCGCCAAAATTTCTCATAAAGTTCTACGAACTATTGCCGAAAAAAAATTCTGCCCCCCGATTCTCGCCCCCGATTCTCACAAAAGTGTAACCGAGCTTCACATATCCGCCGCAATTAAAATTAATAAATGAAAATAACTTACAGAATGGAAATCTGAGAGTAAACGGCTTGGGTTTTTGTAGGCCATGAATCCTCTGTCGTTGTCATCGAGTTATTGTTCATTTCGACTGTTTTTTACGGTGGGGTTTCTGGAGAGACACCGTTCTGGCTCATGTTTAGTTACATTAAGGGATGCCAAATCTGTTTTGTGAAAAACTAAACATTTATATGCCACCACGAGCGAGATCAAGAAAGCGAGAAACCTACGGTTCATGCAAATAGGACCTTACACATATTGTGATTTCACAACAATGCTCACAAAGTTTCTGAAGCACATGGAAGACGTGGTGGTAGATGTGTTATGTGGGATCCTTATCTTGCAAATCCTTGTCAATAAAGATCGGTGCTTGGACTCACCCAAATTTCCCACAGATCTGATAAATGTTGATCGAATCTCTATAAAATCATTGGTGTACTTTTCAAATGTCAACTCAGATCCTTGGTTGCCTGCTTGGCAAACCACAGTTCATATGTGACGTAGGGAGGGAAGATTTGTCGGGGGTTTTACTCATGTTTCAAATTCCTTGGTATTGGATCGCTACACCATGCAGCTGTTGGATGTTTTGAAACATGGGGGATTTCAAATCAGATCCTCCCCAGTTCTATATTCTGGACCCCTTTTTTAATCTAGAGGTGTGATCTTTAGAATCTGGGTCGAGAGAAGCATTTTCATTTTTTTGTGAAATCCCTAAATGGGAAATCATTCCTTTTAGGGGTTCAAACCTTGGATCTAGTGAAAGATCTGAAAGAGAAGATTCATGAAAAATTGAGCATTCCAGAAAATATTCAAAATCTACTCTATGAAGGCAAATCATTACAAGATTCCAACGAGTTGAAAGACTACAACATAGAGCATATGTCAACAATTATTATAAACTTGAGGTTGCAGGGTGGAGCTCCAAGCATGAGCAATCCATCTTGATCAATTTCTTCTGCCAAAAACCCTAAGGGACCCACTTCGTTCAAGGATGTCATGAAAGGGAAAGTTGTTACACCAAACAAACAGGTCCCCAAATTGTCAACCCCAAGCCATAAACTAGTTGAGCAGTTGGAAAAAGCACCAGATCTGTCAATAAATTTATCATAAGTGAGTGGTCTTTTCACTTTTCTTCAATTCACGACTCCAATTTGTAGATTTAATCATTTTTTGCCCAAGTTCGAAGATCTACACCAATGGATCTACACAAATTGGACCAATAAATGTGATATTTACCTATGTCTGGAGGAGTTTTTTGTGGTACAATTTGATAATCAAGAAGATCGAGACTTTGTTTTAAATGAGGGACCACAGTTTCTGGAAAGGGTGGGCCTCTTCATAATTCCATGGTCTCCATCTTTTGATGCTACAACAATGGTGGAGACGAAGATGTCAATATGGGTGTGACTTCATAATCTCCCTCTTCCTTTTTGGCATCACCAAGTCTTAGAAGGTATTAAAAACACACTAGGGAAGTTTTTGAAGATAGATCAAGAAAGAGTGGAAAAAGGTATTTTTACTTTGGACAAGATTTGAATACAAATATCCCTTAGCAAAGGTCTCCCAGATCTCATCCATCTATCTAGTTCATGAAAATTTTAAGCGGACCCAGATATTGGATTTTGAAAACACGACTTTCAAGTGCAAGATTTGTCTTCAAACAAGGCATTTACAGAATACATGCCCCCAAGCAAAAAAAATACAAAGAAAAGATCCCAAAAGTCAAAGGGGTGGAAATTTATAGATTTTGTCTTTCAGATGATGAAGACAAATAAACATAAGAGAAACATCAAACAAACCAAGAATATTCCAAAGTGGAGGAGGGCGGAAAGAAGCAGAATGACCCTGAAAGACAAGATGAGAAAGGCATTGAGTTAATAGTGATCCGGGCTCCAAAAAAACATGAGGAAACAAGCAACAGTCAAAGAGCGGCTAGAAGAAAAAGAACACATACATCTGAGCGTTCCGTTTCAGATAAAGATGTACCATCAAAGTCTAAGGGAGAATAAATAGAAATAGTAACTGCCAACCCAAATTCTGGGGGATGGCAAAAAGTTCAAAAAAGAAAAAGTAAAAAAGAGAAGCTAAACCCTAGTATGATGATTGAAAAAAAAAATGATGATGATTGATAAGTCTGGGGCTTACAACTAAACCCTAGTAGTAGTTAAATTCTCTAGTATATGTATTCATCTGAATCTATATAATGTTTGCTGAGAATTTATAGATGGAAAATCTAGGGCTCACATCGAACCTCGGTAGAAGTTATTTATGATGTGTTTGTTTTAATTGAAATATAGGGTTTACATCAAACCCTAGTAAAATCTATTCATGTTGGATTTTCTTTGATTGAGTGAAATCTAGGGTCTACATAAAACTCTAGTAGATAGTCTATCATATGGCTTCCGAAAGTTATTATATACCTTTATTTCTCTTTTGACTTATTTCTAGGGATCGTTATATGATAGAACTAATATTATTTCATATTGATTGAATCGTTGATGTGATTAAGGGTTTGTAGCAAACCTAGGCTAGAAGTTGAAGTATTGAAGTATAGTCTCTTGTGGATTTATGTAAAGACTAAATGTTTTTGTTACTGTAAGTTATTGTTATGAGTAACTTTATGCTTCTACAAAATTGGTTGTACTTGCTATCTAAATTATGCAGGTGCATCATATTGGTGAAAGATTCTGTAAGAGAAGTTAATATGATAAGCATGATGAGAAGGAAGGAAGCCACGAAATATCCTCCAACATCAAAGGAAGAAGTTAATCTCCCTACATTAAGAGGGAGCTTGGATAAAATAACTCTCCCTAGTTAAGAGGGAGGGCACAACATAAGTCTTGATTGGAGAATACATTCTGGAAGATATGATG
The DNA here is from genome assembly GCA_034641835.2 of Pinus albicaulis. NCBI lineage: Eukaryota > Viridiplantae > Streptophyta > Pinopsida > Pinales > Pinaceae > Pinus > Pinus albicaulis. The sequence goes on from CM076574.1 coordinate 109,783,114, forward strand.
CTACATGTGAAGTAGGAAAAATAATCTTCTCTCAGTGATTCAATTGACAGTCCTACTGAGATTAGATAAAGGGCAACATCGAAACCCCGAAGGTTTGCTTTGATTATGTATTTGAAAGTGTATTGCTAATTGGGGTTGTATTTGTATAGGTGAATCTCTCGAATTGTTTGATAGCATATTGGTTACCAATCAGTTTGATTGGGAGAGATTGGTTATCCATGATTTGTTAGATGAGGCTTTGTGAGTGAAGCATTGCCTGGAAAGATGTCAGGCCAACACTTTGTGTTGACGCCTGGTATGGAGGGTGGCTTCGGGTGGATGTGAACCTATTTCCCTAGGTTGATGGTTAGTAAGCAAGTTTTATGGTACCTATAGAGGTTGAAAGCTTTAATCCATCTTAGTCCCACTAGGATAGATTACCTTGGTCAAGAATCTAGTCTATGGCATTGCTTAAATCGTTGAGTAACCAACGGATAGATTACCTTGGTCAGGAATCTATTCCATGACATTCAAGTGTCTAAAAATTCTTAATAGTTCACATAGTTGAGATCTACCTTGTACTATTGGATTATAAATACCTCCCTAGTTAAGAGGGAATATTGACGATTGTAACTAGGTTCGGTCTTCATAAATTGTATTTGATTCAATATTTATTGTACTTGTCAAAAGAATAAAAAAAAGAATTTTATATTATTATTAAATGACTTACATGGGTTTCATGCTTGGGTCATATTATTTTAGGTCAAAGTCCCCATTGTGGACTTCTAGGTTTTATTCTGAGTTTATAGTGTCATTACATATTTAAATTGACTCATACTCAACTTTTGAATCATGCAATTAGGTCAAGTATTGAGTCAAATATGATTTATGGAGCCTCCACATCAAGTCATCCTTCAAGTGATCAAGTCAATCTCAAATCCAATAAATCAAACCCATCAGAAGCCTATAAATACAAAGAGGTCGGGTTCATTTGGAGACATTTATCACACACTCAAAAATTTGATATCATTTGTTGCATCAGGAAAAAGTGTGAAGTGAAAGTGTGATTTTGGGCAAGCTAATAGATTGGAAGAAAATTGAAATATTGGTGCTACTCTCTCTCTCACGTGCTATAGTTTGGACAATTGTCTAAAGCTCTTCAAGGATCATTTCTACTAGCTCTTTTGCAGCCCTACCCTTCTAAGTGACTCCAATTGATTGTACTATAGGACAAATCCACTTATTTTTTGTTCTCATTGCTCAGGTGATAATGACTTTGTTCTCTATTTTTTATTCACTCATAAATCTCATTCACCACTCAAATAATTTTAGATGTCATGATTCCACACAAGACGCTCGTCATCCCTGCTTTAATATCAATACTAGAGCTTCTCAACATGTAAACTAGTAAGAGGGGTTACAAGTGTGGGGGAGATTGCTTCTTGATCTCATAGGAAATTAAGATATTTTTCATGGGGGTGGGAGTAGCCTCTAACAATGAAGTGAAATTCCCAACGATGTACCAAGGATTACACCAAAAAGGATATATGGAATCAAGCAAATCAGAGTAGTTGGAGATTCAACCATCACTACACACTACCTTAATGCTTCATTATATTCCTAGGAAAGGAAATTTGAAAATATTAATCCATCAAAATATTGGACATGGTTCGACATTTTGAGTCCATTTCCTTCTATCAAATGCTAAGGCATAACCCCATGGCCAATGAATTGGAAAATGCTGAAGTGGAATTGGAAGGAGGAGGGAAGGTTAGAAAAAAAAAAGGGGGAGTGTTTATCCTTATGACCCTCCCATGAATTCATTAACATGGCACAACTAGCATGTGGAAACAATTGCATGAAGAAAAAGATAGGAAATTAAAGCTCCCTTCCATATCCTCTTTCCTCTATTTTATTTCACTGACATTGGACTCTACACATAGGTTTGAGTGGCCCTCCCAAACAATGTTATAGGGCATGCATATTGTCATATGGCTATAGTATAGCTCCAAAAATCAACCTCTAGTGGATTCTATTTCAACATGGGTGTGTGCTAGCATACACAACAATGAAAGGAGCCTCGGCTTGACAATTCCCCTCATTGTTAAGGCGCAATGTAGGAATGCACATTGTGTAATGTGTGATTGTGAGCTAAACAAGGTCTGAAGACATATGAAGAACTGACAAGGAGCTTACGAAGGTGCAAAGAGATGAGACTATGTAATGTCGCAAACCAAATTTTGCAATAATCTTGGGAGCCTTATACAGTATAATTTCTAGGAGCACAAATTTATCCAGCAGTGCAAAGAGCCTTGTTGCTTCAACCATTACATCAATTATTGTTGTTGCCGAGAGAAGAATAGGTTGAAGTTGATTTTGCTCGATGTTGTTGCCTTGAGAAGTTTTGTTGGGTCAAAATCGAACTCCTAGAAGCAAGATTGAAGTCTCTCCCTCAAGATTGAAGTCTCTCCCTCAAGATCGAAGTTGCAGGTCGAAGAAAGATGCATAGTGTTGTTACTGTTGTTGTTGCTGCCAAATTGAAGAAGGATCAAAAGGAAGGCTAATATGGTGTGGAGGATCCGAGTCAAAGTCTACAGTCTCAAGAATAACTATTAAATAAAGAACTACTGACTGGGTTTTCCCTGAGAGTGGGGATTTTCCCTGGCTGCTAGCCTACATCTGGTGTCCATCGAGGGAGTCTTCGGTTGGACCAACCAACTCGCAAGTCCAGAGACCTAAGAGCCCATTGTGTTAAATTTTCAAGACCTATTTAACGATTGGTTTTGTAGAGATCTTGACCATGGCTCTAAATTTAAAAAACTATTATTTTACTCATTTCTCTTCAATTTAAATGTGCAAATCAAGATAGATCCACTGAATAGAGCTTGAAATTTAATGTGAATATTGTAAAATAGATTTTGTAAGAAAAATTATCTTCTAACACCCTTGTTTAGGGTTTTGTTTAAAATTTTATGTTTTGGGGTTGTTAGCATACTTGTTGGGGTTGGTTTTGGGGGGTTTTTAGCATACTTGTTGGGGTTGGTTTTGGGGTTTTGAGCATACTTGGGTTTTTGTTTAAAATTTGTTTTGGGGTTTATAGCATACTGTAAATTTTCTTTAGATTTATTTTGTAAATCATTTTTAGATTTCAAAATTGTAAATATTTTTTTTATTTAAGTTTTAATTTTATAACTTCAAATTTTTTAATTAGATTTAACTTTTAATTTAAAATTCAAATTTTACTTGTAAAGTTTTTTTTTGAAGCCCACATTCAAAATTTGGAATTAGTTTCTATATATACTAACTTTTTTAATGCAAGTAGTTATGCTATGCTTGCTTTAAGCACATATAAAATATAATTTTAATTCTTAATAAAGTTGCAAGCATGTAAAATGTAATTTTGATTTTGAAAGCTTTTTTCTTCGGATAAAAAAAACATTTAAAATTGAAAAATAAATATTTTAATGTTAACTATCATAAAATATTTGAATGTTAATAAAGAAGAAGTAAAAGAAAAAAAAAATCAATTACTTTCTAACCACAAAACAACATTTTAATGTTGACAATGATGACAATAAATAAAATATTATATACTGATTGTTTATATATTATATATGGCTTAAAATATATATATATATATATATATATATATATATATATATATATATATATATATATATAAAGCAATTGAAAGAATAAATTCTTTGGAGTTAAAACACTTCAGTATATATATAAAGCAATTGAAAGAATAAATTATTGAAGTTAAAACATTTCAATGTCTCATCATCTTACATTTTGGTTCATTTTCAAGATTCAACAAATTATATAATAATTAGATAATTAGTAAATAATATTTTATTTATTGTCAACATTGTCAACATTAAAAGCTTTATATATATATATATATATATATATATATATATATATATATATATATATATAGAAATTTTTAAAATGTTGATAATATTAACGATAACTAAAATAATATTATATATTAATTATCTATATATATATAGCTTAAAAAAGAATATATATATATAGAGAGAAGAAAAAATTATTTGGAACAACATTTCAATGTCTCATCATCTTACATTTTGGTTCATTTTCAAGATTCAACAAAGATTTCTATGAATTGTTAATTTAAGTTGTACACAATCCAAGTGCCCGATTTTCAAGGCATTGATTCCATTTGTGATTTTTACTATAAATAATAACAGTTACAAGCCAATTTAAGTTGTACACAATCCAAGTGCCCGATGGGATTTTCAAGGCATTGATTCCATTTGTGCTTTTTACTATAAATAATGACAGTTACAAGAGAAATATAGTCAACGCTTCAATTTCTATGGTGAATATACACTACAAGAATGAATGAACATTCATAATTTCAATTTTGAATATTGTACAATTTCAATAAATATCATGCCGTTCTTTGAAGTAAATTTTGAAGTTTTACGGTGTTATATACAATCTACATAACAATCCAAGAAATAAATTAATCATTTGCAAATAGAATTTGATCCCTCTCGATGCATGATAGATCCAAAGTTAGATGGGACTACGTTGATTCCAATTGTGAGCACCTCAAATTATCATTATTATGTATATGTTTGAAATAAACTACATACTTAGAAATTTACATGTTTATATTATCATATGTTTGAGGATTTAAAGCAATGATGTGTCAATACAATCTTCTTTGGACTTGGATTGAGACTGGAACTCACAGGAGCAGAGAAAATCTTTACGGTCGAGCAATTGACCTTTCTTTGGAAAACAAAAAACTATGCTTGCCATGGCTCTCAGTGACTCAGACGGAACGTAACGCATCTGGAGCGTAAAGCTCAACTCTCTCACGGAGAAAGAAGGGGAATGTCGTGAGAGTCCATCAGATGACCATTTGAATGCAACTCTCATTATGTTCTAGTCAAACGATGGTCAATGACTACCAAACCCTGTCGAGCCTCAAAGAAAGAGAATGCGGCCAACGGCTCCTCGCTCCTCTCTCATGCGAGGCACTGCCCACAGCATAAGTCCCTCTCAAACGAGAAAGACGATTTCAGCAGCAACTGAAAGCACCTGATGCAGCAAGGTGTCTATGATTTCTTAAACGGTAGCCTTGAGACCAACCGCTCTCTCCAGGGCTCTAGTCTTCCAGGTTTAATGACAGTTATCTTCAAAAGATCTGTTTTTTCTTCCACTGCGAGGCTTCAAAGCCTTTTTTCTAGTCTCACTACCTATGTTTCTCTCTGTATTTTGATAACAGCTCACTCCCCTCTGCTCCTCTCCTCGTACCTCCCATCCCAAAGGGGGAAAGCCAGGTCCAAAGGAGCGATTGTAATTACCACTACAAGACACTAGTCTGCCTATCTGCCTAATAATGGCTACTATGTAATCCACTGTTTTAAATGAATGTGAATAGCTCTACTTTCTTTACAAAAAAAAAAAAAAAAAAACTTGTCTATAATTTCTTGGTGTTATAAATTATTTTCCTAACCCATTCATATTTCTTTTGTTTATATAGCATTATGTGGGGTTTCCTTTTTTTGGATGGTCTATAATTCGTGTTTTTTTTTTAACTTGTAAATTATTTTCTTAACCCATTCATATTTCTTTTGTAAATCTATTTTGAAAGCAGGCAAGCATATTCACATAAAATCAAAATTTGGAGGTTTTAAGCCCTTAACAACCCTAGACGTCTAGGGTTTTAGGGCCAAAATTACCATTTCAAAAGGACTGCAATCACTCTTCCCCGAGGCCGCAAAAACTCCAAAAATATAATAGGCTTCAACAAGGAGAGATTTCAGCGCTTTGTGATCCTATTCCCTCACCGAAATCTCATTCAAGTGCAACTGCATGCTTTATAGGGGCCTCAACAAAATTCCTCCAAGAGTTTTGCATTAGTCTTCAGTGAAGAATTGTATTACAAAGTGCTGATCCATTGAACCCTCAACAAATTTAAAAGCTAACAGTGTATGGTTGCAGAGGTTTGGATACTTTGAGGAGCCTCAATAATCTTTTCAGGCCAAGTGTTGAGATTTGGCTTATCAAATCGGTCATTAAAAGAGGGTTGCTAGCCCTTGAGGTTTGCTCTTCCTCTCTTCTCCTAGCAGTCATTTTATTTCGAAATCTGAGGTAACTGATCACATTTAAATAAACCCTAAAATAATTTGAATTTGCTATACATAGATTATAAGCTTGGCTGCAAACTTTTTTAGTGATTGTTCTTTCTTGCAGCGGTCTGATCTGTCTAAATAGTGGCATCTTTTCTAGCACATAAACTTGGATTTCTTTTTATTCGCATTATTCCTTGCATCTTGAGTGTGATCTTGTGATTAAGTAGACTGCATATATTTGATAATAAGCTACAATGAACTTATCTCTGAGGTTTGGTGTCTTCATTTTAAGCTCTTAAATTTTATCGCTGATTTTCTTGTGCATTACCATAGCTAAAGGCAGTAGTATTGGGGTTTTGCATTTATATATCAACCTTTTTCAAATCTGAAAATCACTTACAGTTATGTACCATACAACTAAAAGCACTAAGTAACATTACATAAATATCTCATAATAATAACAAGTGCATTGAGATTATCAATGTATACATTTAATGACTGATTTGGAGACTGATATCACTATTATAGGGGGCTGATATAGAATTTACAGTGATAAAGGCCTAAGATTGGTAAGACATCAACCGCTGTAATTCTAAGTATCTTCTACTCTATGTCTGGCTCTTTGAATTGTCTCATATGCTGACAATATGCTACAGTAGGCCATCTCATCTTTACAGTAGTATTCTTTTGCCTATTGCATTGGCTTTTCCTAAATCTTGGTGGTTAGCCATGAATAAGTACTAATCTCATTATATTGAATATAGATATTACAGATATAAGGTTTGCAGTAACTTCTTTTTGTTGATTGTTCTCTTTTCATCATCACATCTCAGAGTTGCATTTTGGTTTCAATTTGATAAATCCTAGAGTATTCTTCAAAGCACTGCATTTGTTTCTTGTGATTTTGAAGCAAATTTGAAACATATCGTTTACAAGTGTATGAATATTGTCATATTAGAACTCTGATCTGATCTGATTCCTTAGAGGACTGGTCTATTGGCTATGGTGGTTCATTTCATTGGTAGAGGCATTTAAAGAGACAGATTGATAATTGTTTGGCTCATTGGCATTGGCTAGGGATAGTTCTAATTTGATCATCTCACATCCCTTTGCTAGTCTCATTTTGCATCTGAAATTCATCTAAACTGCTGTCATAAGTCTTACCTACTGTTGTCCTATTTCCCACTGATAATCTTAAGATCATAAGTAGCTCAAAGTACTTTTATTGGTTCCAGCTTTGTTGATAGTTTTCATTTGTGAAAAGGATTTGTTCTCATCATCTAATGTGCTATTGTGAAGAATATTATTGGTATTGATAAAAGAACTAACGTTTGTTGTCTTGTAAGTTCCGTAATTTAAATTGTGCATATATAAGCTCACTCTCTAAAGCACATTCATCTCATAATCTAGCAATCTTGGTTACCTAAGTGATAAATATAAGAGTTCATTGAATATTGCTATATCGTTGAATGGAGTATCATCAAAATTAATCTCTTGAGTGATCTTATATTTTCATAATTGGCATAAGAACTTTGGTGAAATAGTATTGTCACTCTTACTCATTGTTTAAGATATATTTATGAATAATAATTCCATATTGGCATTAATATTCGAAGTGTTCCTTACTATAATTGAATATCTTTAAATAATTGGCTTGATAAGTTGGCTGTCCCTTTGAGTAATCATCGATTGACATCTTGGATCATTAGCTAATCATCTAAGTGAATAAGTGCTTTAGTTTTTCTAAATGGTATCATTATCAATTATTGGTTAGTGGATGACAATTTTATCTTGAGCTTTTGAGTAATCATATTGTGGATCCCTCTTGTTTATGGTTGGCGCATATAATTTGGCACATTGTCTTATATATGAGATTGCCCCCTTCATTTGCTCATTAACTACTCCTGTCAAAAAATTAATCCATAACTAAGTACTTGAAATTATTTAGCAATCTCGCATCAAGATCATTCATCCTTTGCATTGCATCATAAGTTTAGATGCATTAAAAACTTACCTCCAAGAATAAGCTTGGTTGATAGATTTCTAGGGCAATCCTTCTCACTTAACTTGAGGGGCTTAGCAACTCTTCGGTGGTTAACAGGTGACCTTGCAATCATCAGAGCCACTGTCTCTGCAGTGCCGGAAGCACTGGGTGATAGAAGCCTATCAGAAGGTATAGTTAATCAAGCCCTTGCTTACTTCTTGGTGGACTCCTTCCCACAACCTACCTTGGAGCCTAGCTTCAAAAAAGTTAAGGGAAGGTCATACTTAGATTAGGCATCTAATTAAAATTAACCAAGATCTTTGCATCACATCTAAGATTTAGGATTTTCATTTCATTTAGGTTAGTGAAGCATAAAAGCAACAGTTGTCCATCTGATACTTGGTATGAATTTTATAAAGCAAGAGTATTGACAACATAAAGCACTACTCTCAAATATATCAATTCAATCTAATCCTTAAAATCTTGCTAGATTTAACCAAGTAGCTAAGCCATTCAACTGTGTCTTCCAGACTCGTTGATTCCCAACTTGTCCTTCATCATATCATTTCAATAGAGTCTACCCCTCATAGCTTGTTTTTGGGAGAGAGTTAGAACGGAGAGGTTGGCGATCAGGCTGACAGCCCCCGACCTGAGTCATTGTCGTAGTGCCTACACAATCTGAGCGACAACACAACCATTATACAAAAATCTTGTACATGCTTTTTTCTGGATTAGGTTGTTGTTAAAAATATTTGTGGTGAGGTTGTGGCTTTAAATCATGTTTTGCTTTTTTGTATTTGTTCGTTGTTAAAAAGCTCCAACGTAGATTTGCATCATGTTTTTTATATTCTGTGTTTTATCATTGTTAAAAAGCCTTGTGTTGGTTTTACGTTACATTTTCTTTTCGTAAGATGACCTTATCATTCTTTTCTTTAATCTAGCCTGTGTTGGATGCTTTGAATGGTTTGTGCCCTTATGTTTAGTGCTTTGAGTGGTTTGTGTGTTTGTGTGTCTCGATTTGGATAGTAATGTTTGTGAATGTTACAATACTTTATATTTCTCTATGTATATGTAATTTTATGTTAGTAATTAATTTTTGATGGAGTGATGTGATCATGTCAATGATTAATTTGTAGGAGGATTGATTCTACACATCTAATTCATTTAATTCCAAGTATGGAAACTTTGACAGCTAATTAATATCTTGAAGAATATTTTTAATAATTTACTCTTATCTAAATTGTATATATAATAATAACCTATGTTGCTAGGAAACGTAGGGATGGGGACGAGAACAGAGACGGGTGCGTCATTTTTTGAAACAAGGCGCGTGGGTTCGTCGGGGGTGTATATATGTGTGTGTGTGTGTGTGAGTGTGAATTTGTATATTTTCAAACTTTAAACATGAAAACTAAAATATTTATGATTTAAACTTTAAATATTTAAACATGCACATCATTGAACATTCAACATTTACATTGAAATTTCAAAATTCTAGTTTGATATCAAGTGAAAATTGGAGTTTACACATACTTGTCAATCTGACCCCAAGCCAATTTCGCCCAAAACTCTGGTAGGGAAAGAAAAGGCTAAAAGTCACATTCTTGACAAAAAATGTAAAAAAAAAACACGATTAAAAGAGTGTTTAGAAGAGCAAGTGATGTCAGTTGGCCATGAGAGAATGTGGAGATTATAGTAGAAAAACAAGAGTTTGGAATCGCAATATATGGCAGTAGACAATTTATTGTAGTTGCTTCAAGATTCTAATACTCGTCATAAGGAAGCTTTCCCATCTTTGACATCATGGGTCAATTTACTATTTAGAATTAAATTTTAATTTACTAATTTTGTTATGCAAACAGTTAAGTTTGAACACAGAAAAATTAGAATTAATTCATGCCTCACGGTGAATCTTCAAGAGCTACCTGTGAATCTTCAAGCAAGGATTGCATCTCTTTGGATTGCATCTCTATGGGAACCTCCAGTCACCGACACACACACCAACGAATGTCCCAAACACACCAGGGAATGCTCGTCGTCTAAATAGTCAAACAAAATGTTTGTAGTCTCAAACGGAATTTCGCGTCGAAAAGTAGAGCGATTTTAGGTTTTACGGGTTATGTATTCACCTTTTGACTTTCAACAATTTTTTTATATTTAAAATTTTATTTCAAAAATTGTTCAACAAAGAGCCCTAAAGAACTCGATTTTGGGGTTCCAAGTACCCATTATTGGGGTTCCAAGTACCCTAAACATCAAAAGCACCCAATTTTTTTTAACAGAAAACCCGATTCTTGGTAGAAGAACCCAGTTCTTATAGGTTCGTTTCGGAAGAACCCATACCCGAATCCGGTTCTTGGGTTCAAGAACCCCACCCCTAGGTTCGTGAACCCATGCAACATAGATAATAACAATTTGAAGATGTGACATCGTTGCCCACAACTAAAGCCAGCCTGATCCATCAACCTTCGGATTTATCATGTGCCGAGAGGGATCAAATCCCTCGAGGTGAAAACATTTTTTTTGGAGTGTAAAATTGAGAAAAGGTTTGCAACTCAAGGGATTTGATCCCTCTCGACGCATGATAGATCTGAAGTTAGATGAATCAAGGTTGGGTAAGAACTATTAGAGACAAATTCTGAGAAAGAAAACCACAAATGTTTATGGATAGCATTTGATCCAAATCAAATCATTATATTGTTTGTCATCCATCTCGATGCTTTCAGAGTGGAAAAAGTGAAAGAATCAACTCGTAGGACCATTTTTACCGATGGGACCCAATTTGCAAAATTGGGGTCTGAAACCTTCCAGGAACATTTTGAGGCATCAAATGACATTTTTTTATGATAAAACTGTCACTTTGGTGTCACACCTTTTTTTTCCTATTCTACACACAGAGACCTTTCCAAAATCGCAAAAATCGCGTCAATTTGAGTTTGTATGTGAAATCTATGCCACTCAGAAATTGACCTTCCTATTTTCCCCACCATAATTCAAAAGAATGCCACGTCAAACCCCATTATTCATGAAAAAGGGCTAGCCACGTGATTATGATGTAGATGAGTCTATATTGTAACTTTGATTAAGAATTGAGGTAATCAAACCTAACCACAAGTAAGCCTAGTAGGCTATCAGGCTATGTTATAACTGGGTCACTACGAGGAAAAGGGGTTTCATTCTTTCCAGTGCATTTGTTCCATAGTTGAGCAAAAATAATGAAGAGGGATAGGAGATAGAGCACACATAGAAGATTTGTGCACAGTAGTAGCCCTCAGGCCACAGGCCATACTTCTTTGTACTCGAAGTTCCATTCAAAGAAAGAGAGCGAAGCAACCTCACTTTGCAATTGTTTTTCCCCAAAAATGGTTTTCCAAGTTATATCATTTGTCAAATGTGTTTATGAGCTTTTATTTCGTCATTCTCTATTTTTTGCATTATTTTAATTTACATGGATACACTATTACCAATAATCTATAAATCTAAATAGAAATAAAATTGTAGTAGTGTAGATATTGACTTTTTAAGTATAATTTTATCAGACCTATTGTGACGAACTATCCAGTGGAATATCCACGACAGTTTACGAATCAACATTGTTAAAAGTTTGATAGATAATTAGCATAAGGATTTATTATGCAAATTATTTTCATGTTAGGATTTCTTATAAAATCATTTTTTGAAATAAATTAATCTATTTATTTTAACAAGTACCAATAAGAATGGTTTTTAATATTTTTGAGCGCTCTAAGCGACCGAACAAATGGATCGAGACAAGTTATGAGAAGCTAGCTTTCTCTTTCAATGGATCTACATTCATATTCATGTTGAATTTCCACGATCTTGGGTCTAGGATAGAACCTTAAAATATCTTACGCTACCAAACCAAGAATCTCAACGATACTACTTTCCACAGCAAAATATAAACAATAGTAAATCGCACATGCACTGAATATAGACAATTTTTAAATTTTCAACCCAATTTCATTATATTAATCCGACCGATATAATACAATAATCTAGGGCTCCTGTACCAGGGATAATGGCCCTCATAAATCCACTAGTACAAGATACAAAACAAGATACTCTGACCATTTGGTTGTAGCATTCTCTCTCAGCTCCTTTATGTCGTACCCTATACCTACCTAGTCATTCGACTCCCGATCTGCAGCTCCTACCTCTACAATGATCCACGTCTATCTCACCATTGAACCTCGGTTATCATTCTGCTCTCTAGTTGATCCTTAGTCCACCAAGGGCACAACACATCAAGACTCTTGTCGAGTTGTTCACAACTTCGTTTGTGAACAACTCTCAATCTTCCCATTGTTGCTCCTCAGCTACTCAAGGACTTCAACCAACTATGGTCTACTTGCACTGCTCTGATGAATACCAACATAGGGCACAGAGCACTGCCACCTATCATTGCAAGATGTCCATCGCCCACAATGAACATGGGGTAGGAGGACTGCCCATTATCTGTTGTAGAATTCCTTCTCCACACACAAGTCTCGGGCTCCACAAACTGCTCCTGGTTGATCAGACCCTTGAGCTCCAACAACTGCCACTCTAGCAACTACCTTTATCCACCAAGGTGTTGCACACCGAGTTCCAACTTAGGCACTGTCACGTTGTCCTCAGGCATACCATAAATGCCCAATCCACGTTCACACTTGGTCCACTCTCACACTGCCCTCCAACAGTGCACGAGTGACCAAGTCCACATTGTAGCATCTGCACCTAGTTAGGGCATCCTCACACCTAGGAGACCATTACACACGACTATCAACAAACTTCTCATCAACCGCCCTTTGCTTTGCAATAGAGGAGCTATTGCAAAAATCTAGGCTCCAATGAACATGTCCGCACCTAGGAGATCCATCCACTGTGAGATCTGCACTCCATGTTAACCCCAACACAATGCACCCACAGGCTGCAATAAATACGATCCAAAACTGACCCGAAACCGTGGATCAAACACACCTTAACACTGTTGTCCAATTTTGTGTCACTATTGTTATGTCTATGACTGGTTAGGATACATTTAACTGCTGCAATAGCCCCTAATCAGCCACCAAAACAACCCTCATTGGTTTCGGCCTACTCTTGGAGAAGTGTTGGCACCCTTAGATGTTGTCCTGGGCATAAGACATCCCTAAACAACTCCACGCTGCCCTCCAAAGCTGAGGTAAGGCCTGTGTCCCACCTACAGCAGACTCGATTGCCCTCCACCAAGAAATCTTCACCCAAAAACACTCCTACACAGGCTAGAATAGCCTTCCCTAGCCTCAGCCCTCTAGGGAGTTACCTTGGCCTCCCTTCCAACATCTTTGTCCTCCAAACAGACCCTCGAAACTACCCTTAAACCCACATTGTTCAGACCTTTCCTTGTTGCAACTAGGGCACATAAATATCCTCTCCAATGAGCTTGTTTCCTCCTTGTGTGTTACACTTTTTGGATGTTAGAATGCCTCACATGTTACCTTCTATTTATACCAAAGAGAAGAGCTTCCACAACTGTCATATGTCATCTTTGCACCAAGCCGACCTAGACACACATGTGTAAACCCCAAAAAATAACTTCAAAAATTCATAACTCTTCAACGACAACTCTGAATTGGATGATTTTCGATGCATCGAATTCGTCTCGACAAGCACTATCATCCTCATCCATCACATGTCAAAAACTCGTCACAATTTTGGCCCAAATCCTGATGGGTGCAAAACCCCAAGCTTGGGTTCCAAGCCAACAAGTGACTCTTGTGGCGCTTTGCCCTCCAATCCCCAAACCCTAAGGCTTGGAGTACCTCTTAAGCGACACAAAAATCAACAATTCAATTGACCAAAGGATAACCCAAGCTCGGCTTTCACATACGAAGTTTTCATTCCTACTGCAACCTCCTCTACGACCTTCAAAACTATCCTATAGCATCGATTTGGACACTGATACACAAGGATCCTGGATCTGGAAGCGCAGATATCTTTCCAAGTTTTCATAAAGTCCCCAATTGGAAAATTTACACTTCTATGATTAAGGAAATCTGAAAGGGTATAACAACTGAAGCAAAATATCTAGCATAAAATAGGCACTGTGGAGGCAAAACAATGCACTGAGAGTTCAGGAATGCAATGTTTCTCCTTCATCCACCATCATGCTAAATTTGAGATTGCAGGGAGGACCCTCTGGTTCAAGCAAAACAAAGGGTGCAGTGCAAGTGACTGGATCTAGTCTTCCCAAAGGAAGAGATCCGAATCAAGGACATCTCAATGGAGGCCTTACCTTCAAAGACATCCTTAAAGCCAAACTAGCGACATCATCTACACCATTTATTCCATATCAGACACACAATATCTGTAGCCCCTATATAGTCGAGCAACTAAATCAAGTACCATAATTGACTATAGATCTATCACAAACAAATGATCTCTGCACAACATATGAAGCCCAAGCCATTATATGTAGATTCAATGGTTTTTGGCCAAAAGCACTGGATCTTCACAACTTAGACAACAAACTGTGAGATTCACCTATGCTCCAAAGGTTTCTTCATAGTAAAGTTGCATCATCAGAGGAACGATAATATAATATACAAGAAGGACCATGATTTTGGGGATCTATGAGGTTGTTTATTACCCCATGGTTCCCAGAATTTGATGCAAACACAATGATAGTATCAAGAATGTTGGTCTGGGTTAGGCTGCACAATCTTCCCCTACATTTCTGGCATCAAAAAGCTTTAGAAGGTATTAGGAATCTCTTAGGGTGATACATAAAGACAAATAAACGAAGAATGGAAGAAAGAATCTACACTTTTTCCAGAATATGTCTGGAGGTGGACCTCAGCAAAGGTTTGCGGGATCGCATACACTTGACACACAACAAGCAAAGTTGGACGCAATTCCTAGATTTTGAGAACATGGCTTTCAGATGCCGAATCTGTCGACAAACATGACATCTACAAAATACGTGTCCCAATGCCAAGAAAGAGCCACGAAGAAAGAAGAAACCAGGAAAGCAGCCCAAAGGATGGCAATTTCCTCCACACTAGCCAGAAGATGAAGAGAATGAAGAAGAAATGGGTCCCCCTACTGATGAGGAAATTCATAATACAAAAGAAACTATAGAAAAGGAGGAAGAAAACGGCGTAGCGTCAAGAATTCCCGTCCCCATAGCGCAGCCAGAGAGGATTGGGAGAGGATGCAAGCATCACCATATATCAGAAATCTCAGATTCAGAAAAGGAAATTCCAAGAATGGAAGAAGAAAATTAGCTAGCAATTGTATCAACCATGCCATCTCAAGGAGAATGGCAGAAAGTAGAAAAGAAGAAATGGAGAAAAGGTTAACATGTTTCTCTTTTTTTAAGTTGATTATTTAGTATGGATTTGTGATCACCAATCTTTGATATTTAGTAATACTTGGAGAGACACTATTAAGAATTAATTAGTTGTCAAATTTGCCATACCTGAAATTAAATGAATAAATGTGCAGAATCAACTCTCCTACAAACTGCAAATTAATTATTGACAAGATCAAATCCCCTATTCATTAACAACTAATTACTAACAAGCAATTACATGTACATATAGAAATACAAAGGACTGTAACATCCACAAATATTACTATCCAAATCTAGACACAGACACGCAAACCACTCAAAGCATCCAAACACAAAGGCACGAACCATTCAAAGGATCAAAGCATCCAACATAGGCTAGATTAAAGAAAATAATTATAAGGTCATCTTAGAAAAGGAAAATGTAACATAAAGCCACTGAAAAGCTTTTTAACAATTGTAAAATGCAGAATAAATAAAACATGATGTATATCTATGGTGGCTCTTTTTAACAACAAACAACTGCAAAAAAATACAAAACATGATTTAAAGCCACGGGATCACCATGGAGCTTTTAAAAAACCTAATGCAGAAAAAGCACATACAAGCTTTGTGTATAATGGCCAAACTCAAATTTATGAACTCATCAATCTCAATACAAAGTCCAAAGAAGAATGTTTCACATCATTGCTTTAATTCCCCAAACAAATAGATAATAATAAACATGTAAATTTCAAAGTATGAAGTTTATCTCAAACATATAAATAATAATGATAATTTGAAAACGTGGCATTGCTTCCCACAAATGGAATCAACCTAAATCCATCTAACTTTCGATCTATCATACGCCAAGATGGATATAGGATGGAAATCCTTCTTTTTGAAGTGTTAGATGGATATAGGATGGAAAACCTTCTTTTTGGAGTGTTAAATGGATATAGGCTGGTTATTCTCAACGACATCAAGGTTCATGGTATGCACGGAAGCAATTATCACAGTAATAATTTGCATGCAAAGTGCAAACGTGGGCAAACTCTGGCGGGACGTTCAAGTTTGACTTCTTCATGAATCCCAAAACCACATTCCACAGTCTACATCAGTGAACATGTGAATTATTTTGATGTCCCTATCTATCTCTTTACTTCATGGCTCCAGGGTGGTTTGAACCTGGGATGTTTGGACACCAAGTAAAATGCCTTCCGCTTTATTCGTAGAATAAATTGACATTATTTTGGATTTCTTCCCTGAGAGATATTATCGTTGTACAGTTGCAAATTGGTGTTACATGGACCTGTATGTGTGGAATTGGTAGAACCAGAAAGAAGAAGTTACTGGTATGTATGTGCTAAGCCCATCTTTGCAATTTTATATCAGTATTTTCTAATTGAACAAAACAGGAAGCCTTTTGTTAAAAGGAACAAAGTATTGTAAAATCTTTGTACAATTAACGCTTATTTCTGCATACCATATCAACAGTTTTGTTAATAATAAATGCCTCAGCTTACAGGATAGAAGAGGCTTTCTTGTTAGGTTTTATAGCAAAAAATTAGGCTCCTTTTGTTCACAGCTTTATGGTTTGAAAGTATATTTCCAACACTAAGATAATTGGACTTTCCAAGCTGTAGGAGAGTCAAATGAAGGGATACCAATCAGTTTTCCAAATTTGTTTGTCCCTTGAGACGCCCATGATCCACAATGACCGATATCAACCCTATTAGGAAACAAATCTGAATCTCAAACCAAGCACTTCCTAAGAGTATAATCTTCTATCCCAAAACTCAAACTCCCAATCAGTAAAACCAAGAGATGTGAGATGTTTGTATTAATGAACCTCCTCTTTGCCTTCCAAGGTCCTACTACCTAGTACCAACGGGCAATTAACACATATAGGAGAAAAAATAAAAAAAAATCTTCGTCCATGCATCTAGAAAAAGTCAGGGTGTGAATAAATTGTAATGGATAGTGACAGGCACGATGATAATCTAGGCACCAAACTGAGGTGTGTGGTTTCCCATGGTTAGCAGCCACTGCCAGACACTTTGTCGTGGGGAATTGATAGAACAAAATAATTCCATTGTCTAACAAAGCATCAGATGGAGCAGACTGGCTGAAAAGACAGCGGGAGGAGGGTTCATCAAAGAGGGAAACGCCTTACTGCATAGTTAATAAAAGAAATAGGGATTGCAGGAGTAACGGGAAGACCAACAGCCATGACCCTTCATTTCCCATCCCTCAGCTTTCTCTCCTATTCTATTTTTCCTATTTCATTTAATTTTTTTTCTCTTATCTTTATATTTTGCCTTATTCAACTTTTACTTTGCATTGATTTACATAGTTTTCTAAATTTCCAAATTGACATGCAGTTGCCAAGTCTTACAACCAATCATTGGTTCAGATCCATTTCAGATTAGATCAGTCTTTACTTCTACGATTATAACCATCCTGCCCTTGAGTATAATTTACAGTGTTTGATCAAAGTTCAAAAACTGAGTTGTAAATTCAAATTACCCCATCTTGAAATAGTTCCAGCACCATTTTCAATATGGCAAAACACATATTCCTTTGAAACTCAATTAGAGCTCCATACTTCAATGATTAATAAGTAGTGCACATGCCAATCCCATATTTCTTCCGTTATGGATGCCAGTGCTTCTGAATTTCCTGAAGTTTTGAATTCTTCGAGACTCTGCTCATCTAGGTCTTGGCTCTTGGTTTCCCACTTCTGAATTTTCTTTGATATATAAAGAAATTCTTCGTTATTTTACTGATTGAGAAAAAAAGAAATAGAAAGGCAACATACAAGGATTTAAGTGTTCATTTATGCATGCAGTGACCTGATTTAAATTGCTAAGCTGTATCGGCTTTTGCATTCCTCAATAATCCTTACTCTTGCATACCATATTGACTTGGCACAACCACTTTGTACTGACAATGGATATACTATATCTTTAGTCCTTCAGACAGACTTTTGTGGTTTATTCTTGGACATTAATAAAATTATATTATCTTTCTTATCTATATCACATTTATAATAGTAAGTTTGATCGTCTGAATCGATACCTGACACGGCACAATGCAAATGATTGCATATAAAAAGATTCATTACCTAACCCAACATGATCCAAATTATTGCATATAAGAAGGTTTATTACATGTTTATCCTTTAGTATGGAGTGTCCTCTAAGCAAATAATCAAAACTTTAATGTCAAATCTTATGGTGTGCAATTCGTTAGGTACATAATTTGAAATTATGAGTAATAATTACAACATCTTATCACCACTATGACGGTATGACCTTAAATTCTGAGACTTAATGTCCATAATCAAATTATTCCTCTATTTTATGGGATATGAGATGTTATATATCTATGTCATATAAATCTCCAAAGGAGTGAGTTTGAATGCACCCTAGACGCTCCTTAATGTAAACTCTAATCTATGTTGGCTCAATGATCATGTGCATTACAACTTTGTCTGTGCATTGGCAAATCTAATAGTTGTTCTTTAGCAAAGCACAGAACAGGTTCCACAACATTAAGTGTTGTACAGAAAATTGAATGAGTAGCCAAGCATATTAAATGCACACTGAAAATAAAAATATAGCATTCAATGTGAAAAGACTGGAAGTATAAAAAGATACTTCAGCTGTTACAAAAGTTTTTGAATTCAAGAATAACAGTGACAATACAGTTGTATAAAAAGATACTTCAGCTGTTACAAAAGTTTTTGAATTCAAGAATAATAGTGACAATACAGTTCAGTGGATAATGTACATATTTTCAATTTTGATAGGTAAGTAAAAATGTGCACCTTAAAAGAAATTAGCACTTACAAAAGTGAAATTAAAAAGCTATGGAAAAGTTGAGGCTCAAATAGAAAGTTAGGAGCAAAGGAGTTCGATTCAGAGCAATTGTAGATTTTTTCAATTGACGATCGAGTGGATAAAGTTTGAATGAAGTTCGAAGAAAGAACAAAATTCTTAATCAATATAAAACTGAATTCTTTGATCGAGTGGATAAAGTTTGAATAATGTTCAAAGAAAGAAAATATTCTGAATCAATATAAAACTGAATTCTTTGATAAAGAGAGAGAGATTGTCTCCATATAAAGCAGTTAAAGTTTTAGAAATATTAATTGAAGTCATTGAAAGAAGAAATAGAATTAACAGTTAAGCACCACCACAAGCCCGTCTGAGACTCTGACCCAGCTACAAGAAAATATTACTTTATACAGATAAAGAATTACAAGTCCGCAAAGGGAAGCGACCAAAGATGTTGCTAATAAAGTTTCAGAAGCGAATGAGAATTGGAAGTTATAGAATATATATTTTGGAATGTATAAGAGTGGAATGAGAATTTGCATAAATTAGGGTGGCAGCTCAAGGAATCTGAAGATCAAATGGTAGCATTATGATAAGGAAAGACGATGAATTACTTGCTGAATTAATAGAAAAACAGAGACAACAATAAATCCCAATTCCCTACCATTGAGAAAACTAAGTTATATTTGCAAAATTTTGAAGGTACTGTATATGGGAAATTTAATTTGGAATTACTTGCTGAATTAATAGAAAAACAGAGACAACAAGAAATCTCAATTCCCTACCATTGAAAAAACTAAGTTATATTTGCAAAATTTTGAAGGTACTGTATATGGGAAATTTAATTTGGATACTGTAATGGACAATTTTGAACAACATTTTCTTTTGATTTTCCACGAGGATTCTGCAATTGCTATGATAAACATTCTGAAGACTGAAACTAATTTCCTTTCACCAAGACACATAATTTCTCAACAATAGATAAGCAGCGGAATAAAACGCAGAGATAAAGAACACAGTCACACAAAAGACACAACTTTTCTTAGGAAAACCCACTTCTTGCTGTAGAATTTTATTGATTTTTGAGCAATTAGATCAAATAATTGTTTCACTTGAAAACTTACTCATTCTCACTGCTACACTAGCTAGAAAAACCCTGCAAAAACCTTGACCCAGCTCCTCCTTGCTTGCGGCCATCCTGACCCTCTTTCCTTGTGCAGGAGATCTCCTATTTCCTAGCACAAAGGCCTCCTGATTCTATAGGACAAACCTCCTAAAACCTAGCACAAATCTGGCTGCAAGAAGGTCTTGACTCCCTCTATCACTGCATATTGGCTCCTCCAAGATGCGCACTCTCAACAAGATGCTCTCACACACACAACCTTGTGCATACAATAATAAATAAATGTGTTCCTTCATCCTTCCTTTATAGGCTCGATCCATGCTAAAATTGGCGAGTACAAATTTAGAACAGCAGTTGTGATTGCCTTGTTAAGTGAGTTTAAATTGTCTCAACTTAACTTGTAAATTATTAGAGCATAAATATGGATCTAGCTGAAGAATAATTGCACAAAATTGCAAGAATTGAAAAAGAAAGATTGGAATTGAGAATAAATTTGATTACTCAATATTAGTTTGAGAATCAACACATAAATCAACTAAGTTAAGCTTAGTTGTACATGTAATAACTATGGATAATTAAAGCTAGACTAGTTAACTTGTCTCTAACTCATCCTTGCCTCAATTAGAACTGAAACTCCCATTCGTTGCTAAATTTATAACTGCCAATCGATTTGTAGTCAACTGAAGGAATCCTCATAACTGGTCCTCCATCTCTACGCATGAATTCTCCAACTCCATGAACCCGTCCATGGTCAGAGGAAAGACAAACTCGGTCTTTCTGGCTAAGGCACAAACCAGATAATACCTTCTCTCACTACACTATTCAACATTTTCTGAAAGCTGAGCATATTCACATTTCATTCAAAAATTACCTGCCATGAAAGCACTCGTTCTATTTGAAGCAGAAATTTTGAAAGCTTACAATGCACAATAAAGTATATCCTAATACAGGTAGTGATTTTGACGCATATAATTTGGACAGAGGCAATTTCTTAATAAATAATAGTTTTGTATTTTCCAAGGATATAATTTGGGCAGCATCAATATCTTTATAAATGATAGTTTTGTAATTTTGAAGTATTATTCATGTTTTGAATGTGTTTTTGATATTTAATAGATATGGAATGAATTTTTTCATAATGTTACCATAATAAAATATTTTAATGCCCAAAGAATTTATTGTCAATATTGTTGGGCATTTGGCTAGTTCCATGCCAACAGGTGTTCTATTTGAATCCCATTAGATAAAGCATTCTGGTCTACACTGACAGGTTTGCTAGGGATGCCATCCACAAATGTGGACAGACATCCCTTAGGTTTCCCCACAAGGTTATCCTTGAAAGGAATTATTGTCAATATTGTTGGGCATTTGGCTAGTTCCATGCCAACAGGTGTCCTATTTGAATCCCCTTAGATAAAGCATTCTGGTCTACACTGACAGGTTTACTAGGGATGCCATCCACAAATGTGGACAGGCATCCCTTAGGTTTCCCCACAAGGTTATCCTTGAAAAGAAAAAGAAGGCTCGTTGCTTTTCCTAAGGACACAAAGATTGAAGGAGAACACAGTGTTGTTAAGGGCTCGATGATATTGCAGGTAAAATGCACTCTGCAAGGATAGTTTACAGAAAGACAGGCATGTTAGTTGTCATTAAGATCACATCCTACATATCCTTTCCAACTTGGAAACGAAGGGGAGATACTAGCTCTCCTTGCTTTAGGATGGGGGATCCTGTGTGACCACTCCGTGACTCCTAGATATCACAATCTTCATGTGCATTTTGCTGTTTAGAAATGTTGTAACCTAGAAAGATCAGAGATTACTGCAATTTAATATTGAAAATAAGATTTGAGAATTGCACAGCTCAGTTGCGGACATGTTAAAATCACCAATTTTAGGTTGCTGGTGATGGAGCTGCAATAATAAAGGGGCACTGCAAGGTTTGGTTGTGGGCCCTCAAGTTGTATCACAACAAAATGGAATATACTAAGAGGGAAGTTGAAGCACATAGCAGAAGAGGAAGCAGAAGAGACAGAAACAGAGGTTGAAGAATTGGAAGATAAGGGATTTTCTAAATGATGCATAAACAGTTATCCTTAATCGATGTACATTGTATTTTAATATTTTTCAGTAACTAAGATGTATAAATGCTAAGGCTTTTAGCCCAAGGGTTAACCCAATCAGTTGTATTTTAATAATTTTCTGTAAATGAGATTTATACATGGAAGGCTTTCAGCCCCAAGGTTTAACTCAATCAGTTGAACCATGCACTGAAGGCCTGCTATAGACAAAGAGACCATAGGTCACGGACCTGCTATAGACAAAGAGACCATAGGTCACGGGTTCAAATCCAGTTGAATCCCTCACGGTTACCCAACCATTATTGTGGCTGGTGTTTGAGTCAGCCTCTATCTGGATAATAGAGAGAAGACTAGGGGATCCCATGAGGTTTCTTTGGAGAAAAAATAGTAAGTCTTTCAATCAAGAATGTGCTTGAGCCAAGTATTGTTTTTGTACTTGCAAATAGTAGAATTTGTAACGGTGTATTTGCATCTCTATATCTTCTCGTTCTATGTGATGTTCATTTCTTCTAACATAATATTACTTTATTCGATAAGTGTAATTACTAATGCACATTTTGCATATGAATTTACCTAAAAGGTGCTATGGATAGCTGTTTTAGAGATAATGGAGCCACTAAAGTCACTGGACTTAGACTTAATAATGTCCTGTTTCACTAAATTGTAAGTGTCAATATGCCACTTAGCTAAAAATTGGTATTCTAAAAACATATAAAATACTCAAATATTAACCCAAAAAAAGACATACGGTCCTTAGAAATTCCATAGTTTAGACAACAAAATAGACATATGCTCCTACAAATAGACAAAATAACTACGTGACAGTTCATAAGCCAGAGACCTGATGGCTAATAAATCTAGAAACTTCTAATTGAGTTTGCAACTAACTAAAGTCTAAAACAATTTTTCCTTAAATATTTATCCTTTTGTTGACATTTTCTGAGTACTTAGTTTGCATTTAATAATGCAATTATTTCCTTAAATATTTTCTTTCCGCTTAAAATTTCATAGAGCACTCCACCTATTCTCAGTTTTTAGAAGGCCAGAGATACTTTCCAATAGCCTTCTATACGGCACACTTCAACAACAAACTACATGTTACATAACTGGAGACAAACATATAAAACAATCACTGGCAGGTTTTATCGATCAACTTTGACTTTTGACTGGCTATGACACAAGTTTCACAAGGCTCGAGATTTTTGACAGACATTTACTAAGCCATGTAAAGTTGATGGAATATAGAAAAGTACTAACAAAGTCAATTTGAGAAGTTTCTACGTCACTACAAAATCTGTTAATGAGAACTCTTAAGCCCTACAAATATGAATTCCAATTATCATCAAGAAAAAGATCACTATCATCATTAAACTTCTCAAGCAATGAGAGAAAACATATGAAGAAAAAGAAAGCGGGAGAGATATTGGCAAGCAAAGGAACAACATCAACATCAAGATTTGAACCAGGGATGAATTCCAAAATTTTGCTCACAAAAGATCATATTATTGAAGAGATTAAAAATTGAGACCTTCAGGTTACTAAGAACAAATAGAATAGATAACCACATCATAATCCAGATTTTTGATATCCAATTTACACTCGTCGATGCTTAATGACCCCTGAAATATTTTCTATCTTTAGCTTATAATGGAACGACGTGACATTTTTTATGGATCGGATGTCATCGTTTGTCTGGACATTTCTGGTGCGTATTTCAAATCCCGTAGTCTCGTTTTCAATTAGGATACACTATTTAAATGTCAACCAGATGTTATTTGAGTTGTAAATGAAACCACGGGCTCAACAAAAATCCTATTCCACAAACGGAAAGGAATGGGATTTTAAAAACGAATTGGTCAGAGAGCATTCACTTTTAAAAATGAAGCTTCGAAAAAAATTAACTTCTCCCCCTTGTGAGATGATTTCCTCTACACTGCAGTCGAAGACAGGAAGACAATGAAAAGCGGGCTGCGAAGTTGCCCAGCAGATTACCTATGGGTTTTCAATTAGCAAAGATAGTGATATTTAAATCAATTCCCCACCTATTCGGTGGGCAATTGCAAGGATTTCATCAAATACTGTGCCCTCAAATATTTAGCAATGCCAAATTTTTACACTTCTACATCACATATTGTGCAGCAATTCAGGTAAAACAGACCATAAATGCAATTATAAAGAAGAAACAAGGAAATTCATCATTGGCGGATTTCTAACCTGTTCAGAACGTGAATTCACAGAGAAAATCAAAGCTAAACCAGTCAACCACTATCAGTGCGCCCTTAAAGAAATGCATACCAAGTCGTCCTCTTCGACACTGTTTTGTCTCCAGGAAAATTGACACAGCCTCACCGCTAAATGCATAAGATTTTGGGGAAAACGTGGGGCGGAACTTACTCCTGACCCGACGCATAAGGAAAATAGTTGGTCGTGCAAAACATCATTTTAATTATAAATTACATTTCCATGATCGTCATGAGCAGCAGATTGAAATTGTCTTCCAAATTTTGGGATATTGTTTCTATCCAGAGCTTGCTTTGTATCCCAAAGTCCGGGATTACGGTTAGGGCTTAACCTTTGCTCATAAATACTCATGAAATTCACAGAGTTTGTGAGATGGTGGATGAAAAATTAAAATCATGACGGGAAACTAACTGTAACTGCTTTGTATCCGAAAGTCCGGGATTGCGGTTAGGGTTAAACTTTTGCTCATAAATATTTATGAAATTCACAGAGTGTCTTAGAGGGTAGATGAAAATTTAAAACCGTGAACTGAGTGTAAGTGTCATTCCCAATCAATTGGTACCAACCCAACCCTTCGCGACCGCCGTTAAAATTGCTAATGCATCCACCAGCAAACCAGATTGCATAATAATCCTACGCAGACGCTGCTGAAATTGCCACTCTGTCAAATAATGGCGCCACCCGCCGCTGAGATTGCCACAACATCCGGATAATGGTGCCACCCTTCCGGCCGGCTGCAATAAGAGTTCACAGGTCGATTAATCAAATTCTTAAAAATAATTATTTTAGTTTATAATTAATAATCGCTCCAAAAGGTGCAAACTGATTATTTTAGTTTATAACTATTAAGTGTTCTAAAAAGTGGAAGGAAAGGTCAATAGGGTTGTTAAATTGAAATTAGTGAATTGGAAAAGTGGTATTTTGATTTGAAATAATAATTATTTTATTAAATTTAGGTTGTTTAGTATGTTTGTATTAAGTTGGTAATATACAATTAAAATAATAATTGAAATGAAATATTGAGATGATGAAAGTTGATTGAGATATAATTTATTATTTATTTTGCTAATGAAAAAATTATTAGAAAGAAATATTGATTTTTTAGAATGGACAATTTCTACTAAGAGGAAACAACATGTACATATTACTTTTGACTCATTTTAGGTGTTTTATGTCAATTGACGAAGGCCATTTGAGAAAAAAAAAAATTGCCTATATATAGTGGCATTTAAAATGTATGTTTTATTTTTTATAATTGTTGTAAATCAAAGACGTCGTTGAAGGACCCAAAAGACAACAAATTAGAAGAATCCTCCTATTGTTGTATATCTTGCTTCAATAGTAGGTTGTGGATGACATTTTTTTATCTTTGCTTAATGTACCACAACCAATTGGCATAGGTTCTTTCATAATGCATAACATTCTACACATGCATTTGTGGAGTAACTCAGAAACAATACATTGGTCCATTTTCATGGAGTTCAAGCTTTGGTGTCATATGCACATTTTTCTTAGCAATGAGAAATGAGATCTTCTTGTCACTTAAAATATTGCTTAATGTACCACAACCAATTGGCATAGGTTCTTTCATAATGCATAACATTCTACATATACATTTGTGGAGTAACTCAGAAACAATACATTGGTCCATTTTCATGGAGTTCAAGCTTTGGTGTCATATGCACATTTTTCTTAGCAATCAGAAATGAGATCTTCTTGTCACTTACAATATAAGACGTGGAAACTATTCAAAGGATGGTTCTTATATTGCCTATTCAAAAGATGGTTCTTATATTGCCTACGATAAAAACTCTTTTAATTCTACATCATCTAATGGACCTGCAATGCATGGAGTTTTTTTATGAACTCTTTAGTATGGTATTCACCTAAAGGTAAGTGGAACATATTTCCACTCATAAGTAAAGACACCTTTATTGTTTACAATTATGCATAGGCAACACTGATGGACATCATTTAGAAATCATTTACCTAGTTTTTATCTTTTTCGTCATTATTGAACAGTAAACAAAAAAACATAGCGTGTAACCCAAATAAAAATAAAAAACTAAATAAATAGTTTTAGCATTCAACCAAAAAAATCTAGCCCGTGACCCATTTGTTTTTATCCAAATTAAATCTTTTGAAATATCCTTACCACAAATCAAAAAGGGTTTTTTATTGGAGTTGGGATTTGAAAAACATTGAATTTATTAGAAATATAATTAATATTATAATAATAATTTTTACAATTTAATTAAAATCAAATGTAAAAATATAGTACCATAATTACAATCATTTTTCCTTTCACTTTTTACGCAATATAATTAAATACAATAAATTATCAAGCGATAGAAAGAAATTATATTCTACCATAAAAACATGGGAGTAAACCCATGTTGTTCCATATGAATTGTAATGTTTCACCAATGTTAGTGTCCTCCCCATTAAACGAACAACACGAGTACCCTAATGGCTTGTCCTTCACCTTCACTTCTCCACTCTAACACGGTAACCCATGGCTGACTTGGTCCTCTTGTGGTTCGTCCTTCACATTCGCCTCCCCACTCTAACATCCCTCTATAGATCTCGCAGGTCTCGTACTATGTCGATTATCCATGGACACAGAGCTTTTCATTTTTTTTCCCTTGATGATGATGATGCTTGTGCTCATGATTCGCGTTATTACTTTTATCCACGGGTCTTAGGAAATCACTAATGGAAAATATATTATTTACGTAAGTGTCAATTATTTTTAAAGATTTTAATTTTGAATGATTTTTTTCGCAAAGTTTAAGAATAAAAAATCACTACATTTATTTTAAAATTATGCACAAATATAGCAACAATAAAATGTAACAACCTCAATTTAATCATGCAATTAATTATATCACATAAAGAATGAATAATCATCTCAAAAACTGTTTAACTAATCATCATGAAATTTTCAAAAACATGAGCAAGACGACTTACCTGAAATGGTGTTTTTCCCTTACTTGAGACTCCAAGGTTGAATGCTAGCTGAATCCTGCTGACCGCAACAAATTTTTGGGGACAACTCTCCACCCAACCATAGGCTCAGTTGTATGTAGTCTTTCCATCGCTGGCCACCCGCGAGCCCTCAATCAACGTACTACTGCCAGGTTATCCTTTGCCTCACCATACCTTTCTCTCCAGAGAATGGATGAAAGAATGGATCCATGAATCTTCCTCAATGTCTATTAAATAGACCAAACCATGGAATGGGAACCACATGCACACATTCACTGTGTCAACATGCAACTTAAGTTTTACTTAATTTAGTGTTCTCTTACTTTTTGTTAGTTTTACTTAATTTAGTGTTCTCTTAGTTTATATTTCTTTCTATTAGTTTCTTAGTTTAACTCTTTGTTAATTTATTTACTTTTGTTAATCAATTCTTTCTTTAACTTTCTTTCTATTAGTTTCTTAGTTTAACTCTTTGTTAATTTATTTACTTTTGTTAATTAATTCTTTCTTTAACTTAATTTTTATTGTTTTAGGACTCCAATTTATTATTTACTATTTTATTTATTATTTATTTATTATTCTCTTGACTATTTATTTATTTACTTATTTATTAAATTATATTATATTATTTATATATTATTTATTATTTTGTAATTATTATGGGACATTACATACTCCCCCTCTTCAAGGAACTTCGTCCCGAAGTTGAGTATTTAATTATATTATATTATTTATTATTTATTACTTCATGTGTGACCAACACCCTCTGCTGAACTAGTATAACCAGCAGGCATCGAAAGTTCATCACAGCGCCCAGGAATCTCAAGGAATCTATGTCATTTTTCCCACTTTCGGAACAAGATATAAGCCTCCCCAGTCTGTCCCTAGTCAAGGCTGGCCCTAAGGGTCATGCCCGACTCAGACCTCATCTGTCCCAAGGCAGGCATCCGGTCCCAGTACTCAATGACTCCGGGCATCTCGCAAGGCTGGCCCACTCCCTCCATAGCTCCTTAAGGTGCACAGCCCCAGGCATCGAAGTCTTACACCCACTTCTAAAATTCGGCGCTCCCATCCAATACCAGGCACTTGGCCTACAATATCAGGCCCTTGGCCTCCTCAAGATGGTCCCACAGCCCTTCAAGAGCTATCCATCAAGAGATATACAAGACAAAGGAACCACTAGCATATGTAGTGTTGATTGAGTTCGTCCCCAACCCATATGGTGTTACATATTCTCTCTCGTAGGTATGGGCTCCCATGAGATCATCAAATAAACTATCCCTCTCGGCCCATCTGTGGATTTCCTGCCAATCACCACATCTCAACATGCATCCAATGCATTAGTTATAATCATAACATGATAGAAAATAATCCACATGCCAACTCTTGCATGTCATCATGATAACGTAACATCGTTGTTAATCACAACATTTTGAATAATAAAGAAATGCATACTCTTGCATGTCATAAAATCTATATGTAATTCCACTTGCTTCACATCATGAAATGCCATCATAAGTTATGGCATAAACATATTTGCATCAAAGTCTTATCACCACATAATAAATGAATTCACATGTCAATATACCTCATATCATAACATCATAATCTCTATGCATATCATATTCATCATGAACATACAACATTATTATCATAACAACTAAATAAACAAGAACCATATGTGCATCGTTATCCTCATACCATCATATCATGAAAACTCATCTCAGCATTATACTTCAACAGTCCTATGTTGACATAACAATTAATTAAAACCATAATTGAAAATTAGACGTATCAAAACAAGCTATCTAGGCTAAGTTATGCAATCCTATCTAGTTCATGGCACAATTTAATCAAATAGTTAAGGAAATTCATGAAAAAGAACATCTACATCTTCCCAAGTAGCTGACCTTAGGCTATATTGGTCCCATCACACTTTTCTTAAGACTTTATTATATAATCAATATATTCATAACAATGATTCTTAAACTAATCTTAACATCCAACGTTTGCAATGTCTAATGAGCATGTTTACAGTTAATGAAAATTAATATGCAATGTAAGAAATATTACGTTAAAATGTAAAACACATTTCGTGGTAGTAAATCACATAGAGAGTTATACAAAACATGAACTACACATGTTCATGATGAAAAATCCTAACTAATGTAACAAAGTATTGGTTATACTACTAAAACTTAATTATATGCGAGAAAATACTATTAGTGGTTATAATAAACTAATAGCTATATCTCTAATTTATAACAATATAAATTAGAGTACATCATTGTTAGCAATTAGCGTAGAACAAATTTCTTAAATTTCTTAACTACACAAGTTAATGAAATTATTCTTATGAATTTTCAGTATCATTATTCAATATACATAGGTACTTAACCTTAAATAAAGGGTTTTCTTATCTTGTGTAACATTTTTACATTTTTATTTTTATTTTTTTTAATGTGGTGAAAGTGTGTTCCTTGTAAGTACATTTTTATTATGTAGTGTCCATAGTAATGCTTTCATTACCATTCCTCCTCTCTTCAAGAGGTAACATTTTTGGAGTAAAGTCAACCAAATAATCTTTTTATATACCTAAATAATCACCATTAGTCATTTTATATAGTTTCAATTATTCATATCAAAAATAAACTTTCATTCCTAATTCACATTGTTATCCTTGCGGGTCATTTAAAATTCCATCAGCTATGCTATATTTACCATTTCATTTTGTTTTGGGCATCAATATATTCTCATGGTTGCAAATAGGCTAATTATCTACGTAACCAATGACATAATGGTTAAATATCATAATATCAAATCAATATATACTAATTATAAACATTACATTTGTGTTTGAAAATTAGAGTATGGTTTGCAAATACAAAGGGAGTGAATCTTTAACATCTCTTAGTTTATTGCTCGTTTAAATTATGCATGCAACAACACTGGTAGCATGTGTCGTTATTGAAGACAAGTAATGTGTAGTTATTGAAGGCTTCAAAGGAGTCAACAAATTTAACTAATAATGGAAATTTAAGCTTGAATTTTAAAGAATCTTTCATATTTGATTGTATCCTTAAGTATTCATTCAAGAAGCTAAAATTATAAAGGTTTTTGGTAAAGAATTTTCCTAGAAATTTTTACCCAATCATATTGGCAGTGTTTGCTACATAACCAAAATCTCAAAAATAATAAGTGGTCTCACAATAGAGGGCAAACCTTAACGTTATAGATAATAAAAAATCCAACAAATTTGTTATCTAGTTAAAGAAGCAAACCTGTTACTAACAACTATATTCCCATTTATTTAATTTTAAACAATTATTATTATTATTATTATTATTATTATTATTTATTTATTTATTTTTATAATACTATTTATACTAAATTAATAAACAATATAAATAAGACAACACAAAAATGTACTTTATAATTCATATATATAATGTATCTAACAAATTTATATTTTATTTTTTAACTTATATACTTAACATTTTTATTTTATAGAAACTTCCACTATATCCCTTTTCATATAAATGAGTGAGACTTTATAATATAATAAATAAATAAAAATGTCTTAGATATCTCAATAATCACGATCAAAAATAAATATATATATATATATATATATATATATATATATATATTAAAAATTAAAAATTAAAAATTAAGTTTACAATATTTCTTTTTTCAAAAAAAAAAAAACTATCATGCAATACAAAATACCAAAAGAAAAGGACAAATTAAGTTTACAGTGTTTCTAATTTCAAGACAAAATATACTATCATACAATACAAAATACCAAGTCTATGTTATCGCCCAAACCGGGTCGTTACTTCGCGGAATCCGCCTTCACGGTGGCCACCAATGTGATCGGGAAACGAGTAAGAGGCCGCGAATTGGTGCTGTGGCTCGGCGTTGAATGCGTACAATGAATGAATGGGAGAATGAGGTCATGGTATTCATGGTGGACAGGGAGCCTGGGAATTGCAGTGGTGAAGGTTCGAATCCTTTCTTTCGGCAAGCGTGATGTGGCTTAGAGTGGAGGGGACTGCATACACGATTCGATCGCCCTGGTCCAAGTAGAGAGTTGGTGTATTGGTTAGGTGCAGGCTTTGTAGCTCACATGGTAGAGCGCTCGCTGTGTGGGGTGGAGGTCTCGGGTTCAAAACTCGACACTGCTCCCCTCATCACTATGCCTTCCCACCAATGTGCCACTCATGGTCTTTCATAAAAGTCCTTCTAACAACCCCTTCCATAAAAGTCCCACTCTATCGTTCGTAACATTCATACATATTTTTAATTTGGAAAAATAAAATATATATACTCTCCTTTTTTGTTTTTTTTTGTTTTTAAATTAATAATTCAGATATAGATATATATATTTAGTTATGAACTTAATTCTAAATTTTTTATTTTTTTATAATATATATACTTATACACTTTTTACTCCTCTCTTTTTTTGTTTTTTTTGTTTTTAAATTAATAATTCAGATATAGATATATATATTTAGTTATGAACTTAATTCTAAATTTTTTATTTTTTTATAATATAATTTATATTAAAAGAAATAATCTTAAATGATTAAGTGAAATCACGAGTTTGAACTCAACTTCAACATTCTAATTCTACAATTTGACATATGTATAACTAACTAACACAAAAGTACAAAATATAACACATCCTACTTTTGAACTATATATTTATATATAAATTGGTATGATTTACAACTAGTGGGATCTATGTGTTAACCCTAATATAATTATAATTTATTTTAATCCAACACATGACAAAGAATGGTGCATGTTTGTTTAAAGTTAAATATATATTATTAAAAGAATTATATATATATATATATATATATATATATATATATATTAAAAGAACAATATTTTTAATATATACATATTATTTAAAATAAAAAATGCATGCATATATTTTACTTAAAACACAAGGGGGCATGGGACAAGTGGGGTTTCTAATTTCTTTTTTAATTTAAAACTCTAATCTCAAATCTATTTTTTTAATAATAATTACAATTATTATATTAAATTTATAATCACTACATTACTCAATTCAGGGCCCTCTATTCATTATCACAATAAAAAATCAGGTTTTAACTTTTACCTAGAGGTCACCTAAAGTCGAAACTTGCTCTGATTCCATATGTAACAACCTCAATTTAATCATGCAATTAATTATATCACATAAACAATGAATAATCAACTCAAAAATTGTTTAACTAATCATCATGAAATTTTCAGAAACATGACCAAGACGACTTACCTGAAATGGCGCTTTTCCCTTAGTTCTTTTGAGTTATCCCCGAACTAAGACGTTATCATTCCATGTAGAGTCTATGAAAAGGGGGAAACAATTATGTAATCCAAATACGTTAAGCAAGTTGAATATTAGAGATACAAATAACTATAAGAATCCAAAATAGGTCTGACTTATGGCATTGGAAATAATACTCAGAGGGCTACCATAGGGCCAAAGTTCAGATCTTGGAGATCCGAAATTACTGAGTTACAACCATTTCAATATTGAGCTCCTAAAAGCAAAAAAAATGTGTGTATTTAAAAATAATAATTGTATAACGTTTGTTTGAAAAATCAGTTTGAATTGATTACAAGGGTATATTGAAGCATAAATATCTATATTGAGTTCTAAAATGTCTCTAAAAAATAATTCTACACCCATTATTCCCTCAGAAAACTCTACTATGACGCATGAAGAGGAATAATTGCAACATAATATATCAAAATTACGAGACCAAGTGCAAAAAATGTCGCTCTCGCAAAGAGTAACCAAAAATGAAATGGAAGCTAAAATGGATGGTTTGAATAATGTTTTAAAACATATATGGAAGGCATAAAAGCACAAATGAAAGGAAACATGGAAGATTTGAAGAATGGTTTAAAAACATACATGGAAGGTTTGAAGGAAGGTTTGACAAATTTGCTAAAAGAAATTCTTCCTAATGGAAAAAAGGTATTAGATGAAACTCACGATGAGAACAAAATAAATGTTAATCATGATTTCATAGACTCTAATGTTGTTTAAGGCCAACCATATTCCAATGATCGATATGAGGAAGTTTGATGGCAAGGATCTGATAAAATGGATACTGCAAATGGAGCAATACTTTGAGGTCAATAATGTGCAACACACACAAAAGGTATGCATTGCAACTTTATATTTAGAACAAAATTAGTTTGTATGGTATCGATGGCTTTGTTCTCGTAAATCAATTGTAAATTGTTCAATTTTTACGAAGGAAATGATAGCACATTAGGAGGATACAAAGAGAAACAACTTCTCTAGGCAATTGATAAATCTCAAACAAAAGGGTTCAATGATGGAGCACATTGAGAACTTCCAAAAATTGAATATAAGGGTAAATAATATTCAAGAATAACATAGGATTGATGTCTTCATAGGGACTTTAAAGGATAACATCCAACATGAGGTTCTCCTTTGGGAACCCGATACATTGGAGAAAGCATTCAGGTTCGCAAGAAAAATTGAAAGCAAAATTATGGCGACAAGGAAGCCTACCACTCACAACTATAAAGATGGAAGTGTTGCTACTCCTAGCCTTCCACAACCTACGAGGTTGACACCACAACAGTTGGAAGAAAAAATAGCAAAATGGATTTGTTATAGTTGTGATAGTAAATGCACTAAAGGTCATAAGTGTGCTGAGAAGAAATTGTTTTACATAGATTGTGAAAAGGAGGAAGAAAAGGAACGATAAACTTCAAAAGAAGAGGATATACACCAGGAACCGGACTTATAGAAAGAAGATATGAATCTGACCATATCTTGTAAAGCATTGGCAGGAATTACCACTCTTCAAACTCTATAGATAGAAGGACATATCAAGAAGAAAAAGGTAATAGTGTTGAATGATTCAGGTAGTACCCATAATTTTATTATTGCAAGATAGCCAAGGAATTGAATTTCTTCCTATATCTAACACCAGATTTTCAAGTGATGGTTGCAAATGGAGGAACTATAAATTTCTCTAGAAAGTGCCATAATATCAAGCTAACCATGGGGGAATATGTATTGAATAGCCCAATGCTTTCCATTCCATTGGGTGGTGCTAATGTGGTACTAGGATTTCAATGGTTACAATCTTTGGGTTTGATAACTTTCAATTTTCAAGAACTTTTCTTGAAATTGTTTTGGGAAGGAAAGGAGGATGAATTAAGGGGTATTACGGGGAAACATGGAAATATAATCAACTCTAATGGCATAAAAAATCTTCTAAATAAAGAACAACAAGGTGTAATTTCACAATTATGCTCACTAGAGTTTCAAACATTGAAACTATTTATTTCTCCATATCTCCAAAAACTCTTGGAAAATCATACCATAGTATTTGAGACTCCAAAATTCCTCCCACATATTCGTGATCATGTTATTCATTTGATTCTCGGAAGTGTTCCTCCATACATCAGACCTTACAGATATCCCTATGCCCAAAAGAGAGAAGTTGAACGTATGATTGTAGAAATGCTGGAGGCCGATAGTATTGGTGCACAAGAGGGATGGATCATGGTGCATGTGTCTAGATTACAGGGAGCTCAACAAGCCCACTATTAAAGATAAATTTCCCATTCATGTCGTTGATTAATTATTTGATGAATTACACGGAGAAATTTATGTAGAAATTAGTATACACTAAGCATGCATACATCCAGATTCCCCTGATCTCACAATATTTAACTTCTTGCAAAATACAGAATCGTTCCACTGTTAGTCTTTTGCAGAAAATTAATTGCAAACACATGAAGCATAAATAAAAAGAATCACACATAACACAGTTGTTTAACGAGAAAGCCTGAAGCTGAAAACCCAAACTATCATATATTATGTATCATGGAGATCATGTAACAATCTCATACAAAACTTAGTACATCAAGCTCTCAATACAATCAATCATCACACACCACATAGAAGAAATCTGCAAATCCATGCACCGATCTTTGCCCTCCTTCTAGCCTGCCTCCACTGCGCAATCCCTACTGAAGAATAGCTCTGAATAAATTTGAATTACACTTTCCTTGACTGCACAATCCTCATTGGCAACTCCAATGTTTGTGTGGTGCAATCAATGCATCACTATAGTCACAACAGACAGTCCATCTTGCCCTTTCACCTATCTCTCCATTGGGTCTCCACTGGAACTGACATGCACTGTAGTTAACTTTTTTATTGTTCAGTTGATTAATGAGTTATTATTTGTGAATTAATTAACTAATTAATTCACTCCACTCTCACTAGTGTATCATTCAATTAGACTAGATACAACTAGCTCAACTGAGTCTAACTGAGTTAAACTGAATACAACTCCATGAACTAATCTTCCAACTCTGTCATAACTTTGCCACTTCAGTTCTAACCGAGTCCTCCATGCATGAACCACCAAGAAACCCTATGAATTGAATTTTCAAATTCTAATCGATTTTCCAAATCTGTACCTGGGGAATTATGTCTGAGAATAAGTTGCTGTTTAGAGTCTGATTATTATTAAGAGCTAATAATAATCGACATGCATCTATTTTTAGATTGACGATCTATAAATAGACTTCGCCCAATATTCTAAAAAAATAATTTCATCTATTTTTCCAACTTGACCAACCATCCACAAATAGCATCCTGCAACTTCTGAAATATGATCATCATGTCTAAAAATAGACATAGTCTAAAAATAGACTTGCGCCAAAAATAGCCTGTGGGCCCACTTAGTGAAGGCGACTCCTTTCACTAAGCTCATCATCTTGTTGAATCTCAACACTCCCTCTCAACAAGATAGGGATTATCCTTCACCCCGATCCTGCCTCTATGGTATTCGAATTTGCTCCTGGTGAGCGCCTTCGTCAGAATATCTGCATCCCGATCCTCCGTAGGAATGTACTGAAGCAACATGATCTTCCGCTGCACACAATCTCTGATATGATGATACCAGATATCAATATGTTTAGATCTATCATGAAACATAGGATTAACCGAGAGTTTAATGCAACTCTGATTATCACAATGTATCACTATGGGATCTAAATGTGAACCGAACAAACCAACCAGAATCTTCCTCATCCAGATAGCCTCACATGCAACTTGACTTGCTGCCATGTATTCTGCTTCTCCTGAACTGAGTGCCACAGAACTTTGTTTCCTGTTGTACCAAGAAACTGCCATAGATCCGATATTGAAAATTTTTCTGTCATTGGCTGCCATTTCCACCCGACCCGTGAAGCCATGCAACTCGCCATCCGTTTGTCTGCACTATAAACCATACTGATGTGTAAGTCTGAGATATACGATATGCTGTATACTTCCAAAGAGCCTCAGCAGGGTTTAACCATCACGGAAATGGTCCATCATGACAACATATTTTATTCCCAGATAATCAAATATACATGAGCAAACCCCACCAACCGCCGATAAACAGTGGCCACTACTGTCAAGGTAGATCCTCTTCCTCCAGCTTCCTAGAAGAGGAGGTCGATAGGCTGGCAGCTCTGCATGGGTGAAACTTCTCCAGATCTCCCAAACAATTTGCCTGAGACACAAATGGGTTCTACCTTTTCGTTGCCATTATTTCCAATCCAAGGAAATAATGAAGGAGGCCCAAATCCTTCATCTCAAACTCCTTTGCAAGATCTGCCTTGCATGAGTGTATCAACTGCTCATCACCCATAAGTATTAAATCATCAACATAAAGAACAATGATTAAAAGCTTACCCTCCACCACAATTTGGTACAAGTTTGCATCCGCCTCACTCTTGGTGAAGCCAAGTCCAGTGAAATAGTTTTCGATCTGAGTGTACCAAGCACATGGTGCTTGCTTCAGCCCATATAGCGCTCTTTTGAGCCTGCACACATGCGACTCGTTGCTGAAGATCTCATATCCTTCAGGCTGCTCAATGTACACCTCTTCCTCAATGATCCCATTAAGGAAAGCAGTCTTCACATCCATCTGATGAATGTGCCAACCCATCTACGTTGAGAGAGCAAGGATGGTCCTTATGGAAGAATACCATGCGACAGGTGCAAAGGTTTCTTCATAATCAATGCCCTCGACCTATGAGAAGCCCCGGGCAACAAATCTTGCCTTATACTTCTCGACGCTCCCATCAGCAACTTGCTTTACCTTGTAGATCCATCTTGATCCTACAACTGATTTTCCCACCGGCCTTGGAACAATATCCCAAGCACTTTTTCTGACAATGGAGTCATACTCCTCCACCATGGCATCTACCCATGTGGGCTCTTGCACTTCTTCTTCAAAAGAAGATGGCTTTGTCATGATACACTTGCTCATGAGAGACATGTATCCAGTAAAACGGTCAGGTGACTATCTCTATATGCGTTGTGATGTAGGGACTCCTACATTATGTGTTGCATCAAGCTTTAGTCTCTCAGCTTCTGTGGTCCGCTTTCTGCCTTGTCTGATGTTTGGTTCTGCATGAGTGGACTCCTCCACTCCATGAATCTCCTCCCGTGACTGATCCACATCTAGAGGCTCATCTTTGGGAACAAGAAGTTCCTCCTCTGCATGCAAGTGTAGCTCCCTCTCAAGCGACAACTTCATGGATTTCACCTCATTGAATTTTATATCCCATCACACCACAGTCATCCGACTGTCTGGAAAATACACATGATAATTATGGGGCGTTTCTGTGTACCCCACAAATATCCCAACTTCTGCAGTCGGCTTCAGCTTCTTCCTGGCGTCCTTTGTCAGATGAAAGTAAACAAATGAGCCAAAAATCTTCAAATGAGAAATATCAGGCTTCTTACCAGTAAAAGCTTCTTCAGATGTACTCATGCCAAGTACTCTATGAGGACAACAGTTTTGCACATAAACCGCAGTGTTGCATGCTTCCGCCCACAAGTGCATTGGTAGGCCCTAGTCATGCAGCATTGCTCGTGCAACACCCACGATCGTTCTATTCTTCCTCTCCGCGACCCCATTCTGCTATGGGTTATGAGGTGTTATGAGTTCTCTTTGAATTCCTTCTTTGCTACAGAATTTTTTTAATTCGCCCGAGATGTATTCACCACCATTATCGCTCCGTAGAGATTTCACTTGCTTCCTCGACTCCTTCTCCACCAATGCTTTAAACTCACAGAACTTTGAGAATGTTTCGCTCTTCTTCTGCATGAAGAAGATCCAGCATCTATGAGAATATTCATCAAAAAATATAACATAATACCTATTTTTTTTTGTTGAAGCAACCGATAAAGGTCCACACACGTCTGTGTGAATTCTCTCCAAGATCACCGAAGCACGATTATCCTTCTCATGAAAGGTGGTCTTCACAAACTTACCCATAGTACATCCCTTGCACTAATCTGCCTGCGCAAGATTACCCTTGGGAATTCCAATAGAAATCTGCTGCAAAATATTCAAAGCGCCATGGTGAAGATGGCCCAATCTCCTGTGCCATAATTCGCCCTCGTCCTGGCTCACCACTTCTTCTGCTTTGCCCACCATTGCAGCGCAACCATCTACCTCCAACTTGTATAGATTCTTAATTCAAACCCCTATCTTCTTGATTTGACCCGTTCTTTTATGTCGAAGGAAAGCTTTTCCCTCACTGAAAACAACATCATAACCTTTGTCTTCCAACAGTGCGACCAATACCAAGTTCTTATTTAGACCTGGAACATGCATAACATCCTTCAACAAGAATGGATTACTGGACTCCCTCTCAAAGGTAATGGTCCTAATGTCAGTCGCACTGTATCGACCATTGTCACCCATCTCTATATGAATCTGGAGGTCCTTCTCCTCCAAGTCACTAAACAACTCCTTGTCTCCCGTCATATGGAAAGATGCACCACTATCAAGATACCACACCGATCCTATATAGCTTGAAACCAAGCATGCAATCAAAGAGAAATCAAGTTCAAATTTCGAGGCTAAGGCCTCTCTAGCTGCAGCTCCAACAACCTTCTTGTTCTTCTTCTTCTGTGGGTAGTTAGTGGCGAAATGCCATGTTTGTGACAGTGAAAACACTTCACCTTGGACAAATCCTGCTTCTTGCCTTTAGCATCAGATTTTGAATGAAATTTATCCCCCTTCCCTTTCCTTTCTTTGGCATCCAAAGTGAAATTCTCTTCATCTTCATTCATCGATGAAGAGCCATCCCTGGTACCCCGCCTTATCTCCTCCTACACGAGATCCGACCAAAGTCACTCCCATCCCGACAGTTTCTCCCGTCCATTGATAGAGTCTTCATAGCTATGCCAACTCTTCGGAAGCCCAAGGAGAGCCAAGCTCACCAAGTCTTCATCATCAACAGTAATCCCCACACTTCCCAGTTCATCCCTACAGTGGACAAACTTCGTGAGATATTTTGGAATATTGTCGCCCTTCTCCATTTTTATTTTTCTGAGCTTGTCTTTAAGCGCCAACTTCCTCTGGTCGCTTCTGCTTTGGAACAAATATGTCAAAGAATTCCACATTAAGAATGGAGTGGCTTTCCCGTGAAGCCTGGACATAATATGGTCCTTCACACCTTCCAAAAAAATTCTTCTTGTCTTTGCTATCTTCTTTTTCCATGCGTCAAGTAATGCAACATCGTTAGATCTCGGCTTAGGAACATCGCTATCGATGAACTCCTTCAGTCCATTATCCTCCAACACCGCCTCCATCCTATCCTTCTAGGCTATGTAATTCGAGCTCCCATCAAGGGCATACTCCAATCGCAACCCATTGAAAGACATTTCAATGTATAATCAACTTCTGCACCAAGAATTTTATGAAGCAAATTCGAATTGTCCACCAACACAAACTCAGCAATTCTTCACAATTGCAATCTTCAAGAATTAACACTGCTCCGATACCATGTAGAAATTAGTATACACTAAGCATTAATACATCCATATTCCCCTGATCTCACAATATTTAACTTCTTGCAAAATATAGAATCATTCTACTGTTAATCTTTTGTGGAAAATTAATTGCAAACACATGTGAAGCATAAATAAAAAAAATCGCACATAACACGGTTGTTTAACGGGAAAGCCTGAAGCTGAAAACCCCAACTATCATATATTATGTATCATGGATATCATGTAACAATCTCATACAAAGCTTAGTACATCAAGCTCTCAGTACAATCAATCGTCACACACTAACATAGAAGAAATCTGCAAATCCATGCACCAATCTCTGCCCTCCTGCTAGCCTCCGCTCCTCACGCAATACCTACTGAAGAATAGCTCTGAATGAATTTGAATTACCCTTGCCTTGACTGCACAATCCTCATTGGCAACTCTAATGTGTGTGGTGCAATCAATGCATCACTATAGTCACAATAGATAGTCCATCTTGCCCTTTCACCTATCTCTCCATTGGGTCTCCACTGGAACTGACATGCACTGTAGTTAACTGTTGTATTGTTCATTTGATTAATGAGTTATTATTTGTGAATTTATTAACTAATTAATTCACTCCACTCTCACTAGTGTATCATTTAGTTAGACTAGATACAACTAGCTTAATTGAGTCTAACTGAGTTAAATTGAATACAACTCCATGAACTACTCTTCCAACTCTGTCATAACTTTACCACTTCAGTTCTAACTGAGTCCTCCATGCATGAATCACCAGTAAACCTTAGGAATTGTGTAATTCCTTTAGCCCACTGATTTGCCAAATCTGTGCACGAAATTAAGTGCTCCAAGAGAATAAGTTGTTGTTTTTTGTCGGATTATTATTAAGAGATAATAATGATCGACACTTCTATTTTTAGATCGACTATATATAAATAGACTTCGCCCAGTATTCTAAAAATAGAATTTCATCTATTTTCCAACTTGATTAACCATCCACAAATAGCATCCTGCAACTTCTGAAATATGATCACCATGTCTAAAAATAGACTTGCGCCAAAAATAGCCTGTGGGCCCACTTAGTGAAGGCAACTCTTTTCACTAAGCTCATCATATTTTTGAATCTCAACAATTTACTTCACCAAGTTGGATCTTTGTTCAGAATATCATCACATTATAATGAAGGCTGAAGACATTATGAAAACAACATTTAGAACTCATGAAGGTCATTATGAATTTTTGTCATGCCTTTTGGCCTTACCAATGCACCTTCTACATTTCAAGGGTTGATGAATTCCATTTTCAAACCCTTCCGTAGAAAATTTTTGTTAGTATTTTTTGATGATATACTAATATACAGCAAGTCTTGGAACGATCATGATCAACATGTTGACAAGGTGCTCAAACTATTGGAGGAGAAACAATTATATGCAAAAACCTCAAAATGTTTCTTTGGAGTACAGGAGGTGGGAAATCTAGGTCATATTGTATCTCATGAGGGTGTTAAGATAGACCCCAAAAAAATTAAATCCAGTAAGGAATGGAAAATCCCCACAACCTTAAAGCATACTCGAGGATTTCTCGGGTTAACAGGGTATTATCAAAAAAAATTTAAGAATTATGGGAGAATAGCAGCACCTCTAACAACATTATTAAAGAAAGATGCATTTTCTTGGACTCTAGAAGCAACTAAGGCCTTTCAACATCTTAAAGAGGTAATGTGCCAAGCACTACTCTTAACTATGCCAAACTTCACAAAAACCTTATTGTGGAATGTGATGCCTCGGGAAATGGAATTGGTGTTGTTTTAATGCAAGAAGGAAGACCCATTGCTTTTGAAACCGCCCAATCAAAGGAAAGTATTTATAGAAACCTATTTATGAGAAGGGATTGTTGGCAATACTACATGAACTAAAGAAATGGCGACCTTACCTAATGGAAAGACACTTAAAGGTAAAAATAGATCATGATAGACTTAAATACTTTTTGGAACAAATATTATCTTCAAAAGAGAAAAAAAATGGGCCACAAAGATGTTGGGTTATGACTTTGAAATCATTTACAAAAAAAGGAAGCTAAATGTGGTTGTAGATGCACTCTCAAGAAAGGATGAGGATGTGAAATCATTACTATGTGCCATTTCTATTATCCAACCAAATTGGATAATCGAAGCAAGGGAGGAATGGAAGAATGACGAAGAAGTGTGGACACTCATTCAAAATTTGCAGCAAGATCCCAGTATATTTGATACATTTAGCTGGAAAAATGATTCATTATGGTACAAATATCGCTTATATATTTGTACGAATTCCCAACTAAAAAAAAAGATTCTTTTGGAAATGCACACCTCTACCTTAGGAGGACACTAAGGATTTTTAAAAACTTACCATAGGGTCAAGAAAGAATTCTTTTGGGATGGCCTTAAATCTAATATTCAAATTTTTTTGGTAGAATGTTTGGCCTGCCAACAAAATAAAGTTAAGACAATTAAGACCCCATGTATGCTACAACCTTTATCCATTCCAAGTCAACGTTGGGAGGAGTTTTCAATGGATTTTATCACAGGTTTACCCAAGTCTGAAGGAAAGAGTTTCATCATGGTGGTAGTTGATAGACTTATCAAGTATGCACACTTTTGTGCATTATCTCATCCATTTAAAGCTAGTACAGTTGCTACTACATTTATGGAAGCAATTCAAAAGCTACATGGAAAACCAAAGATTATTGTAAGTGAAAGAGATCTAATATACTAATGGTGTAATGTGTGAATGTGTTTGAGTAAATTGAAAAGAAATACAAAATTTAAGAAACACAATCATTATCGATTCACCCCCCCGCCTAGTAGTGAGCACATCTCTAACAATTGGTATCAACGCCAAGTTGCCTTTGTTGTAGCTTCACCGTTGGAAGGTAGATCATGGGTTATCAAGGAGATTTTAGAGAAGATGGAATAATCACTCTTCATGGATCAAATTATGCACTATGGAAGGTAATATTGGAAGCTTATTTAATTTATTGATCTTGATGTGGATTTTTTTCTCTCATTAGAATACAATACGTATGATGAATCAAATTAGAAATCCAAAAAGGTAATCTAAAGGACCCTATTATATCATGATGTTGCAATAGTAAGGCACTGTAAGACTGCAAAATAGATTATGGATAAGTTGCATTGTATGTATGGAAGAGATGGATCTCATATTTCAGAAATTGTTGAAGAACCTCACTCCATTATTGAAGAAAATGAACATAGTACAAAAGAATATACATTCATAGCAAAAGAAAAACCAATCTCCTCTCAATGAGATAGTTAGAGAAGCCATGAGAGCATTGACATGAAATTCAAT
Source organism: Pinus albicaulis (assembly GCA_034641835.2). Classification (NCBI taxonomy): domain Eukaryota; kingdom Viridiplantae; phylum Streptophyta; class Pinopsida; order Pinales; family Pinaceae; genus Pinus; species Pinus albicaulis. The sequence goes on from CM076574.1 coordinate 109,826,985, forward strand.
GATCAAGAGACACCAAATGAATATGTCATCAAGGAAAATGAGACGTTGAAGAATCGACTACAAGATCGGGAAGAGTATTGTGCAAGGCTAGAAGAGGAATTAGCCTCTTTAAGATGTGAGCTCAAAAATGCGAATAATCAGCTATCTCAATATCAGAACTTGGAGGAAAGAAGAAAAGTTTTAGATGAGATCCTTATCAATCATAGATATTCTCTTATCAAAACCGGATTGGGCTTTGAAGGAGGATCAAATCTTGTAAAAGGAAAGGAGAAAACGAAGGACAACCATGTAGGAGAAAATCACACACCCACCATCACATTGTTAGGTCCCTATATTACTAGTGTAGTCCCTTATTGTTGTTAGTATAGCCCCCTTATTGTTATTTTTGTACCCTTGTAACCCCCATATTGTTATTATTGTGCCCTTACATTATTATTGTTAGGTCGGTTAGGATTATATTGTGGCCCCATGTACTCATATATATAGAAAGGAGGTTTTGTCATTTGTATCATCCAAGAATTGTTCATTTATGTAACATAAAGGAGTTTCCCCTTCAAAGTAGCTTATTTATAAGGCATTTATCTCTCTTTTCTTTTATTTTTGGAGCTAGTTTCATAACATTTGGAATCAGAGCTTTGGATTCTAGGGTTTCGCTGCTCCAAACAGGTCATCGTGGCATCTTCGCTATAACTTTTTTTATATGAAGGTTTAGAAGCTGAAATTTTTATCACGCGAAGCCTAAATCCTGAGAAACTTCGTGTAAAAATTTCAAATCTTGGTTCGCAACATTTTCTGAGATATGATCTGTGGAAGTCAGGGTTTTTTCAGGCTCTCGAAAGTCATCTAAAAGAGGTAACCTTGGGAAAATAGTCATAACTCTATCTCTGAGCATTAGATTGGAATTCTGTAAAAAGTGGCCGAAATTAAACAGACTGTAGTTTCTTGTGTATCAATTTCAGTTCCGAAGTAGGAAACAGTGACATGTGGAATGTCGTACAAGTTTGATCTATTGAATCAGTCCATAATTAGGTCATTGTGGGAGATTGGGCATAAATTTTCCTTGAAGCATCCAAATCAGGTCAGACCTGTGCCATTCGAAAGAGGATTTAGAGGGCTACTGTAGGACCAAATTTCAGATATTGAAGATCCGAAATCACAATGATAATTTAGTTTCAATATCGAGCTCCTCAAAAGCAAGAAAAAGGTGTGTATTTTTTTTTTCAAATTGCATAAGTCTTGTTTGAAAATCAGTTTGAAGTGATTCCAAGCATAATTCTTGTTTGAAAATCAGTTTGAATTGATTCCAAGGGCATATTGAAGCATAGGTATCAGTATTGGGTTCTAAAATTCCCCCTAAAAACAATTCAACGCCCATTAAGCCCTTAAAATACTTTACTATGACACATGAAGATGAAGAAGTGCAACATGATATATCAAAAGTACAAGAGTAAGTGCACCAAATTTTTTTGTCGCAAAAAACAACAAAAAATGAAATGGAAGTTTTGAAGAAATGTGTGGAAGCTAAGATGGATCGTTTGAAGATGGGCATGGAAGCTAATATGGATGGTTTGAATAAATTTGTGGAAGCTAATATGGATGGTTTGAAGAAATGCGTGGAAGCTAAGTTGGATGGTTTGAAGAATGACATGGAAGACATGGAAGGTAAGATCGATGATATAGAAGAAAAAATGAAAGACAACATGGAAGACATTAAGAATGATCTAAAAGCATACATGGAAGGTTTGACAAAGTTGATACAAGAAATGATTCCTAATGGCAAAAAGATAGTAGAGGAAACTCATGATGAGAACAAAATAAATGTTAATCGTGAATTCATAAACTCTAATGTTGGATTGAAGACCACCATATTCCAAATATCGATACGAGGAAGTTTGATGGCAAGGATCCCGTAACATGGATACTACAGATGGAGCAATATTTTGATCTAATAATGTGCAAAACACACAAAAGGTACGCATTGCAACTTTATATTTAGAACAAAATACATTTGTATGGTATCAATGGCTTTTCTCCCATAAAAAAATTGTCACTTGGTCAATTTTTACGGAGGAAATGATAGCACATTATGAGGATACAAAGAGAAACACCTTCTTTATCCAATTGATAAATCTCAAACAAAAGGGTTCAGTGGTGGAGCACATTAAGGACTTCCAAAAATTGAAGATAAGGGTAAATGATATTCTATAGGAACACGGGATTGATGTCTTAATAGGGAGTTTAAAGGATAACATCCAACATGAGGTTCGCCTTTGGGAACCTGATTCATTGGAGAAGGAATTCAGGTTGGAAAAAAAAATTGAATGTAAAATTATGGCAACAAGGAAGCTTTCCACTCACATCTATAAATTTGGAAGCGTTGCTACTCCTAGACTTCCACAACCTACAAGGTTGACACCACAACAATTGGAAGAAAAAAGAGAAAAAGGGCTTTGCTACAGATGTGATAGAAAATACACTAAAGGTCATAAGTGTGCTAAGAAGAAATTTTTACATATAATGTGAAAAGAACGAATAAAATGAACAAGAAACTTCAAAATAAGAGGATATACACCAGGAACCAACCCTATAGAAAGAAGAAATGAGTCTGACCATATCGTGTAATGCATTGGTAGGATTTACCACTCCTCAAACTCTCAAGATAGAAGGGCATATCAAGAAGAAAAATGTAATATTGTTGATTGATTTGGGTAGTACCCATAATTTTATTCATTTTAAGGTAGCCAAGGAATCGAATTGCTTCATATACCCAACACCAGAATGTCAAGTGATGGTTGCAAATGGAGGAACTATAAATTGCTCCGAAAAATGCCATAATATCAAGCTAACCATGGGGGAATATGTATTGAATAGTCCAATGTTTTCCATTCCAATGGGAGGTGTTGATATTGTACTAATAGTACAACGGTTACAATCTTTTTCGACAATAGCTTTCAATTTTCAAGAACTTTTCTTGAATTTTTTTCCGGAAGGAAAGGAAGTTGAATTATGGGGTATCGCAGGGAAGCCAAGAAAGATAATAAGCTCTAATTTCATGACAAATATTCTGAAGAAAGAACAACAAGTCGTAACTACACAATTATTCTCACTAGAAGTTCCAACATCAAAATCATCTATTTCTCCATATCTCCAAAAATTCTTGGACAATCATTCCAAGGTGTTTGAAACTCCCAAAGGACTCCCACCTATTCGTGATCATGATCATGCTATTCATTTGATTCCAGTAAGTGTTCCTCCAAACATCATGCCTTACAGATATCCTTATGTCCAGAAGAGAAAAATTGAACGTATGATTACAGAAATGTTAGAGGCTGGTATAATTCAGCCTAGTCAAAGTTCTTTCTCTGCTCTAGTAGTATTGGTGCACAAGAAGGATGGATCATGGCGCATGTGTCTGGATTATAGGGAGCTCAATAAGCTCACTATTAAAAATAAATTTCACATTCCTGTAATTGATGAATTATTGGATGAATTACATGGAGAAATTTATTTTACCAAGTTGGATCTTCGTTCAGGATATAATCAAATTAGAATGAAGACTGAAGATATTCTCAAAACATCATTTTGAACTCATGAGGGCCATTATGAATTTTTGGTCGTGCCTTTTGGCCTTACCAATGCACCTTATACATTTCAAGGGTTGATGAATTCCATTTTCAAACCCTTCCTTAGAAAATTTGTGTTAGTATTTTTTGATGATATACTAATCTACAATAGGTCTTGGAAAGATCATGTTCAACATGTTGACAGGGTGCTCAAACTATTGGAAGAGAAACAATTATACGCAAAAACCTCCAAATGTTTCTTTGGAGTACAAGAGGTGGAATATCTTGGTCATATTGTATCTCACAAGGGTGTTAAGGTAGACCCTAACAAAATTAATGTCATTAAGGAATGGAAAATCCCCACAACCATAAAGCAGTTGCAAGGATTTCTCGAGTTAACAGAGTATTATCGCAAGTTTGTTAAGAATTATGGGAGAATAGCAGCACCTCTAACAACATTATTGAAGAAATATGCATTTTCATGGACTCCTTAAGCAACTAAAGCCTTTGAGAATCTTAAAGAGGCAATGTGCCTAGCATCGGTCTTAGCTACGCCAGACTTCACAAAAACATTTATTATGGAATGTGATGCCTCAGGAAATGGAATTGGTGCGGTTTTAATGCAAGAAGGAAGACCCATTGCTTTTGAAAGTCATCCAATCAAAGGAAAGTATTTACAGAAAGTTATTTATGAGAAGGAAATGTTGGCAATACTACATGCACTAAAGAAATGGTGACCTTACCTGATGGGAAGACACTTCAAGGTAAAAATTGATTATGATAGTCTTAAATACTTTTTGGAACAAAGAATATCTTCAAAAGAGCAGAAAAAATGGGTCACAAAGATGTTGGGTTATGACTTTGAAGTCATCTACAAAAAAGGGAAGCTAAATGTTGTTGCAGATGAAATCTCAAGAACAGATGAAGAGGTGGAAGCATTGTTATGTGCCATTTCTATTTTCCAACTAGATTGGATAACCGAAGCAAGGGATGAATGGAAGAAGGACGAAGAATTGTGGACACTCATTCAAAAGTTACAACAAGATATTGGTACATCTAATACATTTAGTTGGAAAAATTATTCCTTATGGTACAAAGATCGCTTATATATTTGTAAGAATTCCCAACTAAAACAAAAGATTCTTTTGGAAATGCACACATCTCCCTTAGGAGGACACTCGGGATTTTTAAAAACTTAACACAAGGAAAATAAAGAATTTTTTTTGGATGGCCTTAAATATGATATTCAAAATTTTGTGGCGGAATGTTTGGTTTGCCAGCAAAATAAATTTTAGACAATTAAGACCCCGGGTCTTCTATAACCTTCATCTATTCCAAGTCAACGTTGGGATGATATTTCAATGGATTTTATCACAGGTTTACCTAAGTCCGAAGGAAAGAGTGTCATCATGGAGGTAGTTGATAGACTTACCAACTATGCACACTTTTGTACATTATCTCATCCATTTAAAACAAGTACAATTGCTAATGCATTTATGGAAACAATTCAAAAGCTACATGGAAACCCAAAGATTATTGTAAACGACAAAGATCCCACCTTTACTGGAAATTTTCGGACGGAATTATTTTATTGTTTGGGTACTCAACTATCTCATAGCTCATCTTATCATCCTCAATATGATGGTCAAACTGAGATAGTGAACAAATGTTTGGAAGAATATCTTCATTTTTTTGTATCTGATAAACAAAAACAATGGGTCAGGTGGTTACCTCTGGATGATTGGTTGTATAACACTTCATTCCATACTGTAGCAAAAATGACCCCATTTATGGCACTTCATGGATATCATCCACCGTCCATCACATCATCTTTAAGAGAAAATTCTAAGGTTCAAGCAGTGGAAGATCACATCGAGCATCAACAACAAGCTCTCCAACTCTTTAAGGATAACCTAAATTTGGCACAAAATCGAATGAAACAACAGGAAGATCAACATCGCAGCGAGAGAATTTTTGATGTAGGAGACTGGGTATTTTTACGGTTACAACCGTACAAACAAATGTCCCTCAAGCAAGCTAGGAATGATAATAAATTATTGCCAAAGTATTTGGTCCTTGCAAGGTGTTGCAAAAGATTGGTACTATGGCATGTAAATTGAAGCTTCCTGCTTCTTCTCAAGTGCATCCAGTTTTCCATGTTTGATGCTTAAAGAAGGTTATAGGTGACAAACTTCCAGTTCAAACAATATTTCCAAAACTTAAAGAGGGAGGAAAAATCATATTGGAACCTGAAGCAGTCATGGAAACAAGAACTCGATAGCTACAGAATCGATCAATTTTAGAGTATCTCATCAAGTGGAAAAACTTACCCATTGAAGATTCAACATGGGAGGATGAGCATTTCATACAGAAGCATCCAGTGTTACTCAAGCATTGAGGACAACACTTTTTTGAAGGGGATGGGAATGTTAGGTCCCTATATTACTAGTGTAGTCTCTTATTGTTGTTAGTGTAGCCCCCTTATTGTTATTGTTGTACCCCTGTAACCCCCATATTATTATTATCAACCTGCCTAGGCAATTTAGTAACTTCACTAGTGTGCATTGGTGTGTTCTCCATCTACCCATCAACTTCTTCCTATAGTATTTTGTTGGAGCACAAATGGCTCAGATTATTTCCCTGTCGATTCGTGTGAGTTTCTAGAGCATTCACACCATGACTTAATTAATCATATTTCCTAAGTTTAGACTCAGGAAATATTAAAAACTTATTCATAAATCTAATTAAGTTATCTCTGGGTGGAATTTCCATAAACGAAATTTAGGTATTGGAGAAAGCATATATTCTAGCCTCTCCACCAAATATAGTGGGTAGAACACATGCAATTCTACAAAAACTAACAATCCCTCTTAGCGAGGAAAGTGTTCTAATGCTTCAACTGTCGCCACAGGCCCACAACACACTATCTCTACACCATCTCCTGTCATGTTGCTAATGTCTGGCTACTGATGCCCACCAACTATTGCACAAATCTGATATGTGTTGCATCTTTGTTGTTGTTGACCCTGTTGTATTGTTGCCAACTACTGCATCTGCACTACAAATCCCTCTCATTTGATGCTACTGCAATTGGGAATCCATCTATTTTTGCTACTAAAACGGGTTTTACACAATAATCATTTGTTCCCTGAACTGGATGAACTTAGCTCTCCCTAGATATTTCGTGATTATGTCTACTACCTGATCTCCTGTGGGAACATACTACAGCTAAACTGCTCCACGCTAAACACAATTTTTGATGAAATGGCATCTGATATCAATGTGCTTCGACCTATCATGAAATACTAGAATCTTAGAGGGTTTTATGCTACTATGATTATCATAGTAAACACTGGTCGCTCCCATCTTCTTCCTAAACAAACTCACTAGTAGCTTCCTAAGCCATATAGCTTCGCACATGGTTGTGTTGGTTGTCATATATTCAACTTCTGTTGAGCTCAGTGCTACTGACTTCTGCTTCCTGCTACACCAAGAGACCATCCCTGATACAACACTGAAGCAGTACCCGGAGGTACTTTTCCCATCCACTGAACTACCTGGCCAATCTGCATCTCTGAATCCGCTCAATCTAACATAATCTCCTCAAGTATATTGTGAAAATTCTACTGCAGTGTATTGGTTTATTTTCTCCTACTTGATTTAATTAATACAAGTTATTTCCAGAAATTAGATTCAGAAAATACCGAAAATAAACACAACTACAGCCAACACATGCAGATCATTACTGAATAATACTCTCATGCAACAAAGTGACACATGGATTTTAGGACATAAGTCCCTGGAAAAACCCAAAGCGAGAAAACCAGTGCAATAGATATGAGGGTTTTATTATTAAGTAGTTCTGAATATAGCAAATCTAGGTTCCAAGCGTGGAAAACACAATAGAGAATAAAAGAAATCAAATCTACATCTAACCTAAAGTTCTAGTGCCAAATATCAAACTAATCCACACCCACAAACAGGATTTACAAGACTCAGCCCGGATCTAACCCTAGAAACCCTCAGCACTGCTTCTGAAGCCCCAGCGTTACCTCTGAAGACCTGCACAGCCTCTGCGTGGCCCTAGGATGGCCTGCGTCACCCCTGGAGGGTCTGCGTTGCCCCTGCGCTGCCTTTGCTAGGCCTGCGTCAGCCCTGCGTGGCCCTAGCTACCTCTACGTTGTCCCTACTGGAATGCATGGCTCTGAAGCCCCTCTGTGTTGCCCTTGTTGTTGCTCATCTGCCTCTTGTTATCTCTTGACTCTTGGGATCATATCATCCCCTCAGCCAATACTACCCCTCACTACAGGAAAATTCCTCCATAAATTTTTAGGAAACCCGCCCTAGAATTCCAGATCTATTCCTCAGTTTTGCAACTGTGTGTCTTCTCCAACTGACCCTCAAGCCTTTCTCTTATGCTTTTCGTTGAACCCTTCAAAATCCGAGATTAAATCATTCATCAACGACTGAGATTAAAAGACTGCTTGATCTGTGTGACTTAAGACAATTTCAGCATATGTGTTAATTAATTCACTTTAATTATTTTATTTTCCTAAGTTATACTTACGAAATCCATTAAAAATAATTAATTATTTGAATAACTTGAACACCAACTGAAATTTCTCAAATCCCTTTCTGGGTTTTAGAGATCAAGTGTCCTCTAACTCCTCCATAAAATTTCATGGATAGAGCACACCCGATGCTACACCAACTTATACAAAATCTCAACACTCCCTCTTAGCACGGAGTGTGCTCTAGGAAAGTGTACTCTAGCAATGCATCCACACCATGCACTACAATATCTTGAAGCTGGATTCTGTGTTGCTGATGCTTGGCCTGCTGCCATCCATCCACTGCATTGTTTCTCTCTGTACTGTTGCCCATGCAACTGCCACTGACATGGCCACATCTGTACTGCAGCTCCCTCTCAAATTCTTGCATCATGTTTCCCATAGCACAGCCACTGCTAACTGCTGCACTACAACTCAGTTGTTGAGAAGCAAGCAATTGAAAGACTCTACCCAACTGTTTGACAGACAAGTCAAGTTTTCCTCCACCACTAAAGCTCCCTGGATGTTGATTTACGATGTCCTTCTGGAGACACTGTCATGCTCCTTCGACTCTCACTCTTCCTTTTTGCACTGAGATTTTCTGCTTCAACCTCACTCTGATACCATTTGAAAATTCTAAAATCCAAATCTTGCAGGTATACTAATAATGTTTCTTCTATTGTTAAATTAATATAACAAATTATTTGCAATTTCCTGTGGCAAATATCGAAACATATACACTACAACCTTCATAAAATAAATACTGTGGAAGAAAATAAATGCTCGAAAATTAGATAAATTCTAGCACACACACAAAGATATTCACACAATTATTTTTAGACAATTGTCCCCAGAAAATCCCAATGCAGGAAAACCAGTGTAGCAGATGAGGATTTCTCTATTAATCTTCAACATTAATTCATGTACAAAAATTTGGAAAGCAAGATAGAGGAAAAACACTGAGAGAAATTTAGTAATAAATTTCTCACTCTCCATAGTGATCCTCTAACCCCAAAATAGGCCCTCTACCCTAACATTGGTCTCACTGCATCACCTTATGTGCAGTTCTCTGGTGTATTGTGTCCTTCCTCACGTTGGCCCTTCCTGAATTCATCTTGCACTCCCCTACTACTGTTGATATCCTCTCTCTCTCTCACCTGCAACTCACTGTTACACTGAAAATTGTCATCTTGACATTCTGCTATGTGTATGAGCTCATTATTACTCATACTTCTCCCTTTGCAAGTCTAACATATCAGTTCCTCATGTCAAGCCTTGAAAATCAGAGAAAATTTCCTAAAAGTCTCCTAAACTTTGGTATCGCACTTTCTCGCTATCTTGCCTGCGGTCCCGCAGCCAATGTTCAGCTATCCTGCGTACTCGAACACACTTGATCTGTGTTAAAAGTGTGGAACCCTATAAGATCAAAAAGGTGCAAGTAATTTCCAAAAAGCTCAATAAAAGTGAATTCTAGAAGCTTCCAGAAAATATCTTGCGGTGATAGAACCGCTCTTATGAGGTGCATGTATCCCTTACCTTATGGAGCTAATCCCTTGATGTGAGGAGCTTATCCCTTTGAAGGAGGATTCTATCCCTTCATAGTTGGAACAGAAAACCTCCTCTATTCTACTATAAAAAGAGGCATTGGGTAGCCTCAAAGGGAGTTGAAGCTTTAGAATATTTGGAGTTAAGTGCTGTTGAGATTTAGACTCAGTTGATTAAGACTTTTGTGAGGAAAGATTACATACCTCTATTTGTCTTGATTGGAGGAGTGCAGTGCTTATCAAAGTAAAGGAGATTCCTGCTTCGAACCCCGGAAAGTCCTGTGCAACATCAAGGCTCAGGTTGTAAGGATTTTATTCTTTTGAAATTAATACAAATATACTCATTTTTCTCAATAAGCTTACAATCAATGGTTTATTTCATAGATTCATTTATCACTACGATAAGCATGGTTTATGATGATTATTATACAGGTGCTATGTAATATTTTGTTTGTTTGTGACTACAGGTTTACGAGGAAAACTCCTTCAAGCGCGCGAGGGACAACAATGACTTCAAACAAGCACTGGACAAACGGTAAGTCCTTAACACCTCTATAGAGACTTTCATAGATCGTATATGCTTAGAGAAAGATTAGTCTATTTGGATGTTTGTTGCTAGATACTTTTAGTACTAGGGAGATCGGTCTTGTCCGCAAGACGGATTAATCCTCCAACAAATTGGCGACTCCACTGGGGAAAGAACTTGTTGCTTTTTGTTCTCTTTTATTTTGATTTGAGGAAACGTTTTCCTAGTTTTTGATTGATAGACATCTGCCTGGGTAGCTTAGGTTTTCTCTGTTTTTGAAAATTTTGAGATATTTTATGTTTTTCTCTAATTTTTCCTGGGACCGCACTTTGCCTTCTTTGCACAGTGTGGGCAGTTTCGCATTTTTTCTTTAGTAAACAGTGTGGTACCGCACCTGTTACTTCTGCAAGCCTGCGGACCCTGTTAAAATTTTGAAAAACTTTGGATTTCTTTCTTTAGTTTATCTTTGTTTTAATTTAGAGTTTTTAGTTTCTGCCCAGATTGATGATTGTTTCTGTCAAAAGCTTTCTGTGAATGAATCTTAGCAGTATTGATGTTTTGATGATTTTCTAGAAGTTTTGCGTTTTGGATTGTCTTCCACTTGGTCTTTGTAGCGATTCAAAGCATTGACTACTTAAAATACCTGAGATTACATTGGTCTTTTGTCTTTTGTTGAATCTGGCCTAATTGTGAAGTCATCCTCTATTAAGAAATAGAGTTGCATGTTTCTTTGCAAACCTTCGAAAAGAAACTTTGTTATTGGTTTTTGAATTTCATTTTTTATAAAAAACATAATTGAGTGTTTTTTGATCTGTTTGTTATTCTGAATGAATAGATCCTTAGTTTGCTGAATAACTAAGTAAAACCTTCTTCAAAAAAAAAATTAAGGCTTTTATTCAATTAGGTTATTAAAATTTGTAGATCTCAGAATTAGTTTTGTAGTTTTGAGTATTTTTTATAAAAATTTGTAGATCTCAGAATTAGTTTTATAGTTTTGAGTATTTTTTCATAGAATTTTGTAGATCTTTTTTGAAGAAAACTTGTTTTGTAGCTTCAAGTTTTTGAAAGTGAAAGGATTTTCTTATGAGCTTTGATAGTTTGTTTCATTTTTGAGTTATTTCTTAAAAGACAAAAATATTTTCTTTCAATTGCTCGTAATGTTTATAGAAGGCATTGTTCATTAAAAGAATTGCATTCTCCAACTCTTCCTTAATTAGAACTTCATTGAAAGGAAACGATCTGATTATCATTTTTAGGTGCATTTTTAGTGTTTTTGGAAGTCGAGTTTTCACACGATCAGAGTTTCATTTCCGCACCCATTAACTTAAGAAACAACTCTTAAAAGTAACACTTAAATAAAATTCATTTAGCAATCTTTTTATTTTCTAGGGCTCTTATCACCAACATAGCTTAGGCTAGTATCTTGGAGTAGGGAGTAATTAACTCTCCAAGGTAGTAAAACAAACAAGTAGACAAATCTTGTGGTAGGAAATAAACCCAATCGTAATTTGTATAATCTGGGAAGCTTCTCTTAAAGAAGTCAATCACGAGATCATGTCCGAACCTTTGAGATAATCAATTTTGTTTCATTGGGGAAGATAGAAGATTTTGCGTGTATTACAAATGGTAAACCTCGGATTAACCATTGTCGAGGAGCCTGGGGTCACTTGTCGGTAAACCTCGGATTAACCATGTCGAGGAACCTTCAAGGGGATTGAGCTTTGTTACTCTGCCCTTGCACGTGAGATCGGATCGTAGACTGTTCCCCCAGTTATATTTGTTACTATTGGTAACCTTAGTGTCCACAAACTTAAGATTATTTCCTAAGGTGACGGTGAAGAAAAGATCTCACTGTACCTGGAGCAGACGTTGACTAGACTCACTTGGACTCTCTAGGGGGTTCTCTTCACACGAGATGGTTTTGTGAGGAAACTTGTGCCAGTCTGTTTCATTAAGCAGGTTTTCGGGGTAACTGTTCCAACCACCCTTTCTGTATTAAATTTCTACTAAGTTGGATTTCATCACCAACTAGTGTTTTTAGTACGGGAAGTTACTGTTTGTGTGTGGTTTGAACTCCTATATTTTTAAGCGTGTGATTCAGCTGCTTGTTTTTTAGAGGCCTTAGGTGTTTTCATTGAAATTTTCTTTGTTTGCGTGTGATTAGTTAAATATTTAATCGTGGCGGAATTTCCAAGACAATCCCGAAGACTACAAGGGAAACCCCCTGAATATTCACCAAGTCAGCTTGAAGGGCTTCGTGCTCTGGTATCGTCTAGTAGCGGTAGGATTAAATCAACAGAAGTTGGAACTTCATCCATAGTAGTTCATCGTGATTATCAAACACCCATAACAGAACACATTCAAGAGCTTATTTCAGTTTCTGAAGTTACTGGTAGTATTTCTCTTGCCAGTGAATGGGCTAACGAACCTGAAACTGAACCTTCTATTTTGGAAACATCTTCGGGATTTATTTCACCAACTTCCAGCGATCTTGGTTCACCTAGGGTAAGAAATATTGTCACTGACGATCTTCCATCTGGACTAGTTTATATTGAAGAACTCACTAATCCAGACGAATAGTTATCTCTTCCCAATACCCCTCAATCGTTAAATCTTAGGGAGCGTGAATCAATTTTCTACAACCCTATTCGAACTACTGCTTGGTATTTATCCTTAAAAAAAAATTTAGAGAATCTAGGTCTTGCTTTTTCTCCACCTCGAGTTCCATTTCATCCAACACCCAGAGGTTATTATCCGTCATCCATTATGGCAGGAGAATCATCCATGTTTTCCCAGACACCGGAATCATTTTTACATGGTGGTCCTTCTATTCCTTCGGGATATCAGGCTCTGTCTGGTACTTTCTCGGGGGCAGCTCCTCAACCGATTGAAAGTATGTTATCATCTGGTTTAAGTGGAATTAAAACTGAAACGTTGAACGAAGGGAAAATTTTTATGATTTCTAGTAATATTCCGAATCCGCAACCTCAAGACAGTCAGGTACCGCCTGGAGGGAAATCTCAGGGAAATCAGTTACCGCCTGGGGGGTAACCTCAAGGTAGTCAGTTGCCGCCTACGGGGCAACCTTCAGGAAGTCAGTTACCACTTGGGTCCACCTCAAGGTAGCTTTTTCCCAGGATAAACTGTGGAATCATATTATTTTGGGGGACAACCCCACGGGTAGTACATACCTCAGGGTTATCAACCTTCAGGACAGTACACACCCCAGGGTCAACCCCAAGCTCAATATGCTCCTCAGGGTCCTTATCAACCCCAGCTTTAGTACGCGCCTCAGGGTTATCAACCTCAAGGTCAGTACCCAATTCAAGGTTACCAACAGCCTTCTGGTCAGTCATCTTTTCAAGGAGCCGAAAATTTACCACTTACTTATCAACCCTACGTTCAACCAGGTTATGGTCCTTATGTTCAACCTTCTACGGGACAATATCCCGGAATGAATATGGTGTGGGATCCATCCCAATATCAACAGCCTATGCAGCCTAATGTGCAGTTTCCTTTTCAACCTGGACCGCCTTTGATTTCTGGTCCAACCCAGCAACCTGTCCAATCTACTATTCAAACTCCTGCACCTAGGTCTGTTCAGCAGTCTGCGCCTAGTACACCTCAAACTCCGCCTCAAACTGCTGCTACGTCTTTCCAACCTATAACACCTATTTCTGGAGTATCTGTAACACCGAGTTCGTCTATCCCTGGATCCGTGCAAATCCCTCAAGTCTCTGTACCCCAGTCAGGGCCTTCCGTTCAGACTTCGGTTCAGATGCCTGGAGGACAAGCCGGTACGAGTACAGTTGTCACAAGTCAACCGCAATTCACGTATCAACCGTACCAGGGATATCCTCAATTCGGTCCTGGTTCACAAAATCCAAATTATCAGTATCAACCGTACCCTGGCTACACTTATCAGCAGCCTCAACAACCCCAGTTTGGTCCGGTTAATCCTGGTTTTCCAAGAGGTTACACAATTCCTAACGCAAATCCAATTCCCAGTTATCCTGGGTATCCACCTCCTAGAACTGCTTTGGCTACTCAAGGTTTTTGTGACCCTAACCGTCAATTACCATTTATTGCAACTTTGGATTTACCCGATTTGACGCGCCTTACAAATGATCCGATTTTCTATTATCCGTATTGGTCGCCAATGCCGCATAAGTTGCCTAGTGATATACCGAAGTTTGAAGGTAAGTCAGGAGAGGATCCATCAAATCATGTCATGACTTATCACCTCTGGTGTGCGTCTAATTCAATTATTGATGATTCGATTCGCTTACGTCTTTTCCAAAGAACTCTTATTGGTCTTGCAACCAAATGGTACATTGAGTTACCACGAGGCTCGTTTCATAATTTCAGTCAGTTAGCAACTACCTTCTTGACTCATTTTCAGTTGCCTGTCAGATACGACAATGGCACATAATTATTAACTTCACTTAAGAAATCTACGTCTACATATATTTCTAATCATATTCATGAATGGCGACGTAGAAGACGTTTGGTGAAATTTTATATTCCGGATCAAATTTTGGCAGAGTGGTTTGTTAAATCATTGTTACCCAAGATTACTGAAGATGTAGCTAAAGCTGGTGTTGTTACTGAAGAGCAAGTAATTGCTCAAGCTCAGTACCTTGACCTCGTTTACACGCAGTTAGGTACTTTACACGAAAAAATCCCTGACCTTCCAAAACAAGGTTAGATAGTTGTTGCTCCTTCAGGGTCTTATGCTACTGATGGCATGATTGGTATAGTCAATACGAAAAGTAAGAAGAAATCTTCAAATAATTCTTCTCCTATTATAACTTTACCAGATTCCCCGAAAGGAGAATCTTCCCCCGAAATTTCTGCCGACATTCATGTCGTGGAGACATCTACGGCTAAATCTAAATCTGGTGGTAAAAAGAAAGGGAAGAGTAAAAACAAGAAAAATTCGAAAGAGAAAACTGATAAAAATGAATCCAATGACGAAAAGCGCAAACCTCGTTACCCTTGTTACATTTGTGACGAGGATCACTTCACTAAGGAATGCCCACATCGAGCAGAGGTTGCAAAATTCGTTAAAGGTTCACAACAACCTGTTGTCTTGAAGGATCCTTTTCCGATTCAAGATAGCAAGATGGTTGGTTCCACTTCGACTGCTTCAGAAGAACCTATTTTGATGATGTCTCATGTAAGGATTGCGACACGATCGCAAGATTATGGTACTAAGAATCCTGTTGATGGGAAAGAAGCAGAATCTTCTAATGCAATTGCATCAACTACACCTCCTCCTATTTCTGGTCTGCTACAGATCGAGAAACAAAATCCAGACTTAATAATCAAACCGCCTGCTAAAGGTGTTCTTCGTAAATCAACTTTCAATCCACATGCGAGAGCTACTCAGAATTACAACATTGTTGAAGACTTAGTTGTTTCCCCTTCAGCAATGTCGGCTTTGGAAGTGTTGCAATCATGCCCAGCACAGCGTAAATTTCTTTTGTCTGCTATAGGAGCTGTAGATGTTCAGGATTATAATCTTATAATCTTTGATTTAGAAAACAGTACACCTCGTCTACCTCATCAAATGGCTTTCCAGATACCAGTGTTAGTCAAAAACAAACCAATCTATCGGACTGTGATTGATGAGGGGGCTTCAACGTGTATTATGTCGATGCAGTGTTGGAAATCGCTTGGTTCTCCTACACTTAACCAATCTCCGACGATTCTTAAGGCTTTTGATGGTCGAGGTTTCCACCCTTTTGGTATTTTGTAGGATTTACCCATAGGGGTTGAAGGTAAAATTGTAAATCTAGATGTGGAATTGGTTGATGCCCCTCTAGATTACAACCTTCTTCTGGGTCGCAGTTGGTATTATGCGATGACTGTTGTTGTTTCTTCGGTCTTTTGACTCATAAAATTTCCATATCAAGGAAAGATCATCACAATAGATCAGTTAACTTATTTTTCTTCCGACCCAGCCTCTACAGAAACAATCCAGCACGTTGGTAAAGCATCTATCCATTATAAGGATGTTAGAGTAGGATTAGTTAAAGATTCTGGTTTACTAGGAACTTTTTACTTTCCTCCTCCTAATGTATCGCCTGTTGTTGCAACTATTCACATGATTTCGTCAAATACTATTATGTTTGATGATCCTTGGATCATACCTTCTGATTCCGAGTTAGATTCAATTGATGGCATGATGCCTTTGAGTCCATTTGAACTTGCATATCAGGCCGTACAGTCACTTTCCGACACCTCTTCAACCGGAATTGATCCAATGAATGGGATCCCTGAGGAATCACTTTCTATATCCGGTTCAGCCACAACGACATTTCCGGATGTTGTTCATACTGATGAGCAGATTCATGAATTTTTGTCTGTTGATGATTTACCATGGGAAGATCTTCATTTTTACCTAAACCAGATCATTTTGAAGATGATTTCGCTTCAATTTTTACTGCTAAATATTTCAAAGAACCCCAGCATCCATTGCAAAATCCTGATTCTGAGTTAAATTTGGAAAATATTTCTCGAACGGTTCCAATTGACATTTCAGTAAAACCAGGAATAATTGAAAACATTCATATAGGTGCTTGTTGTACTGAAGATGAAATTAAAGCATATAAAGCCCTATTTCAAGAATTTCATGATGTGTTTGCCTGGTCTTATGAAGAAATGCCAAGAATTAATCTGTCAATCGTCATACATTAAATCAAGACTTTCCCGGATGCCAAACCTGTTCGTCAGCGTTTACGTCAAATACATCCTAGAAAATCTGCTGCTATCAAAGCAGAAGTTGAAAAATTACTTCGTGCAGGTTTTATTTATCCAATTCCCTTAACGGATTGGGTATCAAATATTGTTCCTGTGACTAAAAAACAAGGAACGATACGAGTATGTATCGATTATAGGGATATTAATCGAGCTTGTCCCAAAGACAATTATCCAACTCACTATATGGATCAGATAATCGATGATTGTGCCGGTAGCGAAATGTTTCCCTTTATGGATGGATTTTCCGGGTATAATCAAATAAACATACTCCCTGCTGATCAGCCAAAAATAGATTTTATTTGTCCGTGGGGGACATTTTCTTATCGCAAACTACCCTTTGGTTTGAAGAACGATGAAGCAACTTTTCAAAGGGCAATGTCTTACGCGTTTCATGACATTAAGCACATTGTGCAGCCGTATCTCGATGATTTACCTGTTCATTCATCACGCAAGGCCGACCATTTCACACACTTATGAGCTATCTTTATGAGATGTCGACATTATAAAATTAGGCTGAATCCACATAAATGTGTTTTTTGTGTAGAATCGGGTCGTTTACTGGGATTTGTTGTTTCGAAATCAGGCATTCGCGTCGATCCATCGAAGGTCGAAGCTATTGTTAAATTACCTCCTCCTTCGACTTTACGCCAACTCCAAAGTTTGCAGGGGAAAGCGAACTTTTTACGTCGGTTCATTCCTAACTATGCCGAGCTCACAAAGGGTTTTACCCGGTTGCTGAAACAGAACATTCCGTTCTTTTGGGACGAGATTTCTGATCGATCTTTTGATGCACTTAAACATGCATTGACCCATGCACCGTTATTGCATCCTCCCAACTACAACCAGGATTACATTTTGTACCTCGCTGCTTCTCATTCCACCATTGGGATGGTGTTAGTTTAGGAAGATGAACCTCACACTGAACATGTGATTTACTATCTTAGTCGGAATCTTCATCCGACCGAGATCAAATACACACATGTGGAGAAATTGGCATTGGCAGCTGTCCAAGTTGTCCAAAGATTTAGACACTACATCTTGTTACGTAAAACCACTGTAATTTCTGATTGCAACCCTATGATGTATATTTTAACCAAACAATTGCTAGGGGCGAGTATTCCAAATGGATAGTTATCCTACAGGAATTTGACTTGGAGTTTGAGAAATCCAAGGCAAAGAAATCTTTGGTATTTGCGGAACTGATGTGTGATTTTCTCTCTACTGATACTGAAACTGTGGCAGAAGAGTCCATTGCGGACAAATCTCTATTTCTTATCAGTACGCTAGATCCATGGTATGGAGATATTATTGTTTATCTCCAAACCCAATCTTTTCAGACTGAAATCTCACAATCTCAGCGACGGAAAATACGCTTCCAATCCCAACAGTATAATATTATTGGTGAAACACTCTATCGTCGTGGAGCTAATTCTGTTTTCAGACGTTGTCTTGTTCATGAAGAAGCTGAAAAGGTGTTAAATGATTTCCATTCTGGAGCATGTGGCGGTCATATGTCTGGGTATGCCATAGCCCAAAAGATATTGCGCGCTGGTTATTTCTGGCCATCGTTATTCAAAGATTATATTTCTGCAATCCAGAAATGCCACAATTGTCAAATTTTTGATCATAAGATGCGCGCGCCACCCGCTCCTCTTCATCCCATAATTGCTGTTGGTCCTTTCGCGAAATGGGGTATCGATTTTATTACATGTAACCCTCACTCGGCCGGGGGGCATGCATATATTATCTTAGCAGTAGATTATTTTACTAAGTGGGACGAGGCGATGCCTACATTTTCGGCTAACAGCAAGACTACTGCAACTTTTTTATTTAATCACATAATTGCTAGGTTCGGTGTTCCTCAAGCCATTATTACATATCATGGAAGTCATTTTCGCAATGTCATGATGACTGAACTGACATATCAACTTGGCCTGTGTCACGATAGTTCCACTCCATAGTATCCACAAGCCAGTGGTCTGGTTGAAGCCATAAATAAAGTTTTGGTCACCATGATTAGACGAATTATTGGTATTCACAAAACGAATTGGCATTCCATGTTATTTTCAGCACTTTGGGCATATCGAACCTCAGTAAAAACATCAACTGGTTTCACTCCCTTTCAACTCGTTTACGGTTTGGAAGCTGTGTTGCTGATTGAATGCGAAGTTCCGTCACTAAAATTAGCCATAGAATTACTCCCAGCTACGTCTGAGGACGAGAAACATTTCGTGTACTTAGCTCAGCTGGATGAGAATCGACGAAATGCCGTAATAGCAAATGAGGCTCATGTTAAACGAATAAAAGAACAGTATGACAGAAGTGTTACCCCTCGAAATTTTTCAGAAGGAGACCTAGTCTTAGTTTATGATAAAGCCAACGATAAGCTAGGAGCTGGGAAATTTGTGCCCATGTGGCATGGCCCTTTCATTGTCAAGCGAAAGCTAGCTAAAGGGGCCTTTGAGCTGATAGATTTTGACGGTGTCTCTTTAGATAAACCCAGAAATGGACTTTATCTGAAGCGATACTATGCTTAACTTGGTATGGAGATTTTTTATTAGATTAGATTTCTTTACTGCTGGTGTGTTTTAGATTAGAAAAGCGTGCTTAGTTTAGAAGTGTGTTTTTATCACTATTCCTGCTTATCTGAGTTTTACTCTTGATATTGCAGATGTCGACGTCTCTTCAAACCTACATTGGTTTTGTTGATGGTGCTTGTCATAGTACACGGAACATTTCTTCCGCAGCTTGGGTTATCTATTCACCCTCTGACGAGTTAGTATCCATGCATGGGGTAAGCCTTGGTCAAACAACGAATAACATTGCAGAGTATAGTGCAGTGATTGAGTTATTATCTGAATCCATATCATTTGGAATTCGAAGTTTGATTGTTAGGTTGGATTCTGAACTTGTTGTATTACAGCTTAACAGGGTTTATGCCATTAGAAATCCAGTGTTATTACGGTTATTTTTAAGAGTTCATCTCTTGGAACGTGAATTTGATTACATTGAATATCAACATATTCCAAGACATTTAAATACGTTAGCAGACGCAGTTGCTTCTAGTATGATAAATCGACATTTGAAATGATCAAAGCAGTAAAACAAACAACATCCATAATATGTATACAGATAGTCGGTAAATAGTGATATATCATAGCATAGAGTGTTTTCAAAAAATATACATCGTCTTCGATCATAGGTTGGAAACACCTTATGATCAGCAAAATGGTAACACAAAAAGTCAAAAATATGAGTCTACAACACGATCATCCCATCACTGATGGTGATCACGATAAGAAACCACTGCCCGAGCCACCCTACACAGGAACCTTCTAAAAGGTCCTGGAACACCAATCACGTATCTCTGCAATCTGAGTGGGATCTCATCTATATCCGTCTCTGGAATATCTAGAGTCAGACGCTCTAGATGATGCTCTAAATCAGACAAAATTTCCGCTGATTGGCCTACTGGGGCTGGTGCGGCTGCAACTGGTTGTCTTCTGTCATAAGGCTGGAGATGGGATGGTCATCATGGAACCACATCTGCATTCATAAAAAATCTTGGTTATTAATTGACAAGACGATCAAAAATAAAAAATTAGAATTTAGAATTCATTGAAAATGTTTTTACCTGATTCATCCCACTGTTCCCCGACTAGGAGAGTCATCTCCCGGTCGCCGCGGAAGTCTATCCCGGCATACGGAAAGTCCTCGATGACAAAAATTTGGTAGTCCAGCCAACGAAAATACGAAGGAGGAAATCGAACAATCTCAACGCCCTCAATACCGTGACGGGCCATCAATGCAACCCAACGAACCATCCTAGGTTCTCGGGGTCGACCAGCATCAACAGGAATACTTTGCGAAGCTAGCATGGGTACCCGCTCTAGAGCAAAAGTGACCATGATGGATCCATATCCAAAGTTATTTAGTTTGCCATTTTTTGCTCTAGTCAGTTGGCCTTTTACATTGGTCAACACAGCTTCGCACCAGTTGAAAATGGTGCCTCGAAAACAGTCTACAGCAATACGCATCTAGGAACCGGTAGCCACATGCAGTGAAACACTCCCACATAGTATGGTAACAGTAAATGCAATCACTTTTAGCTCGGGACGGATGATAGTTTTTATATCAATTCGTTTGTCCCTGGGGTCTTCTTCATCATTACAGAACTCTTGTCGAAGACTAGCGACAGTTTAGCCACCTAGCCTAGTCCCAAACAAGGAAATTTGTTCACCCCTCTTGGAAAAACCAGTCAGAAAATAAATATCCTCCAGCTCAATTTCAAGCTGGTGGCCACCAATAATGAAACATTGGTCCTGCACATTCCACCTGTTTACCAGCCATGTCAGGAGGTCTACCTGTGCCCTCATGCCCTGAATGGCCCAAAATTTATACAAACCGCATGCTCTTAAAGCCTGCATTGTGGGAAAATGGAGCATCACGGCGTCATCCACATCCTCATGCTCACGTTCTCTCCAAATCAACATCTTGCTAATCCTACAATGCATAAAAAGATAAGTTAGAACAATCTAATTTGAAAATTTTTGGGCGGGAAATGGAAAATTTGATTTTGAAATTCAATTGCGCAGGGACTGCACTTTTCTTTCATACACAGTGCGTAGGAACGCACGCGTTCTATATTAAAAGTGCGGACCCACAACCTTTTTCTATAGAGAAAAAGGTCGGGGTCCGCAGGTCATGTGTGTTGTGCCTGTGGAAACCCGTGGGTAATTTCTTAAACATATTTTTCCCTTAAAAAATGAAAACTAAAGCCTAAAAAGAATTGTAAATTGATGAAAAGCAAGATTAAGAGGTCGTGGATTACTTGGGATTGACGGTTCTCGATTTCGTCGGACGGATCTTCCAGAATCTTCACAGGAACTTTTTACCCAAAAGCTTCTACTTTTCACTCTGAACTTGAACGGTAAAAATGAAGTTGAAAAAGTCCTTTTTATAAGTTTTTTCGAATAGATGAATTTTTAATTTATTTATTTTTCACTTTAAAAAGGGTATTTTGAAAGCATTTTTACTTATTTTAAATAGGTATGTGTAATGTTTCAAGTTTTTGTGCAGAAATTGGATTTATCAGGAGAATTGACCATTTTTCAACAAAGAGCATACTTTTATCACTTTTTCGGACTCTTTCAAAATTTTACGAAAAATCGAAACATTGGAGTTCTCTTTTAAGCCCTTTTCAGACTCTCTAAACATGAAAAGATTGCCGAGTACTTGATTGTTTGAACTCGTTAAAGTAAATGAATGATCGTCCCTTCAGTATAAGTTTACCCCTTTTACGAACTGAAATGGACTATTTACGAAAAAGGTATATGTTGACTAATTGCGGTCAATAGAGTTCTCTCCCGCATTATTTTATCCTTTTTCGGGCTCGAGAGACTAAATTTACGAAAAAGTACACCCATGGAGTTTTCTTAAGTTTTTTCTTCTGACTCCCTAAAATTGAAAAACACCGAGTTTCTCCTATACTGGACTCGTTAAAATTTAACAGTAAAGGACCTGTTTAATTTTCAACAGGGACGAACCACTCCTTCTTAGGGTTCGAATCTTAAACTAAGTTGGACTCATCCGAAGGATGAGCTTATAAACAAGCAAATGTTATCCTCCTCAAGCTTGTCAAAAATAAAGAGGTACTTGCCAGAAATGGTGGGGGAAAAGAGAGAAAAATGACTTGTTTGTGGTATTTTGATTTTTCGAAAATCTAGTTAACCACTCTTGAACACGACACTTTCAATCACCTGGGTTGGGAAATCCTTTACCTAATAGTTAATCGAACCTCATTTGGAAGTCTTCATCTGGTTTCTGGGTATTAGCTTTGGGTCAATTGTTACCAAGCCATATGTAGTGTCGTTATGTGTTCAAGAGGACAATTCAAATAAACCATTCATCTGCAAAATATATGTCATCCATTTTTTTACCATCCCTAAGTCAGTCCTTGCCGATATATTTTAAAAACTTGATTTATGATTTCGTGTTGTGGGCTTGCCTATGACAGATCACTTTCTATCGACGACAGCTCATTATCTAGGAAGTTGATCCAGAAATCGTCATTACCTTGAAATCTGCATGCCTCAATGGCAGGTTTCTCGCCTTCGACGACAGGTTGCATCATTGACCTTCGATCGAATGATTCCGTGACATGTTCGACTTCAACTCATTCATTCACATTTCATAGATTGTACTGGGTACTTTGAGAACCATTGACATTACTGGTGGTTACTCTCACACTTGTTAACAATTTACATCATTGACTGGTAATCAAGTGGCTTCTACCATGTTCGACTTCGACACATTCATTCACATGGATAGAATCGTAATAGTTCGAGATGCGGAAATCAAGACCCTGGATCTAGTTTCCACCATCCAGGCTGCAAGGAATTTTGTTATCTTACAGTAGAATATTTACAAACAGATGGCTGCGTCCATACTGTGTCTATGCATGTCTATACTGTGATGTACTCAAAATCATTCCTGTATCAGAATAGTTTGAATTAGTCTCTAGTTATTTTTTATCTGAGTATGGGAATGCCTACCTCAGCGATGATATATCTATATTTTGCATTGAATGTTTTTACAGGTTCCGACTGGGGTGACCACAGGATGATCCTTGAAATGATAAAGTACTGCACTCTTCATATATGACAGACTTCAGCATCATCTATTCCAGACTTTGCACTTTAGGGGGCAATCTGTTACACTGAAAATTGTCATCCTGACATTCTGCTATGTGTATGAGCTCATTGTTACTCATACTTCTCCCTTTGCAAGTCTAACATATTATTTCCTCATGTCAAGCCTTGAAAATCAGAGAAAAGTTCCTAAAAGTCTTCTAAACTTTGGTATCGCACTTTCTCGCTATCTTGCCTGCAGTCCCGCACCCAATGTTCAGCTATCCTGCGTACCTGAACACAATTTCTCTTTGTTATAGGTGCAGACCCCTGTAAGATAAAAAAGGCGCAAGTAATTTCCAAAAAAGCTCAATAAAAGTGAATTCTAGAAGCTTCCAGAAAATATCTTGCGGTGATAGAACCGCTCTTATGGGGTGCATATATCCCTTACCTTATGGAGCTAACCCCTTGATGTGAGGAGCTTATCCCTTTGAAGGAGGATTATATCCCTTTATAGTTGGAATAGAAAACCTCCTCTATTCTATTATAAAAAGAGGCATTGGGTAGCTTCAAAGGGAGTTGAAGCTTTAGAATATTTGAAGTTAAGTGCTGTTGAGATTCAAACTCAGTTAATTAAGACTTTTGTGAGGAAAGATTACATACCTCTATTCATCTTGATTGAGGAGTGCAGAGCTTATCAAAGTAATGGTGA
This sequence comes from Pinus albicaulis, assembly GCA_034641835.2. Taxonomy (NCBI): domain Eukaryota; kingdom Viridiplantae; phylum Streptophyta; class Pinopsida; order Pinales; family Pinaceae; genus Pinus; species Pinus albicaulis. The sequence goes on from CM076574.1 coordinate 109,851,274, forward strand.
TTCCTGCTTCGAACCCCGAAAAGTCCTGTGCAACATCAAGGCTCAGGTTGTAAGGATTTTCTTCTTTTGAAATTAATACAAATATACTCATTTTTCTCAATAAGCTTTCAATCAATGGTTTATTTCATAGATTCCTTGATCACTATGATAAGCATGGTTTATGATGATTTCTATACAGGTGCTATGTAATATTTTGTTTGTTTGTGCCTGCAGGTTTATGAGGAAAACTCCATCAAGCGCACGAGGGACAACAACGACTTCAAACAAGCACTGGACAAACGGTAAGTCCTTAACACCTCTATAGAGCTTTTCATAGATCGTATATGCTTAGTGAAAGATTAGTCTATTTGGCTATTTGTTGCTAGATACTTTTAGTACTAGGGAGATCGGTCTTGTCTGCAAGACGGATTAATCCTCCAACACTCACCCACTGGCTCTATCTCCTCTGCTAAACTTCAGCCACTGAGAAAATCGATCTGCCTAGGCAAGTGAGTAACTGCACTAGTGTGTTCTCCATCTACTCATCGACATGAGAGGTTGGTGTTCATGCATTCGAGATGAAGTTTGCATGTGCGATAACTTTTTCCTTATTGGAATTCGATTTAGTATGCAATCTTTCCATTATGGACTCTGATTTCCTTGATCATTTGGCCTCTGTGGTTTGAGGCGACATTAATGATGATTTTGGAAGCTCCAATTCAAGGAAAGTGAGCCCATTGGTATATATAGGATATTGGAATGATTTCGAAAGCATAAATTCAGGAATTAGAAGCATAATATATCAAGTTTGTCAGCAAGTTTAGTTCAATTTCAAGTTGAAGGAGCACGACTCTGGAATTAGCGAAGAAGAGCTCGACATCTCTTTAGCCAAGATGGCGGGCGCTCTAGAATTTATCATCACCTTGGTCTCAAGGCATGTGGAAATGATTTTATCTAAATATCGGGCCCAATTCAAGTTGTTAAAATAGAAAATGGAAATATTGGAGGTCAAACAGGGACGTTTGCATTTGGATACTTAAATGTTAAATTTTCGACTGGACAATTTGGCTCCGGAGGAGGGTGTCAACTTTGTTGGGGATCATAATGGTGTCGATGAAGCTATCATGGAGCAAAAAGGAATTTCAGCGTAGCATGAGGAAGGTAGTATCTTCTCTACCGACAGCTAGGACTCCCCATCTTCTTACCTTGAGCTGGAAGGAAATGAAACCCAGGTTTCTTCTGTTATGGAGGATATGTAGTTTCTTAGTTAGCTGTTAGTATTTTTATGATATATTTGGCAAATATGTTGTGAATGTAGGTGTATTTTGGAGACTGTATAGAGAAAATCGGTTTAGAATAGTTATATGTAGTTTAGGTGCAAACAGTGACAATCCTTCTTGGATTTTTTGGATATTAGAAGTAGAAATTTTGGCTTATGATGTACAAGGTAATGGCCTTCGATCCAGATTGCTTTAATGCAATACATAATTGTTTCCTTTGAAAAAAAATAACATATTTCTCAAATCTATATAATCTAAAAACAGACTTATTAATAAGTTAAGACGTCTTTGAAAACAACTTCACTCAATTAAATTACTTCAAATAAAAATAAAGTATTTAAATACAACACTTAATCTCCTCACTCCTTACCATAATCCCCACAATTTCATCTTTATATGTCATCTTCTATCAACAAAATGAAGTGTAATTATTATTTTTATTTTTTTATTTTAATGATTCAAAGTCTTTCAAAATAAATCAAACAATTTTCAGATGTAAAAATCACTTTAAAATAAATTTAAGCTCTTTAGATATAAATAAATAGATAAAATGTTTTTGCATTATATTCTGGGCTCATTCTCGTTTAGTGGAAAATTCTTGTCATTGATAATTAACCAATAATTGTGCCTAAGAGGTGCATTCTTCTATCAACAAAATGGAATGTAATTATTATTTTTATTTTTTTATTTAATGATTTAAACTCTTCCAAAATAAATCAATTAAAATTTTCAGATGTAAAAATCACTTTAAATAAATTTACGCTCTTTAGAATATAAATAAATAAATAAAATATTTTTGCATTATATTCTGGGCTCATTCTGGTTTAGTGGAAAATCCTTGTTATTGATAATTAACCAATAATTGTGCCTTGAAATGCATTATATACTCCAGTATAAAGGTGATGTGTAATTTCGTTTGTACTCAACATGGATTTGACAAGTGTCCATTTAAAAATAAATATTTATGTTATTAAGAAAAACATCACTTTTTTTTTGAAAAAAAAATAAAAAAATAAAATATTTTTGCATTATATTCTGGGCTCATTCTGGTTTAGTGAAAAATCCTTGTCATTGATAATTAACCAATAATTGCACCAAGAGATGCATTCTATACTCCAGTATAAGAGTGATATGTAATTTCGTTTATACTCAATGTGGATTTGAAAAATGTCCATTTAAAAATAAATAAAAATAAATATTTATGTTATCAAGAAAAACATCACCTCTCTTTTCTTTTTTTTTTAAAGAGCAAATAACATATTATAAATAGAATATGAGTACATAGCTCAACAAGGCACACATAAACTTCATTTCAAAAACAAAAAAACGTCAGCTCCTACAAAATAAAATATACAGTATAATTAATCTTACAACAATCTATTCGGCTCTAACCAAACACAAAATAGTATACAATATAATTAGTCATTCAACAATCCTTATATTGTTAAAATCCTCACGCGGTTCAATGGGGCTGATAAGCGAAACATGCACGTTCGTTGTCGTGCACAGTCCATCAATATGATGGAGCTCGAGCTTGAGGTCGAAGGTGGTGTTGATGAGCGCCCCCCTCTCTAGAGATTCAACAACCTCTTCTCTCGCATGAACTCCAACAAAAGATCAAATCTCTGGATTGTTCAGACCATTTGAGAAATCTAGGCCAACACATGGGGAGATTTGTTGCTACTAGTTGTAGCAGCAAAGATGTCGTTATGTCTCTGCAATAGTTCTACACACAACACCAAAATATGGATTCACAAGATTACAAACATCCCTTTTTTCTATATGTATATGGAATTTCTTATCTCATTTCACTGGCAAGTTTCTTATCTCATTTCACTGGCAAGTTGTGGCAAGTTGTGTTTTGGATTGGGATATTTTTTTCTTGTGGGGTGGGGTCTTTTTTCAAGGATTTTGTACATGGTAGGAATTTTGTGTAATTATAAATTGTTATTTTAGATTTAAAGTGATATCTAGAAAATCTTAACATTTTAAAAGTTTTTTTCTAGATGTTAAATTTAATCATAAATAAAAAAACATATCTTAAATTAAAAAAACATCACAATATAAGGATTCACAAGATTACAAATATCCCTTTCTTCTATATGTATATGGAATTTCTTATCTCATTTCACTGGCAGGTTGTGTTTTGGATTGGGATAATTTTTTTCTTGTGGAGTGGGGTCTTCTTTCAAGGATTTTGTCCATGGTAGGAATTTGGTGTAATTATAAATTTAAATTTAAATTGTTATTTTAGATTTAAAGTGATATCTAGAAAATCTTAATATTTTTAATTTTTTTTTTTCTAGATGTTAAATTTAATTATAAATTCAAAAACATATTTTAAATAAAAAACAATCACAATACAATAAAAAGTTGTTTCGCTAAATTTTAACGCATCTCAAAAAGAATAGTTATACAACACATACCCTGGAACATTTCACTAGCAAGTTGTGTTTTTTGGTTTGGGATAAAATTTTCTTGTGCAGTGGGGTCTTATTTCAAGGATTGAAAATTCGTGGCCTAACTGACATTTTTGGACGTATTTATTGGTTAAAATTGTCCAATGTAGGAATTTGGTGTAATTACACATTTAAATTTAAATTGTTATTTTAGATTTAAAGTGATTTCTTCACAATCCTAATATTTTAAAAGTTTTTTCAAGATGTTAAATTTAATTATAAATTCAAAAACATAGTTTAAATAGAAAACAATCACAATACAATAAAAAATTGTTTCTAACGCATCTAAAAAGATATAGTTATACAAACACATACCTTGGAGCTCATAAAGTCATATTAACTTGTCGAAAATTCAAAACAATTTGGTTTGGGAAGACTTTTGTAAAAAAAATAGATATAGTGGGGTCTTACTGTAAAGACTCTTCTCATAAAGAAATAGAAACTCAACAGATAGTATTGTTACATAAAAGGGGTTGGAAAGAAATTAAGTAATGTGTTGGTAAACCACTAAATCAATGTCCAAAGGAATTCCAATTTCACTTACCATTTTGCAAGCTTCACAAAAAATATGTAGAACCCTACTTTGTTGACATATCCATCTTTGATTTTTTGCAAAATATTGTGAAATTTTTTTAAGTGATCTCTTGATAAGGCATGTGATGGAAGATTTGATAGGTAGATCATGAAATGGAGTTAGTGAATTTTTTTGTCTTAATAAAAAATAGAATTTGTTAAAATTAAATAGAAAAAGGTTTGGATATTAAGAGATTCGATCACACAACTTTCCTCCAATAACCTAAAATATTGATGTCAAAGGGTTTTTATATTTACGATATCATTTTAAATGTAGTATACTTAACAATGTGTTATTTTTCTCTAGCCCACAAAAATTGGTTCTTTTTTTTTAATTGTATATATAAAAAGAAAGTTTAAAATTGAATAAATGAAAATAACTTTACAATAGTTGCAAGGATTGTAGGGCGACACCAAGAGTAAACGGCTTGGGTTTTTGTAGGCCATGAATCCTCTGTCGTTGTCATCGAGTTATTGTTCATTTCGACTGTTTTTTACGGTGGGGTTTCTGGAGAGACACCGTTCTGGCTCATGTTTAGTTACATTAAGGGATGCCAAATCTGTTTTGTGAAAAACTAAACATTTATATGCCACCACGAGCGAGATCAAGAAAGCGAGAAACCTACGGTTCATGCAAATAGGACCTTACACATATTGTGATTTCACAACAATGCTCACAAAGTTTCTGAAGCACATGGAAGACGTGGTGGTAGATGTGTTATGTGGGATCCTTATCTTGCAAATCCTTGTCAATAAAGATCGGTGCTTGGACTCACCCAAATTTCCCACAGATCTGATAAATGTTGATCGAATCTCTATAAAATCATTGGTGTACTTTTCAAATGTCAACTCAGATCCTTGGTTGCCTGCTTGGCAAACCACAGTTCATATGTGACGTAGGGAGGGAAGATTTGTCGGGGGTTTTACTCATGTTTCAAATTCCTTGGTATTGGATCGCTACACCATGCAGCTGTTGGATGTTTTGAAACATGGGGGATTTCAAATCAGATCCTCCCCAGTTCTATATTCTGGACCCCTTTTTTAATCTAGAGGTGTGATCTTTAGAATCTGGGTCGAGAGAAGCATTTTCATTTTTTTGTGAAATCCCTAAATGGGAAATCATTCCTTTTAGGGGTTCAAACCTTGGATCTAGTGAAAGATCTGAAAGAGAAGATTCATGAAAAATTGAGCATTCCAGAAAATATTCAAAATCTACTCTATGAAGGCAAATCATTACAAGATTCCAACGAGTTGAAAGACTACAACATAGAGCATATGTCAACAATTATTATAAACTTGAGGTTGCAGGGTGGAGCTCCAAGCATGAGCAATCCATCTTGATCAATTTCTTCTGCCAAAAACCCTAAGGGACCCACTTCGTTCAAGGATGTCATGAAAGGGAAAGTTGTTACACCAAACAAACAGGTCCCCAAATTGTCAACCCCAAGCCATAAACTAGTTGAGCAGTTGGAAAAAGCACCAGATCTGTCAATAAATTTATCATAAGTGAGTGGTCTTTTCACTTTTCTTCAATTCACGACTCCAATTTGTAGATTTAATCATTTTTTGCCCAAGTTCGAAGATCTACACCAATGGATCTACACAAATTGGACCAATAAATGTGATATTTACCTATGTCTGGAGGAGTTTTTTGTGGTACAATTTGATAATCAAGAAGATCGAGACTTTGTTTTAAATGAGGGACCACAGTTTCTGGAAAGGGTGGGCCTCTTCATAATTCCATGGTCTCCATCTTTTGATGCTACAACAATGGTGGAGACGAAGATGTCAATATGGGTGTGACTTCATAATCTCCCTCTTCCTTTTTGGCATCACCAAGTCTTAGAAGGTATTAAAAACACACTAGGGAAGTTTTTGAAGATAGATCAAGAAAGAGTGGAAAAAGGTATTTTTACTTTGGACAAGATTTGAATACAAATATCCCTTAGCAAAGGTCTCCCAGATCTCATCCATCTATCTAGTTCATGAAAATTTTAAGCGGACCCAGATATTGGATTTTGAAAACACGACTTTCAAGTGCAAGATTTGTCTTCAAACAAGGCATTTACAGAATACATGCCCCCAAGCAAAAAAAATACAAAGAAAAGATCCCAAAAGTCAAAGGGGTGGAAATTTATAGATTTTGTCTTTCAGATGATGAAGACAAATAAACATAAGAGAAACATCAAACAAACCAAGAATATTCCAAAGTGGAGGAGGGCGGAAAGAAGCAGAATGACCCTGAAAGACAAGATGAGAAAGGCATTGAGTTAATAGTGATCCGGGCTCCAAAAAAACATGAGGAAACAAGCAACAGTCAAAGAGCGGCTAGAAGAAAAAGAACACATACATCTGAGCGTTCCGTTTCAGATAAAGATGTACCATCAAAGTCTAAGGGAGAATAAATAGAAATAGTAACTGCCAACCCAAATTCTGGGGGATGGCAAAAAGTTCAAAAAAGAAAAAGTAAAAAAGAGAAGCTAAACCCTAGTATGATGATTGAAAAAAAAAATGATGATGATTGATAAGTCTGGGGCTTACAACTAAACCCTAGTAGTAGTTAAATTCTCTAGTATATGTATTCATCTGAATCTATATAATGTTTGCTGAGAATTTATAGATGGAAAATCTAGGGCTCACATCGAACCTCGGTAGAAGTTATTTATGATGTGTTTGTTTTAATTGAAATATAGGGTTTACATCAAACCCTAGTAAAATCTATTCATGTTGGATTTTCTTTGATTGAGTGAAATCTAGGGTCTACATAAAACTCTAGTAGATAGTCTATCATATGGCTTCCGAAAGTTATTATATACCTTTATTTCTCTTTTGACTTATTTCTAGGGATCGTTATATGATAGAACTAATATTATTTCATATTGATTGAATCGTTGATGTGATTAAGGGTTTGTAGCAAACCTAGGCTAGAAGTTGAAGTATTGAAGTATAGTCTCTTGTGGATTTATGTAAAGACTAAATGTTTTTGTTACTGTAAGTTATTGTTATGAGTAACTTTATGCTTCTACAAAATTGGTTGTACTTGCTATCTAAATTATGCAGGTGCATCATATTGGTGAAAGATTCTGTAAGAGAAGTTAATATGATAAGCATGATGAGAAGGAAGGAAGCCACGAAATATCCTCCAACATCAAAGGAAGAAGTTAATCTCCCTACATTAAGAGGGAGCTTGGATAAAATAACTCTCCCTAGTTAAGAGGGAGGGCACAACATAAGTCTTGATTGGAGAATACATTCTGGAAGATATGATGCTACATGTGAAGTAGGAAAAATAATCTTCTCTCAGTGATTCAATTGACAGTCCTACTGAGATTAGATAAAGGGCAACATCGAAACCCCGAAGGTTTGCTTTGATTATGTATTTGAAAGTGTATTGCTAATTGGGGTTGTATTTGTATAGGTGAATCTCTCGAATTGTTTGATAGCATATTGGTTACCAATCAGTTTGATTGGGAGAGATTGGTTATCCATGATTTGTTAGATGAGGCTTTGTGAGTGAAGCATTGCCTGGAAAGATGTCAGGCCAACACTTTGTGTTGACGCCTGGTATGGAGGGTGGCTTCGGGTGGATGTGAACCTATTTCCCTAGGTTGATGGTTAGTAAGCAAGTTTTATGGTACCTATAGAGGTTGAAAGCTTTAATCCATCTTAGTCCCACTAGGATAGATTACCTTGGTCAAGAATCTAGTCTATGGCATTGCTTAAATCGTTGAGTAACCAACGGATAGATTACCTTGGTCAGGAATCTATTCCATGACATTCAAGTGTCTAAAAATTCTTAATAGTTCACATAGTTGAGATCTACCTTGTACTATTGGATTATAAATACCTCCCTAGTTAAGAGGGAATATTGACGATTGTAACTAGGTTCGGTCTTCATAAATTGTATTTGATTCAATATTTATTGTACTTGTCAAAAGAATAAAAAAAAGAATTTTATATTATTATTAAATGACTTACATGGGTTTCATGCTTGGGTCATATTATTTTAGGTCAAAGTCCCCATTGTGGACTTCTAGGTTTTATTCTTAGTTTATAGTGTCATCACAGATTTAAATTGACTCATACTCGGCTTTTGAATCATGAAATTAGGTCAAGTATTGAGTCAAATATGATTTAAGGAGCCCTCCACATCAAGTCATCCTTCAAGTGATCAAGTTGACCTCAAGTCCAGTAAATCGAACCCATCAGAAGCCTATAAATACAGAGAGATCAGGTTCATTTGGAGACATCTATCACACACTCAAAAATTTGATATCATTTGTTGCATCAAGAAAAATTGTGAAGTGAAAGTGTGATTTTGGGCAAGCTAATAGATTGGAATAAAATTGAAATATTTGTGCTACTCTCTCTCTCTCATGTGTTATGATTTGGATGATTGTCTAAAGCTCTTCAAGGATCATTTATACTAGCTCTTTTGTAGCCCTACCCTTCTAAGTGACTCCAATTGCTTGTACTGTAGGACATATCCACTTATTTTTTGTTCTCCTTGCTCAGATGATAATGACTTTGTTCTCTATTTTTTATTCACTCATAAATCTCATTCACCACTCAAAGAATTTTAGATGTCATGATTCCACACAAGACGCTCGTCATCCCTGCTTTAATATCAATACTAGAGCTTCTCAACATGTAAACTAGTAAGAGGGGTTACAAGTGTGGGGGAGATTGCTTCTAATCTCATAGGAAATTGAGATACTTTGCATGGGGGTGGGAGAAGCCTCTAACAACGAAGTGAAATTTCCAACAATGTACCAAGGATTACACTAGAAAGGATATATGGAATCAAGCAAATCAGAGTAGTTGGAGATTCAATCATCACTACACACTGCCTTAATGCTCATTATATTCCTAGGAATGGTAATTTGAAAATATTAATCCATCAAAATATTGGACATGGTGCGACATTTTGAGTCCATTTCCTTCTATCAAATGCTAAGGACACATAACACCATGGCCAATGAATTGGACAATGCTGAAGTGGAATTGGAAGAAGGAAGGAAGGTTAGAAAATAAATGGGGGAGTGTTTATCCTTACGACCCTCCCATGAATTCATTAACATGGCACAACTAGAATGTGGAAACAATTGCATGGAGAAAAAGATAGGAAATTAAAGCTCTCTTCCATATCCTCTTTCCTCTATTTTATTTCACTGACATTGGACTCTATACATAGGTTTGTGTGGCCCTCCCAAACAATGTTATAGGGCATGCATATTGTCATATGGCTATTGTATAGCTCCAAAAATCAAGCTCTATTGGATTCTATTTCAACATGGGTGTGTGCTAGCATACACAACAATGAAAGGAGCCTCAGCCTGAAAATTCCCCTCATGGTTAAGGCACAATGTACGAACACACATTGTGTAATGTGTGATTGTGAGCTAGACAAGGCTTAAAGGCATATGAAGAATTGACAAGGGGCTTACGAAGGTGCAAAGAGATGAGACTATGTAATGTCCCAAACCAAATTTCGCAATAATATTTGGAGCCTTATTAAGTAGAATTTCCAGGAGCACAAATTTATCCAGCAGCATAGAGAGCCTTGCTGCTTCAATCGTTAGATCAGTTACTGTTGTTGCCCAGAGAAGAATAATTCGAAGTTGATTTTGCTCGATTTTGTTTCGTTGAGAAGTTGTGTTGGGTCAAAATCCAAATCCTAGAAGCAAGATCGAAGTCTCTCCCTCAAGATCGAAGTTCCAAAAGCAAGATCGAAGTTGTAGGTCGCTGCATAGTGTTGTTACTGTTGTTGTTGCTACCAAATTGAATAAGGATCAAAAGGAAGGCTGATATGGTGTGGAGGATTCGAGTCAAAGTCTAGAGTCTCAAGAATAAATATTAAAGGAAGAACTACTGACTGGGTTTTCCCCGAGAGTGGGGATTTTCCCTGGCTGCTAGCCTACATCTGGTGTCCATCGAGGGAGTCTTCGATTGGAACAGCCAATTCGCAAGTCCAGACACCTAAGAGCCCATTGTGTTAAATTTTCAAGATATATTTGACGATTGGTTTTGCAGAGATCTTGACCATGGCTCAAAATTTAAAAAACTCTTATTTTACTCATTTCTCTTCAATTTAAATGTGCAAATAAAGATAGATCCACTGAATAGAGCTTGAATTTAATGTGAATATTGTAAAATAGATTCTGTAAATAATTTTATCTTTTAACCCTTGTTTAGGGTTTTGTTTAAAATTTTATGTTTTGGGGTTATTAGCATACTTGTTGGGGTTGGTTTTGGGGTTTTCAACATACTTGGTTTTTTTTTTTAAGTTTATGTTTTGGGGTTTATAGCATAATCGTAATTTTTCTTTAGATTTATTTTGTAAATAATTTTTAGATTTCAAAATTATATATATATATTTTATAACTTAAAATTTTTAATTAGATTTAACTTTTAATTTAAAATTCAAATTTTAGTTGTAAAGTTTTTTTTTTTAAAGCCCACATTCAAAATTTGGAATCAGTTTCCATATATAGTAACTTTTTTTAATGCAAGTAGTTATGCCATGCTTGCTTTAAGAACTTATAAAATATAATTTTAATTCTTAATAAAGTTGCAAGCATGTAAAATGTAATTTTGATTTTGCAAGCTTTTTTCTTCGAATAAAAAAATCATTTAAAATTGAAAAATAAATATTTTAATGTTAACTATCATAAAATATTTGAATGTTCATAAAGAAGAAGTAAAAAAAATAAAATAAAATCAATTACTTTCTAACCACAAAACATTTTAATGTTGACAATGATGACAATAAATAAAATATTATACATTGATTATCTATATATTATATATGGCTTCATATATATATATATATATATATATATATATATATATATATATATATATATATATAAGCAATTGAAAAGAATAAGTTCTTGGAATTAAAACATTTCAATGTCTCATCATTTTACATTTTGGTTCATTTTCAAGATTCAACAAATTATATAATAATGTTATTAATGTTATTAATAAAGAAAATATTATATACGAAAAGGTGTCTATATATTATATATGGCTTAAAAAAAAAAGAAAAAAAAAAAGAAAAAGAAGAATATATATATATATATATATATATATATATATATATATATATATATATATATATATATAAAGCAATTGAAAGAATAAATTATTGGAGATAAAACATTTTAATGTCTCATCATCTTACATTTTGGTTCATTTTCAAGATTGAACAAATATTTCTATGAATTGCCAATTTAAGTTGTACATAATCCAAGTGCCCGATTTTCAAGGCATTGATTCCATTTGTGGTTTTTACTATAAATAATGATAGTTACAAGCCAATTTAAGTTGTACACAATCCAATTGCCCAATGGGATTTTCAAGGCATTGATTCCATTTGTGATTTTCACTATAAATAATGACAATTACAAGAAAAATGTAGTCAACGCTTCAATTTATATGGTGAATATACACTACAAGAATGAATGAACATTCATAATTTCAATTTTTAATATTGTACAATTTCAGTAAATATCATGCCGCTCTTTGAAGTAAATTTCGAAGTTTTACAATGTTATATACAATCTACATAACAATCCAAGAAATAAATTAATCATTTGAAAATAGGATTTGATCCCTCTCGATGCATGATAGATCCAAAGTTATATGGGACTACGCTGATTCCAATAGTGAGCACCTCAAATTATCATTATTATGTATACGTTTGAAATAAAATACATACTTAGAGATTTACATGTTTATATTATCATATGTTTGAGGAATTAAAGCAATGATGTGTCAATACAATCTTCTTTGGACTTGGATTGAGACTGGTGAGTTCATAAATTTGAATCCGGCATGTTGACCACTCTATGTCAACTACCCTATAACAGTACACAATTTCGGAAAAAGAACTCCATCATGCTCGAGCATTCAAATTATCCTAGATTCATCATCATTAGTGATTATTCTATCAGAGTTGTAAACTCATTATGCAATTTTTTTATGTAAATGATGTTAGTAAGACCATATATGTATCTAACAACCTAGGTAAGCCTAATATTTTGGTGAGGGATTTCATCCTAAGAGATTTTTCATCTCACTAATTCATCTGTGTTTCTAAACACAGATGATCGGCAGATTTTTTCCCTCCAAACTCACCCCAAAGCTAGGGTAGAATTTATCGTCAAGGTCTTAGGTGAGACCAAGTGTTTTAGTCGAGTCTTATGTAAAAGTGATTTGGGAATAATTTAAGTTTATTTGCAAAATTATTTTATTACGAATCACTTAGTCTACTAAATCATATTGAGTCGTTTCCCAGAAGTAGGTGATTTGTAATGCAGTGTTGGCACGACACATGGGCTCTCCAATGCCACGCAGTTGTCCTCTCCACGTGGCTGCACTTTCCCTAGGTGTGAGAGCCTTAAAGGTTCCTCGCTGGTCCGCAGCTTGGAGCTCTCCTTGGCATTCAATTTTTCTTGATGTGCATTCACTCCAACTTGTCCGACTTGCAGTTCAATTTTGATTGGTGTGCATTCACTCCAACTCATCTGATTTGCAGAGCACTCTGGCCATTTAGGGGCAATGGCGCCAACTCCAACCAATAATTTTTGCGCACCTCCCTCCGTCTCTTCCTCAGGCTTGCTCTGCAAGTTTTTTCTCTCGGCTCTCCTTGTCCTCGTGGAGCCTCTGCCCCTCACTCCGTTATTCAGTCTCCCTCCGCTCATTTGTTTCACGCTGCATATCACTTCACTACTCGTCCATATCCCTTTTCTCACCCGCCTCATCTACATTCTCAAAATTCTGCTCATGCCATGCCTCGTCACCACTGAATGTGTTGCTGTAGAGGAGGAGGCAGACGTTCACCCTCTCACCCTCCAATTTCCACCATGGTGGAGTGCTCTGTGCATTTTTCAATGGCAGTGGAAACGCCAGAGGTCTATGACCCACAACTCCTCTCAACCCATTTCTCATTTCGAATTCTGGAATATCATCCTAGAAATTGTGGCTCGGGGTCAAGGAAAATTATGCGTAAATCCATTATCTCTCATTCTTCCTCCTCGCAGCCTAGTAAAATGGTGGCTCTACCCGTCAAATTCATAGAGGAAACCTCTGATAGTGGGGCAAGCAGCAGCTCAGCCGAAGGTTCTATGCATTCGGATAAGACAGAAGACACAAGTGCTTGTTTCACCTCCATGCCAAAGCTAGACCCTCAACTCTCCAAGAAAGAGGATGACCCCTCTGACTATGGGTGCTACATATTCGAAGAACCACCTCGTCAAAATCTTCAGGATGCAAAGGACCAAAACGTGTAACGCCACGGTTCCTCTTTCTCCAGTTTTTTCTAGCTTTACTATAGTCTCCATTTTAATTTTCATTTTGCACAACAAGCTTAGCTTTTGGGATTTTCTGTTAAACACTGGTTTCCCCAAAAGGGGCAACTATCTCTATGTTCTGTGGACTACTTTATGGGCTGGTTTCCCCCCAAGGGGCAGCCCCATTTTTTTTTTTTTTGATTTTTCTCTTTCCCATCGGGGTTGGCTAGTTCAGCAATCCCAGTCTGGAAGTTTGACTGTATCTCTTTGTACTTTTTGTATTATATAATAGAATCTATACTTACAAAAAAAAAAAAAAAAAAAAAAAATCATATTGAGTACTAGAATTGGGTAATAAATTGAGAGTCTATAACAAATAGGCGTTCCCCCTTTGAGGGTTGAAATTGTAAAATTTCATGTAAAAAATATTTAAGTACATGGTCCGCCATATTTAGACATCATGGCTAAAATATTAAAGGGTGAAAAAATTATTAATCCCCTCAAGGTGTCAATTAATTAAATTTTCTAGAAAAAATAAATTAAAATCCTAAGCCAGAAATTTAATTAATTAGAGTCAAAATTAAAATCCTAGAAAAAATTCAATTCTGCAAGTGGAAAAATTCGTGGGTATCAAAGAAATTAATTTTTGGAGATCGATCTGAGGCACACAACTTTCCTCAAGTTCTACACTCCAAAAAGAAGGTTTGCACCTCGAGGGATTTTATCCCTCTCGTCGCATGATAGATCCAAAGTTAGATGGGCCTACACTGATTACAATTGTGGGCACCAATGTCACATTTTCAAAATATCATTATTATGTATACGTTTGAAATAAACTACAAACTTAGAAATTTACATGTTTAATATTATCATATGTTTGAGGATTAAAGCAATGATGTGTCAATACAATATTCTTTGGACTTGGATTGAGACTAGTGAGTTCATAAATGTGAATCTGGCCTGTTGACCACTCTGTATTAACTACCATGTAGCAGTACACATTTTCGAAAAAAGAACTCCATCATGCTCGAGCATTCAAATTATCTTGGATTCATCATCATTAGTGATAAACTATCAGACTTGTAAATTCATTCTGCAAAATTTTAATGTAAATGATGCTAGTAAGACCATATATGTATCTAACAACCTAGGTAAAAAAAATTAAATTCTAAGTGAAAAAATTCGTGGGTATCAAAGAAATAAATTTTTGGAGATCCCCCACCAAGGGAATATTGATAATTTCAAGGAAAAATGGACCCTTGGACCTTGGTGGTTAAGTCAAAATCAATTTTTTGAGGAAATTAGCTCAACATAATTAATTTTGACCTAATAAAAAATGGATTAAAAGAAATTTTCAAAAATTCCTCAAAAATAAATATTTTTTACGATAGAGATTAAAATATGATCGAATATTTATCAATGGTCTAAAAATAATTAATTTTGAGCTAATAAAAAATGGATTAAAAGAGAAATTCAAAAATTCCTTAAAAATAAAGATTTTTTACAATAGATATTAAAATATGATCAAATATTTATCAATGATCGAGATTACTTCAACAGGGATCAAACCAACTAGCCGTTATTTTCCACTTGCATGATTTATCTATAAATTAGAAGTAATTATGCTTCTGTAATATTTTTTGGAATTAATAGAGAAGACTTTGGGGCTTATTCATGGTGGTATTCCTCTTCTGTCTATTGATAATATTTTTATGAATCATTTGCCTAATGCTTAAATGCTTTATTGAATTAAATATAAAAAATGGATTAAAAGATAAATTTGAAAATTTCCTCAAAAAATAAAGATTTTTTTACGATAGAGATTAAAAGATGATCAAATATTTATCAACAGTCGAGTTTACTTTCACAGGGATCAAGTCAACTAGCCGTTATTTTCCACTTGGAAGATTTATCTATAAATTAAAAGTCATTTTCTTCTAAAATTACAGAATTTTTTTTGAGAAAACTCCGAGTTAAGCTCTGCTTCAGTAATATTTTTTGGAATTAATAGAGAAGACTTTGGGGCTTATTCATGGTGGTGTTCCTCTTCTGTCTATTGGTAATATTTTTCTGAATCATGTGCCTAATGTCTAAATTCTCTATTGAATTAAATTTCACAAATTTTTCATTTCATTAGCCAATAGTTAAATTATCTATTTGCACAGGTATCTCGCATTAGATATTGGGTTTTAGAAAAAATGTTTTAACTTGATTAATCTAGCGGGTATCTCTAGATTTTGAGGGTTTTAACGTATATATAGCCACTTTTGAAACTAAGAACTTAATCTTAAGTGTGTAGAGATCTAATCAAGTTTCAGATCTTAGGCGTAAGGGGGAGTCTTCGATTGAACCAATAAACTCCCAAGTCCAGAGACCTAAGAGCCCATTGTGTTAAATTTTCAAAATCTATCTTACGATTGGTTTTGCAAAGATCTTGACCATGGCTCAAAATTTAAAAAGTCTTATTTTACTCATTTCTCTTCAATTTAAATGTGCAAATAAAAATAGATCCACTAAATAGAGTTTGTGAATATTGTAAAGTAGATTTTGTAATTAATTTTGTCTTCTAACCCTTGTTCGCAGAGGGGTTTTGGGGTTTTGTTTAAAATTTTATGTTTTGGGGTTTTTATCATACTTGTAAATATTCTTTAGATTTATTTTGTGAATAATTTTTAGATTTCAAAATTGTAAATATTTTTTTTTTATTTAAGTTCCAATTTTATAGTTTAAATTTTTTAATTAGATTTAACTTTTAATTTAAAATTTAAATTTTACTTGTAAAGATTTTTTATTTTAATCCCACATTCAAAATTAAAAATATGGAATTAGTTTCTATATATACTAACAGTTCCCCTTCTATTTTATTATGTAAATAATTTTACTAATTCTTTGCATTTTAATTTTTTCTTGTCTATAGTCGCTACCCAAGACTGCAAAAAGATTCAGCGGGGAAGAAGCATCCACCAGGTTTCGGATCGTTGGAGAATCAACAAAACTCTTTCGAAAATCAAACTATGCATCGACAATGCAAAAGGAATCATCTTTCACGCCACTAGACGCAAGACCAATCAGCTGGCTGACCTCCTTGCAAACACTGGTGTTAACGGTAGCAACAGTTTCACTTCCGCGTCATGGGACACCTACACTTAGCCAAATGTCAGAGACGAATGTACTCGCATCCGGGACTTGGATACGTCGGCTGTCGTATAGGCCACACCCTCGGCATCTTAACTGCCCCCCCCCTCTGCAATCCTTACCATAAATCTCACCTCCCTCCCCACGTATAATCAAGCCCACGGCTCTGACATCACTAGTCATCATAAGGACATTCCCATCTGCAGCATTTATTTCCTGCATTTCATCTCCAAACCTTGTGGCACGCTCTCCCCCAGTTTCCCCTGCCATCATCTCCTCCCTCCAGCCTATATCTACCTCACCTCTGGCTCTAATGACCCTGTATCTGTCTGCTCTACTCTCCATCCCCTCCCGGCCACTAGCGACCATGTATCTGTCTACTCTGCCACCCAAGCCACCCATTTCTTCCTAGTGCTTCTGCACGCCCCTCTCTACGCGACAATTCTCTCACGGCCCCACGCATAGGCAATCCTTCCCTCCCTGCTCGAGGTGGACGAGGTCATGATGCCCGCTGGGCCAACCTCTCCCAATGCCCGATCACCCGTGCGGAGACAGGAACCAGAAACTCTGCCAGAGTCTTTACTACCACCGCCAACCCAGAAGTGCAACAACATCTTTGCTGATCTTGAGGACAGAGCCCAAACCACCCGTAGAATCACGCCGATAGAAGTTGTGGACGTTGCTTTCAGCTGGGTTCTTGACCCTGGCCTCACTAGAGCCAAATAAAATCTTTACAGTCGAGCAATCGACCTTTACTGGCAAACAAAAACTATACTCGCCATGGCTTTCCAAGATCAACAATATTGTAACCGCATCCTGGAGCGCAAACTTGACTCTTTCACGGATAAATTTGTGATGTAAGTCAGCAAAGTCCATCACCGAAGGTTCATCAACCACAACTATCCACATTATGATCTTCTAAAACGACGGTCAGTAACTCGCCACCCTCATCCGAGCCTCAAAGAAGAATATGCTGACCCAACGGCTCCTCGCTCCTCTCCTATGCAGGTCTGCCTCGGTGCAAGTCCCTCCTCAAGCAGAAGGCAGATTTTCAGCTCCGGCGAAGGCACCCTTGAGTGCCCAATAAGTGTTGTTGATTTCTTGACTGATGACGCAAACAAGCCGCTCTCTCCAGGGCTCTAGTCTTCCAGGTTTAATGACAGTTATCTTCAAAAGATCTGTTTTTTCTTCCACTGCGAGCCTTCAAAGCCTTTGTTCTAGTCTCATTACCTATGTTTCTCTTTGTATTTTAATAATAGCTCACTCCCCTCTGCTCCTCTCCCTATACCTCCCATCCCAAAGGGTGAAATCTAGGTCCAAAGGGAAGATTGTAATTACCACTGCAAGACACTAGTCTACCTATTTGCCTAATAATGGCTACTATGTAATCCACTGTTTTAAATGAATGTGAATAGCTCTACTTTCTTTACACAAAAAAAATAAAATAAAATAAAATAAAATAAAATAAAAAATTCTTGTCTATAATTTCTTGGGGTTACAAATTATTTTCCTAACCCATTCATATTTATTTTGTTTATATAGCATTATTTGGGGTTTTCTTTTTTTGGATGGTCTATAATTCTTGGTGTTTTTTTTTTTTAACTTATAAATTATTTTCCTAACCCATTCATATTTTTTTTGTATATATAGCATTTGGGGTTTTCTTTTTTTTTGGACTTTTCTTCAAATCTATTTTGAAATCAGAAAATAATATTCATATAAAATCAAAATTTGGAGGTTTTAAGCCCTTAAAAACCCTAGACGTCTAGGGTTTTAGGGCCAAAATTACCATTTCAAAAGGATTGCAATCACTCTTCCCCAAGGCTGCAGAAGCTCCAACAATATTATAGGCTTCAACAAGGGGCGATTTCAGCATTTTGTGGTCCTATTCCCTCACCGAAATCTCATTCAAGTGCAATTGAATGCTTTATAGGGGCCTCAACAAAATTCCTCCAAGAGTTTTGCATTAGTCTTCAGTGAAGAATTGTATTACAAAGTGCTGATCCATTGAACCCTCAACAAATTTAAAAGCTAATTGTGTATGGTTGCAGAGGTCTGGGTACTTTGAGGAGCCTCAATAATCTTTTGAGGCCAAGTGTTGAGATTTGGCTTATCAAATCAGTCATTAAAAGAGGGCTGCTAGCCCTTGAGGTTTGCTCTTCCTCTCTTCTCCTAGCAGTCATTATCTTTCCAAATCTGAGGTAACTGATCACATTTAAGTAAACCCTAAAATAATTTGAATTTGCTATACATAGATTTTAAGCTTGGCTGCAACTTTTTTAGTGATTGTTCTTTCTTGCAACGGTCTGATCTATCTAAATAGTGGCATATTTTCTAGCACATAAACTTGGATTTCTTTTTATTCTCATTATTCCTTGCATCTTGGGTATGATCTTGTGATTAAGTAGACTGGCATATATTTGATAATAAGCTACAATGAACTTATCTCTGAGGTTTGGTGTCTTCATTTTAAGCTGTTAAAGTTTATCGTTGATTTTCTTGTGCATTACCATAGCTAAAGGCAGTAGTATTGGGGTTTTGCATTTATATATCATCCTTTTTCAAATCTGAAAATCACTTATAGTTGTGGACCATACAACTAAAATCACTAAGTAACATTACATAAATATATCATAATAATAACAAGTGCATTGAGATTATCAATGTATACATTTAATGACTGATTTGGGGACTGATATCACTATTACAGGGGGCTGATACAAAATTTACAGTGATAAAGGCCTAAGATTTGGTAAGATATCAACCACTAGAATTTTAAGTATTTTTTACTCTATGTCTATCTCTTTGAATTGTCTCATATGTTGACAATATGCTACAATACACCATCTCATCTTTACAGTGGTATTCTTTTGCCTATTACATTGGCTTTTCCTAAATCTTGGTGGTTAGCCATGAATAAGTACTAATCTCATTATATTGAATATAGATATTACAGATATAAGGTTTGCAGTAAATTATTTATGTTGATTGTTCTCTTTTCATCATCACATCTCAGAGTTGCATTTTGGTTTCAATTTGATAAATCCTCAAGTATTCTTCAAAGCACTGCATTTGTTTCTTGTGATTTTGAAGCAAATTTGAAACATATCGCTTACAAGTGTATGAATATTGTCATATTACAACTCTGATCTGATTCCTTAGAGGACTGTTCTATTAGCTATGGTGGTTCATTTCATTGGTAGAGGCACTTAAAGAGATAGATTGATAATTGTTTGGCTCATTGGCATTGGCTAGGGATAGTTCTAATTTGATCATCTCACATCCCTTTTCTAATCTCATTTTGCATCTGAAATTCATCTAAACTGTTTTCATAAGTCTTACCTATTGTTGTCCTATTGCTCACTGATAATAATAAGATCATAAGTAGCTCAAAGTACTTTTATTGCTTCTTGCTTTGTTGATAGTTTTCATTTGTGAAAAGGATTTGCTCTCATCATCTAATGTGCTATTGTGAAGAAGATTATTGGTATTGATAAAAAAACTAACGTTTGTTGTCTTGTAAGTTCCATAATTTAAATTGTGCATACATAAGCTCACTCTCTAAAGCACATTCATCTCATACTCTAGCAATCTTGGTTACCTAAGTGATAAATCTAAGAGTTCATTGAATATTGCTATATCGTTGAATGGAGTATCATCGAAATCAATCTCTTGAGTGATCTTGTATTTTCATAATTGGCATAAGAACCTTGGTGAAATAGTATTGTCACTCTCCCTCATTGTTTAAGATATGTTTATGAATAATAATTCCACATTGGCATTAATATTCCATGTGTTCCTTACTATAATTGAATATCTTTAAATAATTGGCTTGATAAGTTGGTTGTCCCTTTGAGTAATCATCGATTGACATCTTGGATCATTAGCTAATAATCTAAGTGAACAAGTGCTTTATTTTTTCTAAATGGTATCATTATCAATTATTGGTTAGTGGGTGACAATTTTATCTTGAGCTTCTGAGTAATCATATTTTGGATACCTCTTGTTCATGGTTGGCGCATATAATTTGGCACATTGTCTTATATATGAGATTGCCCCCTTGATTTTCTCATTAACTACTCAGGTCATAAAATTAATCCATAACTAAGTACTTGAAATTATTTAGCAATCTCGCGTTAAGATCATTCATCCTTTGCATTGCATCATAAGTTTAGATGCATTAAAAACTTACCTCCAAGAATAATCTTGGTTGATAGATTTCTAGGGCAATCCTTCTCACTTAACTTGAGGGGCTTAGCAACTCTTCGATGGTTAATAGGTGACCTTGCAGTCATCAAAGCCACTGTCTCTGCAGTGCCAAAAGCACTGGGTGATAGAAGCCTATCAAAAGGTATCGTTAATCAAGCCCTTGCTTACTTCTTGGTGGCATCCTTCCCACAACCTACCTTGGAGCCTAGCTTCAAAATAGCTAAGGGAAGGTGATACTTAGATTAGGCATCTAATTAAAATTAACCAAGATCTTTGCATCACATCTAAGATTTAGGATTTTCATTTCATTTAGGTTAGTGAAGCATAAAAGAAGTAGTTTTCCATCTGATACTTGGCCTTAATTTTATAAAGCAAGAGTATTGACAACATAAAGCAATAGTCTCAAATATATAAATTCAATCTAATCCTTAAAATCTTGCTAGATTTAATCAAGTAGCTAGGCCATTCAATTGTGTCTCCCAGACTCGTTAATTCCCAACTTGTCCTTCATCATATCATTTCAATAGAGTCTACCCCTCATAGCTTGTTGTTGGGAGACAGTTAGAACGGATAGGTTGGGGATCAGGCTGAAAGCCCCCGACCGGAGTCGTTGTCGTAGTGCCTACACAATCTGAGCGAAAACACGACCATTATACAAAAATCTTGTACATGCTTTTTTCTGGATTAGGTTGTTGTTAAAAAGCTTTGTGGTGAGGTTGTGGCTTTAAATCATGTTTTGATTTTTACCATGCACACCATCCGAATTCAATCAAAGATCTAGAAAGCATCATCATCAAAGGAATCCAAAGAAGAAAAGAAGCTATCAACAAAAGCAAAGGAGAGAATACCACATATACAAAATGCAAAAAATCAAGAAAATAAGGAAGCAACCAAGTGTACATCATCTATAAAATTCAAACACAAGGTATCCAAGTTTATTTTATGGTTATTTATTTTCTTGCAATCATTTTGGTCATCGTGCTAGAGAGTGTAAATATTATGCAAGAAAGCAAATATTTTGGATAACCATTATTTCAAGTGTGGAAAATATGGCCACAAGGCTCTAGCTTGCAGATATGGCAGTATTAACCCAACAAAAGGAGAAATCCTACTATTGAATTCTAAGAAAGTATGGATGAGGAAAGATGAGTTACAAATAACTTTAAAGGATTTCAATGAAGGATGTTTTGTCTTGAAAAACTATATTCTACTCGGGGGAGTAGATCCTTGTCTTGTGCCCAATAGGAGATGGCTTCAAGAGAATCCAAACTTGATAGGTGCATGTGATTAAAATAAGGAATTATCGGCTTCATGCATCTATTCATTTCAAGTTGAGGCATGGAAGGAGAGTGCATGAGTTTAGGGGGAGTCTACAAAGAGTGATATGTTGCATGTCGTTTATCTTCTGTCTCATGATTGTTGGTGGTTACAATCATGTTGTGTGAAGATCATTTATATTTATGCACACTAGTGAATGTCTTATGCAACAAGAAAATAGTTGATGAAGAATTGACATATGCTTATGGGGAGTTTGATATGGTTTTATACTTTTGCATATATAACATTTATATCATGCAGGATACTATGGATTTCATGGAGAATTTGGTGATAGCTTGAGAGAGTAATATTACTCTCATTGAAATCCTCATTTACAGTACTTCATTATATTGCCATATTTCACATGAGGAAGAATTATCGATGCATGCATGTGCCCAAAGAATTACTGGTTGGTTTTGTGAATTTTTTTGGAGTATTGTTGCAGAGTTCTTGCACATTATATTGGCATTGATGGTTGAAGTGCTATACATTGCATATGTTCGCTCATGAGTTATTTTACTCCTTTCATGTCATGCAAACTTATTCAAGATCCAAGCCTTCAAGTGCCTAATATTGAATCTTTCACACGAGGATTTTACTTTGAATATTATCACATGTAGCTATTGAAGATGATGGGATTGCACTTGATGGCGCTCATGTGTTATCATGGGAGCGTTGGTCATCTTATTCTTAGAGGATTTGCTACAATGACATGGTTGCATGGTTATCTCTTGAGGATTAGATCAAATTATTGAAGTTGAGTCATTGATGATGTTTTTGCTCATAATGTATGAGGTTTTGATGGTTTCATGATGATTATAAGCTTGTTGCTACTTCTTTTCAGTTGGAGATTATGATGATTGATTCGTGTTGCTTATTACCTATTGCTAAATGTTGATTGATAGTGTCTACTACGATTTATTCATGAAGACTTGTGATATTGGGGCTGCTGACTATTATTGTTGCAGGTTGCTAGTTCATGACATGTGCTAGCAAATTTTTGGAGAGTTTTGTGTCTATTTCCATTTGGCATGGATTTATTTATCTTGATCATGGGTTGTTTCTTACATTGTCACAACAAATATAAATTTGTATTCTCATATTATGAGTCATGGGTCATATTGTATGTGTGGTCATATTGTTCGTGATATGTTGCTGCCCACACTATATTTTTATTGTGCTATTGTTGATTGATGTTATATTGCTCAGGGGGTAGCATGTTTTACATGTGCTTGTTGATAAGATGGATGATATGTTGCTTCTTAAGGGAGTATGGTTGGTGTTGTTACGTTTTTACGAGATCAATGTATATTTTTTGCTACTTAGGGGCATTGTTACTATTTATGTTGATGGGAATGATGTTTGGTGATGAATATGGAGAGAGTATTGTTGCTTATGGTATATTTTTGTTGATGCTTATGTTGTTGTTGCTCTTGCCGGTGCATATGATGTGTTGCTATTGTTAATACTCCTCCTATTGTTTGTTATTTTTGCTACTGAGGTGTTGTTGCTGATAGTTATGATGCTACTTCCATGTTATGGAGATATTGTTAATGTTGTTGCTCTTAGAGGAGTGAGAGTGGATGTTGGTTGGATCAGTTATGTTGTCCTTGATTCTTTCAATGAGTATTGATGGCGTGATTTTTTCCTTTTTCCATTGATGTCAAACGAGGAGAAAATGAGGAGTTCATTTCTTCATGAGGATGTTTTTGGTTGACCCGGCTTGGGTTGACATCTTCCAAAGGGGGGATTTTTGGCATTGATGTTGTGATGAGTTGTTTGGTTTGCATTGATGTCAACTTAGTAGCATGGTGTTGGAGGCTGGATTGATGTTGTGATGAGGTGATAGTTGATGAATGCTACAGTGAGTGATGATTTTCATTGATGTCAACCTGGATTTGGTTTTTAGATGGTATGCATATGCTATGATTGTGTGATGGTATTGGTATCTATAGATGTTATGGTAGATGCTTATGTTGCAAGAGCTTTGATGGATGTTGCAGGTGATTTGATGATTTTTTTGGTTGGTTGGTCAACTAGGTATCCATGTAGATGATGCTTGTGTTGAGATGACCTTGATTTTTGGATGATGTTTGTTAACTTGGAGATGTTCTTGATGCTCATGATGTCTGAATGTATTGAAGAGGTTGTCTCGATCCCATCTACAATTGAGCTTGATGTTTGATGCTACTTGATGTAGTTTATGCTCTCATGAGTTGGTTATTACACTTATGATGTCTACATCATATATGAATTTTTTAGGAGGTTGAAGAGATGGTTTTTAGGCTTGTCATGGCTTGGACAAGTTTTACAGATGACGTATATGTTTAGCAACAAGTTGGAGGCAATTCTAAGTTGACGACACAATGTTTTTCCTTCATTCTCTGCCAAGTCGCATGTGGGAGCGGTTTTAGGTTCCAACCACATGGAGGGCAGCCTATGGGAGTGATTATGGTCCCATTTTCATGGAGAGTGTGTTATGTAAGTGAATATGCTTGTAGATGAATATTTCTATGTATTTCTTGTGCTCCTTGGATGATTTAATTGGTTTTTATGATGTTTCTTCTTTGGGAATTTTCATGGAAGACTCCAATTAACTAAATTAACATGTCCTATTGTGTTTTGAAGTGTGAATTCCTTAATGAAGTGAGGGGTGGATATAGTGGAATTTTTTGTTTAAAAGAAGGGGCAGATCGACCATTGTGAGCGAGCAAATATAACATGGCTTTGTGTATAGAGTATAGGGTGACCTCCTACAACATGTAATATTAAAGAGGTTGATTTTAGTAAGAAGTGTACACAGATATATCATATTCTTAGATCATGGAGTGATTGGAACCATTGGGAAGGAATATATTGTTGTTGTAAGGCATAATTTTTTCTATTGATTGTAGCAGAGCTTGGAGGACCTGCAACAGAGGGTTTTCAGAGGCTAATGCTTGTATTCAAGGCATGTTTCTATTACATATTTTTGAGAGATTGATGCAGGAGGATATGAGGAGAACATAGCTCCTTGGTTATGACTATTTTATTTGTGCATGAAGGGGCAATTAGTTGTTTCACATAGTTGTAGCATTATGTCATGTTTATTTTAGATTGCATGTTGATTACTTGCATCTAATGTATTATGGCTATGTATGTTGAGAGTGGTATGTGGATGATTGTAAGTGTATGGATGGAATGATATTGTGAGTGTAAGTTTTAGTGATGTGATTTGTGTTGCAACCAATGTATTTGCAGAGTTGAGGTTGTTTCATTGATTGGTGTTTTGGTATCCTTGAGTTCATTAGGGAAGAAGTTGTTGTTGTCTTGTGCAGGGATCTAGTTTGAAACATTGTGAAATGTGGCCCTATTGACAAGCATATCGAGATAGCTTTGTGAATAAGGGATAGGTGTTCCTTTCCTATGGGTGTAGGTAGCTAGTAAGAGGAAGTAACATTCTCATAGTTCATTGGTTGTTGGGTGAGGCTTTTAGTGGATGGGAATTCACTTAGTCGATGTCATATGAGAAACTTCTTTACTGGACATAGCCAGCTATTATGATGTAAATTGATTTGCATGATTAATAAAATTAGAAGCATATCAGTAGAAAAAATGAAGGGTGTTTTTTGCCCCGGAGGGGGGTTTTCCACCAGAGGTCCTTGTGTCTTTTTTGCATGTGGTTGCTCGATTGGTTTATGGATTTCATGTGATGATCATGATTTTTCATTTGTTGGCTAATGGATAATTTGATCTAATCTAATACTGATGTAATCTGTGAATGTGTTTCAGTAAATTGAAAAGAAATAAAAAATTTAAGAAACACAGTCACTATTGATTCACCCCCCCCCCTCCCCCCCCCCCCACCCCCACCCCCACAGTGGTGATCACATCTCCAACACAACTAATTTGTTCCCTTATTGGATCATGTTGAATGTTAAAAATACAACAACTATCAACACAAAGGAAGTGGTTGTAGAAGTAGCTCTATAAGAACACACAAAGACTTGGAAAAAAAAGCAATAAAAACAAGACAAGTGTGGATTTTCAATTTATGCTCAAAACCAAGGAAGTCAATGGTATATTACAGTGGATGTTGAAATCATATGACTTGATATAAGATCAAATTTCCATATATAAAGGAAGAAAAATGATGAAGTGTCACCTTTGGAAATAATGCACCTGCTAGAATAGTGGGTAAAAGGATAGTCAACCTTAATAATGGAAGAGTTAAAGCTCAAAATGTTCTTTTTTTTGTTGGTATAAAACACAATTTCTTGAGTTTTAGTTAAATGTGTGAATGAGGATATGATCCCACATTTAATTCTAAAGGATTTGAGATAAAGAAAGAAACATTTGAAAGAGTGGTGGAAATGCAACTAGGATGTCAGGTAATGTATATTTCCTATATAGATTCAAAGATAAAATTTACATTGGGAAATTGGATGAAATTTGGTTATGGAATAGAAGGATGGGTTGTGTTAGCTTTGAAAATTTATTAAAATTCAACAAAATACAATTAGTGAGAGATATGCCAAAGATTTCAAAGTCAAGTGATTCTATTTGCTAGCCATGTTAGTATGGGAATCATACAAGGGTCCACTTCAATACTAAAGAGTACTCATCAACAAGGCCATTGGATTTGGTTCATACAAATGTTTACGATCCTACAAGAACACAAACATTAAGAGGCGAGAAATATTTTTTGCATCTTATTGATTATTATAAAAGTGAAACATGGGTCACTTTACTTAAAGAGAAATATGAAGCACATAACAAGTTCAAAATATTCAAAGCTCAAGTTGTGAATGAAACTGATCTAAAGATCAAGTGCTTTAGATTTTGTAGAGGGGTTGAGTTCACTTTCAATGAATTCAATAAATTTTGTGAAATTCATGGGATCATAAGACAATTTTCAATAGCAAGGGTTCCTCAACAAAATAGGGTTGTTGAAAGAAAAAATATAATTGTGTAATAAATGGCAAAAGTTATGCTTAATGAAGCAAAGATTCTAGAAAAATTTTGGGGAGAAGTTGTTATAAATCTTGAATAAAGATAAAGTCAAAACGAAAAGCAATAAAACTCATGAATTGTGAAAAGGTACACCTACTTCATTCAAACATTTCAAAGTGTTTGGAAGCAAGTATTATATCAAAATAGATGAAAAAAAATAGCCAAGTTTGACTCTAGAGTAGATAAACAAATATTTCTTGGTGATTAATCTAGGATCAAAGGCTGCAAATGCTACAATAAAATACTACACAAGATAGTGGAAAGTATTGATGCGGGAATAGATTAAGCATTGCCCTAAAATTAAAAACAACAAAGAAATAAACATTCATATGATATAATTAGCAAAGAGCACGAAGAGAAATAATAGGATGAACAAGAGGAAGAGCAAGAGATGAAAGAACCTCAACATCCCAAGACTCCATCTAGGTATGTCTGCAACTTTCATCCAGAGAATAAAATCCTTAGTAATAAATAATTACGGGTTCAAACTAGAAGGAAATTGATAAGCATGACAAGGAATGCAAACTTTGCCTTGTTGTCCAAATTAGAACCCAAGAACTTTTCCCAACCTAATGAATATGAGAATTGGATCAATGCTATGGAGGAATAACTAAATCAAATTGAGAAAAATGATACATGGGAACTTGTTCCTAGGCCAAAAGATAATAATATAGTTAGCACCAAGTGGGTCTTTAGGACTAAATTGAATGATGATGGACAGTTAGTAAGGAATATGGCTAGATTGGTGCATAAAGGGTGTGCACAAGTGGAAGGTGTTGATTTTAAAGAAACTTTGGCTCCAATTTCCAATATTGAAGCAATCATAATGTTCTTGGTATTTGCATGCTTTAAAAGGTTTAAAGTTTATCAAATGGATGTCAAATCAAGTTTTTTGAATCGATATTTAGAAGAATAAGTATATGTTGAACAACCAAAAGGATTCCAACTGTCAGAAAATGAAGGCCATGTATGCAAATTGAAGAAATTTGTTTATGTAATAAAGAAAGCTCCCAAGGTCATGTATTCAAGACTTTATATATCCACAACAACAAGCATTCAAAAAGGGTAGAATAATTAGTAATATTTATATCAAAACTTAATGAAAAATTATTGATAATTGTTTTATATATCGATGATACCATTTTTGGAAGTGATGTTAATATAATGAGTCAAAAGTTTGGTCCATGCTAGGAGAATTTTCATTTTTCGTACAATTGCAAGTTTTTCAACCAGATAAACGTATATTCATCTCTTAAACCAAATATTTAATGGAAATGTTGAAGAAATTTGGAATGGAAAAATGTACACATGTCAACACTTACATGGTAACACGATGCAAAATAAGCAAAGTTGATGAATATCCGTAATTAAATCAAACTTTCTATAGGTCAATGATTAGAAGCTAACAATATTTAACAAGACCAAGGCCTAATATGTAATATCCCTGTTTAGGGCAGCCTCCCTGTTGAGGATCAGGTGGGCCTTGACACGCTGCCGGGGTCTGCGTAATTGGGGGACTGCGCGAGGGTCCCCGTCCCGAGATGCTCCGGTGGGCCTTAAGACCCCACCCTTAACACTCGGATGCCGCCTCACTAACCGCCCGAGCTTTTGGGTGTAGTGGTTGGCCTTTGTGGTATCATGTTTCCAGGTCCTCGAGGTCGAGACTACGGAAGGCAGGGTCGGGGACACATCCTCGGCGTGCCTCCCCGTTGAGGACCGCAGGGGCCTTGACACGCCGGTGCACGGGGAAACCGCGTACCTGGGGATCGGCGCAGGGTCCCCGGCCCGAGATGCTCCGTGCCTTAAGATCTCACCCTTAACACTATGATGAGCCACTGGTCAGCTTCGGGGAGCTTTTGTGTAGTGGTCAGGCCTCTCGTGTATCGTAGACGAGGTCTCGAGGTCGAGGACCCACGGAAGGGTGGGCCGTAATATCCACAGCCTAGGCGCGCTGAGGATCGTGGGTCGCCGTCGGGAACCGCGTATCAGGATCGCGCGAGGGTCCTCATCTCCAAGATTCTGGGCTTTGCCGACTCCCACCCTTAACACCCTGGGACGCCGCCCTCACTAACAGTTCGGGCTTTTGGTGTAGTGGTTGGGCCTTCGCCACCACGCTTTCTCAAAGGCCCAACCACTACACCAAAAGCTCGAACTGTTAGTGAGGGCGATGTCCCAGGGTGTTAAGGGTGGGGTCTTAAGGCCCACCGGAGCATCTCGGGATGGGGACCCTCGCGCAGTCCCCCAATTACGCAGACCCCGGCAGCGTGTCAAGGCCCACCTGATCCTCAACAGGGAGGCTGCCCTAAACAGGGATATTACAGCCCACCACGCTCCGTGGGTCTCGACCTCGAGACCTCGGCTCTGATACCACGAAGGCCCAACCACTACACCAAAAGCTCGAACTGTTAGTGAGGGCGGCGTCCCAGGGTGTTAAGGGTGGGGTCTTAAGGCCCACCGGAGCATCTCGGGACGGGGACCCTCGCGCAGTCCCCCAATTACGCAGACCCCGGCAGCGTGTCAAGGCCCACCTGATCTTCAACAGGGAGGCTGCCCTAAACAGGGATATTACATAATAACATGCAAGTTGTAGGATTGGTTGCAAGGTTTCAATCTACCCCAAAGGAGACCCATATGCAAATAGTAAAAAAAAAGGTATCTGAAGGGAACTATAGACCTTGGCTTACGATACTCAAGAAACAAATATTTAACCTTAATAATGTATATAGATGCATAATGGGTAAGAAGTGTTGAAGGAAAAAAAACACCAATGGAGAAGCATTCTTCTTGAGAAATTGCTTGGTATCATGGTTGAGCAAGAAACAAACCTCAATCTCTTTGTTGACAACTAAAGTAGAATATATTGTAGCAACAACATGTTATACTCAAGTCCTCTAGATTAAGAAGACTCTAAAGGATACAAAGGTAAATAATGATCGACCTATATCATTTATCTATGATACTACATGTGAAATTAATATTTCCAAGAACCCCGTTATGTATTCCAAGACAAAAAATATTCCTATTAAATATCATTTCCTCAATGAGAAGGTAGATGATCAAATCGTTAAGCTAGAATATGTTGCTACTAAAGAGAAGATTGCAAATATATTTACCAAACTCCTTCCTAAAGGGACATTTGAATATTTGAGACAAAATATGGGAGTGATATCTCCTTTATCTCATCAGTAAAAGGGAAATGTATGGCGCAATTTTTGATCAACGGTTGTCATTGATGTCAACCCAAGAAACACTAGGGGCTAACTCAATGTTGAATGGGAATTTTGACCTACCAAATTAATATATTCTGG
Source organism: Pinus albicaulis (assembly GCA_034641835.2). Taxonomy (NCBI): domain Eukaryota; kingdom Viridiplantae; phylum Streptophyta; class Pinopsida; order Pinales; family Pinaceae; genus Pinus; species Pinus albicaulis. The sequence continues at coordinate 109,881,822 of CM076574.1, forward strand.
GTCAATAATTCTTTTGATGGTTTCTACTTGTCGAGATGTTTTTGTTGATATATGGCACGCGATGTAATTCTTCATGGTTTGAGAGATATTCATGTTTGAAGTTTGTACCCCCAGTTAGTGGGCTAAAACCCCATGGGGTTGGGGCATGGGTCATTGAAAAGTCATAATTAATATTTTTTAAGCTCCTAAAATCCCTCCCACGTTCACTTGTTGAAGCCCCTCTAACCTTAAGCATTTATATAAATTGTGATCTTCATTTCCTCCTTAGGCAAGGGATTCGACTATCTGAACAGGTCATCGTGGCATTTTCGCTCTAACTTTTTTTATACGAAGGTTCAGAAGCTGAATTTTTATGAGGTGAAGCCAAAATCTTGAGGAAGCTGCTGCAAAAATTTCAATCAAGATGTGCAATATTTTGGAGATATGATCTGTGGAAGTCAGGGTTTTTGCAGGCTCCTGAAATTCATCTCAAAGAAGTGACCTTGGTAAAATCATCATAACTCTCTCTCTGAGTATCGGATTGAAATTCCGTAAGAAGTGGCAGACAGTGCACAGTCTATAGTTTTTTCTCTATCAATTTAAGAGCCAAATGAAGAAAACAGTGACACGTGGCACGTCATACAAGTGCGCTCTTCTGAAACAGTCCATAATTAGGGCATCGTGAGAGATTGGGTATAACTCTCCTTTTCTTTGAAGATCTCAAACTTGGCCTATCACACGGAACTGGGAAACAGACTGCAGGGAATAACAGGACTGAATGATGTCATGATCTGTTAATGGACACACCGATTCAATATCGAGCTCCTCAAGGCAAAAGAAGCTAGACCGTGTTGTCAAGGGGCTTTGACTATACTTTTGGCAGACAGGTGGAATTGCAACAGAGGTAGTATGACAAGAGTTACAACCAAGGCACACAAGATAATAAACACCATGAAGTCTCATGAAGCACCCACAATCATCAGAAGGTATCATTGTACTTAGTCATTGTAAATATATTATTGTACAAATTGTACTAGTATCTATCCGCCAAGGGTTGAAGAGGCAGTGTTGGGAGGTCTAGGATCATCATTAGGTGGTTGTGTCAAAGTTGTGGTTATGGTCTAGTATATCTTCTTCTTCTACATCATTCTATATCATTGTAAAGTGGACCATTTTCCCTGGTACGGGAGTCCATTCTTCTTTTATTCTTCTATAGGGTGGTAAGGTGGTGTCAGTGAGCTGAGTCACAGTTGGGTGTTAGGACCCATTCAAATGATCACCGAAGAATCCTACTGGAGCATCCATCCACAGAGTTTATATTTTTCTAGACTTAAAGCAGAGAGTCTTCATTTTCACCTGGAGTTGATTATTAAAGAATTATTAGAAAAGCATTAGGGTTTTTGTTCCAAGGGTTTCCACCTCTTAAAACTCGGTGCATTGTGTCTTCAGAGCCACATATCATTAGTAAACAACGATAAGAATTGGTTACTGATCAATGCTCTAGCCCTGAAAGGAATACTGATTCACCCCCCCCGCCCCCTCTCAGTATTTCCAACAATTGGTATCAGAGCTTGGTTTCTTCAATAGAATTTTAACAGCTGGAAGGAGGTCATGGAGCATACCAAGAATGGTATACCTCTATTCAATGAAAATAATTATGCACTTTGGATAGGAAGAATGGAGGTCTATCTCTTGGCGCAAGGTTACGAAGTATGGGACACTTTTAAAAATGGATTTACATCAACCGCGGATGAAAAAGGTAAGAAGAATTTGGTAAATGATGCAAAAACAAAGAATATTATTATTAGTGGACTTATTGAATCTGCTTATCATAAGGTGTTGGGTTGTAAAACTGCCAAAAATGTATGGGATAAGCTTGAGAATATATATGCAGGTGACTCAAATGTCAAAGGTAGGCCAAAGCTTCAAATCTATAGGGAAAAATTTGAGAAACTCAGAATGAAAGAAGATTGTGACATTACTGGATACTTCCAATATGTTGATGAAATAGCCAATACTCTAGAAGGATTGGGAGATCCAGTTGATGAGAAGACTATTATATGGAAAATTATTAGAACATTACCAGGGAGATTCAACCCAAAAGTATCGATCTTAGAATACAGTGAAAATCTGAAAAAACTCAGCAAGGAAGAATTACATGGAGTTCTCATAGCATATGAAATGAGACTTGATGAAGAAAAGGGTACTACATCCGGAAACCGCGTTCATTGCATCTAAGAAAACCAATAAGGATAAAACAACCTTCAATTGGAAAAGACATGCATTCGCAAGTGTGGAAGAAGGTCTTTTCGTATGAAGAATATGCTTACTTCACGAGAAAACTAAAAATTGGTAAGGGAAAATTCAAAAGGTAAACTTCCATTGATATGTTTCAAACTCGTAATGAGGTTGGGCATTTTGCAAGAAAAAGTCCAAACAAAAGTGATGGTAACTCAAAAGGAAAGAAAGGCTTTAATAAATTCAACAAGAAAGAATCCAAAAGGAACTTTCTCTCTAAAGAAGATAGCTCATCATCCGATGAAGAAAATGACAGTGAAGAAGAAGCCAATGAGAGAGTATTGTTTATGGTCAAGCATAATAAACAAGAGGTATCAAACAATGAAGAAGAAGGATTGACCATAGAAGAATTTTCTAAGGAAGCAATCAAGCTTATAAAAAAGCTCAAGGCAGAGAAGATCCATTCCAATACTCTTGAAGAACAAGTTCAAGGTTTCAAAATTGAAGTTGAAAAACACAAATGCATTGAAGAGTCACTTCAAAAGAAGTTGGAAGAAATAAACCAAGAAAGGGAAGAATTAGAAGCTGAAAGAGTCACACTGCGTAAGGAAGTGAAGAAAGGAAAAACTATCCAAAACTATGCCAATAGCTCAAGGGAATTGGAGGAACTCATCAACAATCAACGATCTTACAATGACAGAAATGGCATCGGTTACAAAGAAGAAGAAGCAAGACCTTATACAATAAGATACAATGAACCTATGATATCTGACATGCATGTAGACTTCATTGGACAAGATTCACAAGAACAGCCTTGGAAGACAATTCCTCGATGAATATTTCCATCCATGTACCAACATATTTTTTATGGCTACTGTTATTCATGTGGAAAATTTTGTCATAAATCTGTAGAATGTCACACATACCCCAGGAACGAATACAATTCCAGCAAATTTGTCAAATATGAACCTCCCAGGGCTTAGCGAAACATCAGTATATTTGAACATTTAAGAAATAATATTGAATGTTACAAATGTTGAAACTTTGGACACATAGCCAGAGACTGCAAACTTGAAAATCCTCCAGAAGAATATTCAAAGACACAAAACGAACAAACATGGAACAAGAAGAAGACTGATAATTGTGCTCTCGCTCTCAAGGCTCAAAACAAAAAATATGTGTGGTATGTTGATAGCAGTTGCTCAACGCATATGATTGGAGATAGAAAGAAATTTGTATCTCTGAAAGAGAAGAAGGATGGAACCGTGTACTTTGGAAATGATGGATCTTCAAATGTTATAGGATCAGGTACCATCACTCTCGAAAGCAAATATTCTCTAGCCAAGAATGTTCTATTGGTTGAAAACATAAATCACAATCTGCTCAGTGTTGGACAAATGTGTGATCAAGGACACACAATACTATTCAACTCCACAAAATTTTAAATCAGGAAGGCGAGCGAGAAATTGTGCCAGCGTTAAGTCGAGCTCCAAATGACATATATGTCCTGGATGAAGCAACTAAAGCATGTCTAATAACTAAAGAGAATGATACAATAATTGGTAGAAATGATGATCGACTAAGAAAGAAGTTTGCTACAAATGTGCAAAGTGATTTCAAGATGTCTTTACTTGGTGAGCTAACATAGTTCTTAAGGCTTCAAATATCTTAGCAAGAGAAAGGAATATTTATATGTCAAGCCAAGTCCATCAAGGAAATTCTGGAGAAATTTAAATTGGAATATTGTAAACCCATCTTTACTCCAATGGTAACAGGTTGCAAATTGAACATAGATGACTCATCTAAGGATGTGGATCAAAGGTTGTACATATCTATGATTAGTAGTCTTCTATATGTAACAGCCTACCGACCAGATGTTATGCAAGCAGTTGGACAAGTAGAAAGATTCCAAGAAGCATCAAAAGAATCACATATTAAATATTCGCGCATTGGAGATGGCGCCGTGCTTGGGATTCTCCGGAATAACTACTAGATTTTCCTTTTTCAAAATATAAAGGGGGAGTGGAAGAGATTACAGTTTAACGCTCGTGTGCTCGGTGAGAGTGGAAGTGTGTATAGGTCTGTAGGATGGTTGTGTTTCAGGGGGAGTTACCCTTTTCCATTGATGTCAAAGGGGGAGAGAATGTTTTAGGAAGATGTGTCATGATCGCAAGGGGAGTACTTGTGTTGCCATCAATGCCAAAGGGGGAGATTGTTTATCAGCGGTTGTCATTGATTTCAACCTAAGCAGCACCAGGGGCTAACCCAATATTGAATGAGAATTTTGACCTAAAAAATTAATATATTCTAGGTCGATAATGATTTTGATGGTTTCCACTTGTTGAGATGTTTCCGTTGATATATGGCACGCCATGTAATTTCTCACGGTTTGAGAGATATTCATGTTTGAAGTTTGTACCCCCAGTTAGTGGGCTAAAACCCCATGGGGTTGGGGCATGGGTCATTGAAAAGTCATAATTAATATTTTTAATCTCCTAAAATCCCTCCCATGTTCACTTGTTGAAGCCCCTCTCAACTTAAGCATTTATATAAATTGTGATCTTCATTTCCTCCTTATGCAAGGGATTCGGCCATCTGAAACAGGTCATCTTGGAATTTTCGCTCTAACTTTTTTTCTACGAAGGTTCAAAAGCTGAAATTTTTATGAGGCGAAGCCGAAATCCTGAGGAAGCTACAGTAAAAATTTCAGATCAAGGTGCGTAATATTTTTGGAGATATGATCTGTGTAAGTCAAGGTTTTTGCAGGCTCTTGAAATTCATCTCAAAGAAGTGACCTTGGTAAATTCGTAATAACTCTCTCTCTGAGTATCGGATTGGAATTCCATAAAAAGTGACGGATAGTGCACAGTCTGTACTTTTCGCTCTATCAATTTTAGAAACAAATGAAGAAACAATGACACGTGGCACGTCGTACAAGTGCGCTCTGCTGAAACAGTCCATAATTAGGGCATTGTGAGAGATTGGGTATAACTCTCTCTTCAAGAATCCAAATTGGGTCAGACCTGTGGCATTGGAAAGATGACTCAGAGGACTACTACAAGACCAAAAATCAGATATTGAGGATCTGAAATGACAGACATACATCAGATTCAATATCGAGCTCCTAGAAGGCAAGAAAAAGCTAGATCATGTGTTGTCAAGGGTTGCAAAGGACCAGAATTTCTACGGCAGAAAAGCAAAGCAAGGTGCAAAGAAAGGGTAGAATGACAAGAGAAACAACCAAGGTGACACAGAAACAAGAAGTTTATCATATGAAGTCTTCAAGTGGGCAGCACTGCATACAATCATTGTAAAGGTATCATTGTACTTAGTCATTGTAAATACATTATTGTAAAAATTGTACTAGTGTCTATCTGCCAAGGGTTGAAGAGGCAGTGTTGGGAGGTCTAGGATCATCATTAGGTGGTTGTGTCAAAGTTGGGGTTATGGTTTAGTATATCTTCTTCTTCTACATCATTCTATATCATTGTAAAGTGGACCATTTTCCCTGGTACGGGAGTCCATTCTTATTTTATTCTTCTATAGGGTGGTAGGGTGGTGCTAGGGTGAGTTGTAGCTCATTGGGTGTTGGGCCATCCGTTCAGTTGACTACTGAAGAACCTCGAGCGTTAGAGCGTCCATCTAGTGGGAGCTGGAGAAGAATGCTTTTCTAGATTCTAGGAAGTTTGAGCTTCATTTTCAATTGGAGTTGAATATTAAAGAATTATTAGAAAAGCATTAGGTGGTTTTTGTCTCGGAGTGGGTTTCCACCTTAAAAACTGTGTGCATTTGTGTTCCTCTTGTTTGTTGCTATCATTGTACAAACACTGATAATAATTGAAGATTAACTAATGCTCTAATTGAAAGGAATGTTGATTCACCACTCCCCCCCCCACTCCCCCCCCCTCCTCTCCCCCCCCCCTCAGTATTTCCAACAACAATAATAGATTGTTGTACAACAAATTACATGAAGAAGGTGAAAGCTTTAGAGGATGAGCTGCAAAAGAAAAATGAATGGAAATAATTGAAATTGAGAGAATTTTATGAGAAAAAAAAACATGGAAATGTTCAAATGTATTTAAAAGGATATTATTGGAAGATAGGTAGTAAAATAAATTAGATGGAATTGTATATCATGCACTCAAGGGTAGTAAAAGGGGGAAAATGTAGTTTAGAACATGCACCAGTTAAAGGGGATAAACCCTTCTCCATTGATGTCAAAGGGTGAGAATTAAAGACAAATGAAACATTATATCCAAACAAAGTGAAGAATTTTATATAATGGAGAAATTGAAAACACGTTGAGGAATTGTAGACAATGGAGATATTACAAAGAAATGAAGAATGTGTAGTCAAAAGGAGAATTCGTAGACAATAAGGGTTTATAGTCAAGGGGAGTTCATTTTGAAAATAGTGTAATTAGGTGAAGCTCCATTGTATTTTACAGATAGTCTGAGCTTCATTGAAGAAGTTGCAAACAAATGGATATTACAATTAGGGAGAAACTTCAAATAGGGGAAGATTATCGACATTTTTCCATGAATTTTTTTGAGGTTTCCATCAATGACAAAAGGGGATATATTTCGTAAATGTTTTCATTTATGCCAAAGCAAAAGGGGAGACCCTTTGGTGTAATTTGAGGCAAGAGTATAACTAAAGGCGAGAGCATGAATAAAAGGTGGGAGCATGACCCTCTTGTTTTAAGGAGTAAATTGGTGCAAATGTTTGATAAGGTGCAAAAAGAGGAAATTTGGACAAACTTCAAATTCGTCGTTGAAAACTTAAAATTGAGAACACCTAAAAATTTAGCAAAAACAAGCTTAAAACATAGAATTTTGTATAACACAACAGCCCCGGAAATCCATAGATTTAAAGCCTCCAACATTAGTTGACAGAAAAACTTTTCCACGAAATTTGATAATTTTTCTACCAAATGGACTAGCATATCAACATTTTTATAAGGAAAAGCACTCCAATTCTCAATATCTGGGATAGATTGGTCCCCGGTCATAGGGTACTGAGGGTTAGTTCCTAAGGGATAAGTTCCCCTCAAAACCTCGACATATTTCCACATTGGTTATTTGGTTAACACTCAACTCTCAATTTCTCTCATGTTCTAGTATGGATTAGCCCTCAATCATGATGCCAAGCCACATGAGTTGTAAGGCGTAGCACCAAGGCCTGAGAGCATAATGTTTTATATTTTTACAATATTCGATATATCACATTACCCGGACACAACATTGATCATGAAGAGCCTACGCTCTAGTGCCAAAGGCTTAGATCCCTCAACATATCAACACCTCGAAAGTTTTGTGGTGCAAACACATAGAAATTTGTTGATATCTAAATATCTTGAGCACCAGTAAGTGCTTGGTATCAGCATGTCATCGCAATTTCGTAATGTTATAGCTCCTAGAGCTAAAGGGTCACAAAAAATTCAACTTGGCAAGGATTCCAATGTTAATTTTTTTAAAGATTTTTCCCAAATTTCTAATAAAAAACAAATTTTGTGCTTTGGGACTTTAAGTTCCCCCAGTCATGATGTGAGCCATAATGCATGTTGGTAAGGAAATTTGAGGTTCAACTAATATCTGATAGTCCAATATAAAACAACCCGATCATGTTGTTTGGGCATATGGTGCGACACTAACGCATATATGTTTTAAAGCTTTAAATGTTTGGATTGAATGGAGTTGTAAAATATGGTAAAGTGCTTTTCATAATGCCTAGATATAAGCATATGTCCCATATTTTTAAAGGTGTTGGAATGAAGGGAGCTTAGTTATATAAAGTATTAAAACAATAACATAACACTTGGATACACACACATATAAGCACCAAAATTTTGAAAAAGGTTGGACTGGAGAGAGCTAAAGAAAATAAAAGTAAGGAAAGTTACAAAATAGGCTCGCTCAGTTCAAAAAGCACCAAGCAAGAGATATGAGAAATTAAAGGAATTCCCAATATAAATATTAAATGTGATGTTAAAGAGTAAAACCAAGTAGTGGGTGAAGGTTTGAGTTTTGACCTTGCACATGTAATTCCTACAAACATATTCTTAATAAAACAAAAAATATATGATGGTAAATACACAAATTTACATAGAGATTTTATCCTAGAAACCCAAACACAGGAAACCAACAACGCTTTTTTTCATTATATTTTCTGTATAGTATTACAATACAATAGATATCCCGCAACATACATGAATTTCCAATCCAACCGTAATTATTTAACTAAAACTACAAAACCATGGGAAAAACCATCATGAACTCAAAACTACCAAAAATGGATGAAAAAGAATATCCCCCCAAAAATTGGGGTGTTACCTTGAACACCATGCAAGGGAGCTCCCACCCCTCTGCCTAACCCCTCGGCCATGGAAGAAGAGAATAACCCCCTTTGTTCGTGGTGTATATAATTTGTGCAAAGAATATAACACATACCCAACAAAAGGAATTATTTGGTAAATAAAAAAGAAATCAGAGTTTTGATGTAAGAAGTGGAAGAAGAGAATAAGGAAATAGAGAGTACAACTTCGGAAGTTGGATTTAAAGAAAGTGCCTCATTTTGAAAAAATGTCGTTACTACCCTTCCAACAATGCAAATCTTACTTCAGTGTCTATCTCTAGTAAAGTGACAAGATTAAAAATATGTGAACATCATTCATATGACACATCTAACACATTATAATCAACTTAAACATCATGTTAATATGGATCATTGTGAATCTTATATAATGATGAATCCATTACTCTCTATCATCTAACATTGAAATCATAACTTGATCCCTATCACCATTTTCTCTCCATGAAAAATATTAATTCTAAGTCTTCCATATGCTGTGGTAATATCACAAAAACATTTATACCCTTTGTTATATTCCTATGATATAGTAGTCAATGTCAAGCTTGGTCATTTAATTTGGCCAGTTTGTAGCTAAGTCAAACCTTGTGACATCATTTGTTGTGTTTCTTCCTTGCATTGTGATTTCTTGCCGTGTTTTCACAATTGTTATGGTTTCTTGCACCTTGACAACATCCAGGCTATAGAAGTTTGTTTTTCTTTTTAATTTTGCATTTAATACCTCAAAATTCATCTCAAAATTTTCAAGAGGGCGCTCAGCTAGTCAATTTCACATCCATTCATTCATCGTTGCATTTTTATGTTGAGATATTGTCAAATGCATTAAGATTTGATAGAAAATTAGGGTTTTGGAATTAATTTTTGCTCATGGAGGTTCAAAGAAGGTTATTAAGGTTGTCAAACATCATCTACCAACTATTTTTCTCACTCAAATACTTCGATACCTAGTCAAATTCATGCAAATGAAATTCGTTGTGCTTATGTTGTAGGTGATGATTTTCAAGGATGCGAGTATACAGTATGAAAAAATGTTATCCAATTTGTATCTCATGTTTTAAAGGTTGTATTTAACATGTGTGACATATTCAAAATCCTAGGAGGTGATCAAAAGCATGAAAATCATGAACTCGCTGCGTTTTGGCTGCAGGGATTTGTTGCGTTTTTTATTGTTTTAGCAGTTAACTTCAAAATACTTTTCTAACCAAATGGAGATTAATTTTCAAAAATTAAAAGAGGTTTTTGTTAAAAATAATATATATAACAAAAACCTCCTTCATTTTCTTCATAGGTTTCATATTGGAATATTTGAATGAATATTTACAGTTTATTTTTCAAATTTCTTTATTTCCTATTTTAGCCAGGAATTTTGGGCGCGGATTCCGAGGAGATGGAGAATCATTTTCGAAAAATGAGAGAGATTTATCTCAAGAAAAATATCATATAATAAAACCTAATTTGGTTTTGTAAATTTTGTCATTAGTCGAGATATGTGATCTAATATTTGACCCCTATTTTCCAGAAATTTGGTCCCTATTTCATAGCATGCAATTTCTAAATCTAATGTAACTCACTATATTTTTGGGGAAATGGCTGATTTCGACCCCCTAAGTCCAGGGATGAGCTAATTGTATATATTTCATGAATTTTAGTGTGAAAAAGGTTGGTTGTTCAGGGTTAGAGAAAGAAAACATTGTGCATTGTACTTTCCATTATAAAAGTTTTCAATGAATGATGAAGGTTGAGGTCTGCTTTTTTCAGGGATTCATGTGTCAATTTCTGATGGTGATGTTTTCTACTGTATATTTGAGTTTCTCTATTATTAAAATAATTCTTTGAAATGTTATGTCTTCATGTTTAGATAAGCATAATTTGTTTCATAATTCACTTTTTAAGTGCTTTGTTATGGCTTATTGAACATTTTAGTGTTTCTCCTCCATTGTAATATCTAAAATTCATACTCATCTAGATGATTTATATGTTATAAATTCCACTACTCCTCAGATCGCCTTTCTAGAATGAAATTTGATAATAATAAAACACCATAATAATTGCCTACCTTGCCCCTGTCTAAGGATTCATCATTTTCACATCATATCACTAAAAACCATTAGCTCCATATGACTCCATGCCAAATGGATTTTCCCTCTTCCCTACCATAAAATTGTTAAATTCTATTCCTCTTTGATCTTAATACCTATCCTAAAACCTAAGACGAATCAATCATATAAGTGACTGAAGATTCATATAGAGAGAGATCTCTTTGAAGCTGGAAGGGCTAAATTCCAGTTTTAAAGTGGTTTGTGGTCACCTTTGGGTTCCTCTCCTCAGCGTAGAGGAATTACGAAGTCCTAACAACCCCTTGGGAAACATTGGTGGTGTTTCCTCTATATTTATGTTGTCCACCTATTCAATTCATAACTTATCACACAGTTCTACCAATTTAGAATAAGTTTACAGTTAAAACGAACTCTTGACTACATTTCTTGTTGTCATATATACAAGGAAAGGGACACTAAAGCATACCTCCTATTTAAGGAGGGAATTAGAAAGTCTATGGGCACTTGGAAGCTTTCAGAGAAAATAGATGGGACAATCCGGGAGTACGAGCATCATCATTTCACCGAGGGTTGATATCTATAGTTTTATTATTTTATATGTGGTTTATAATCAACTTTCATATATCTAGCTTCATAGTATAAATTTTATTTTTGCTTTTTGTTGGAAAGTAGAGTACATGATAGTAGAATATGATGGTAGTTCATTGTATGTCAACAGTCTCTATAACATAGGCTCATATATGTATAGGTTTTAGATACATACATGTACTCTTCTTTACATATGTTTACTTTTTATCACACGGTTATAACAAACAAACCCTGCATATTTTTAGTATTTTTTTGTCTCAGGGATAGAACTAGAATGCATCTTGATGCATATACTGAATATAACTTCTTATCTTCATATAATGCTACGATTTATTTTCTTCGGAAAAAAATACATAACTTGCAAAATTGGGTATATGAATGATATAAAAATATCTTCAAATTATATTTTTTTTACTGCTTGAATTATAACATATTACTCTTGACGCACATGAAAAATTTGTACTTAAGTCAATCAATCAATCTTATCAGAGAATTTTCAATGTGAAATATTCATATTTTATAATGATAAAGGTATACTACCCTTTTCTTGAAGTCCTTTAGATGGGACTATCATAACGTTTTTTTTGACAAATCAAGATATTTATAAGTAGGGTGAACACCTTAAGAAACCTCACACAAAAATATATCAAATATTAATTTACCTATATTTTAGGTGGTTATAACCCTAAAGAGGGAAACAAGCATGGTCCTATCCAACACGATAACCAAAGACAATATACTAATGAAAATAAAAATAATTCCCATAAGAGATTTTCACAATTAATCTTTAGCAAATGACTCTTTGTGCTCTTTAAATAAAGATCATGAATGAATCATGTACTAAGCCACGAATCAATATAGCCATTTTTTCGAATAACTTAGAGACTTATACTAACAAATAAAGAGATTTCATTCATATGAAATGGAATGAAAACAAAACACATGCCCTTGGTTTTAGGACACACAATTTCCCTTTCATGTTTTTACCCTCTTAAAAAATGTTGAGGATGCAATTATAACACGCCCTCCCACCCCCTTAGGTATTTCTTGGGCTATGGAAGGTGTTACTTTAAAATTAACCCAATATCCAAGGTCTATTATGAATATGGGGTCACAAAAATCATATTTTTTTACCTCCTCGAAACTAAAAGTCAATGCCACCATTGTGTTCAACTCATTGAGAGCTTTCTGGTGATATAAATTGTATCTCAATCTGACTCTTGGATATAAAGTTATGCTCTTTCAAAGTTTGACCAATTAACTCATGCCACATCAGTAGGGCTATAACACCCTCCTCCCACATCTACCCAAGTAACCGACCAGTCGGGGCAAACATGTGATGAAGAGTTACTATGATATGATTCAAATCCCTATGTGCTAGTTAAGGAAGTGGAACCTACGGTGACACAACATCACAGACCTTATACACCTGCAACAGAACCCACAGGAGCCATCCAACCTTCTAGGTGACTAGCCCCTAAGACAAAATAACTTTTTGTTGCATTAATCCCCTAGCCACTCCCATGACATGGGCATGAGTATGACTGGGACCCTCCAGTCACTCCCACAACATGTGTATGCATGCGATTGGGGAATTTCCCAAGTAGTTTTGTGCCCGCGACTCTAAATTTTGTGCCACTTTTTCAGACTCAGGGCTCAGGTCACTGCCCAAAAATTCATGACACTTCCAGGAAAGATAATAGCGGAATAATGATACAAATGCAATTACTTGAACAAGTACTTGACTGGATCCCTACTAGCTATGACAGGCACTTCATCAAACATGTAAAAAATGTGTAATCTACAGGTTTAAACAACAGATCTGAGTATAGGGGTGTCATAATTATTTGAGAATCGCTAAGAATAATTGATGCCTCATCACATTAGTTGTGTTATCATCTATTAGGTCATAGATTCATTTTTCTTTCATTTACAAATCAAAACATGACGAGAGTCATAAATAATTGCTATCATAGAAAACATTCATAACCAACATATAAACAACATAAATGACAAGCATAGAACAACCACCCGACCATAGACATGGTTGAGCCAAATCTCTCTTTAGCTAATCACCCTCGTGCCATATTCCAAGCATGAATATGGGGTCTCATAAAACACATCAATCAAAACCAAACCAGGGCTTCCAGAGGCAAGCCACCTCAACCCTTAACCAGTGATTCCACCTCACGGTTGGACATCACTAACCATCACCAAATTGGTCTCTATCCAAGTTGTCTAGGGCTCCAGAGTGTTTGTTCCAACTAGGGCTTCCAGGAATAGTAACTCAACCCACAGTTGTCGTTGGGCTTCCAGAGTGTTTGTCCAACCAGGGCTTTTAGGACTAGTAAATCAACTCACAAAGGGATTACAGAGCGTTTTTCCAACTAAGGCCTCCAGGACTAGTAACTGAAACCAAGTTTTTACAGGGCTTCTAGAGCATTTGTCCAACCAAGGATTCCAGGAACTAATAACTCAACCCACAACCAAAGGTACAAGAAAACAAAAGTAAAAATCAAAACACCATGGCTATCCAGGAAATGGAATGGCTAGGCAAAACCACTGTCAATCTAGGCAATCCTCCATGCCAATGACAGATCATAAAACAATAATCACATGCATATTCCATGCATGCAAAAACTAGTGAGGAAATCATACATTCAACTCGGTACCTGCAAGAAAACTTGTTGTAGTTATTGATCATGATGTCCTCTTGCGCTTTCCCGCTCTTCCTTTTCCTTCTTGCTCCAAAATTCCAAGTGCAGCACACTCCTCCAAGAGTGCTCCAAGAAAATTCTAGGTGTCCAAGAGTATGAGAGAGAGAGAAAATAGAATGAGAGCTCTAAAAATGAACTAAAAAATTTTTGTGAATTGATCCTCAGAAGCCTTTTTATTAATGAGGCCTCTAATTTCTTCAAATTTCCATTATTTTCCTTCATTTTCCTCCTCACATGCAACCTGTGACTTTTCACCTTCCTTTTCTCCTATTTTCCATTATTCTCATAAATAAATGCCAATAAACACCACTTTTCCTTTCAAAATCCTTAGACATTGCCTTTGTCAATTTCCATAGCTATAATAAACCATATGAACACCTGCCCTAGGATGTTTTACTAATCCGGGTAAATTTCTCTACCCTTTAAACCAAGACCTTTTAGTTCAACTGATGTGTTATAATTGCATTTAGTCAAAGCTTTAATGAACATAAATGAACATATATGTATGTTGTAAAGATGAGGAACGTAACAAGCATTAGCAACATAAGAGATTGATAATGAAGTTCGTCCAGGAGGGACTACGTCTCCGGGCCTCGGTGTCAAGATGGTGTAGGGCATTGCATTAAGTGTTGGAAAGAGTGATAATGTACATTGATGGTATTTTCTCTGTCATACAAGGAAAATGCCCTCACGCAGGAGTGGTTGGACCTCTTCACGAGATGTTCCACTATAGGAACTCTCATTCACAAAAAGGACTCCTATCAATATGAAAATAACTCACACATAATGACTATGAGTATCCTGCCAGCATGGCAACAAAGGGATCTCAATCAAACATACATGTGACAATGAGTATCCCACCAACATGGCAACAAAGGGATCTCAAACATAAAACAAATCCATGATAGAAATTACATCTCACATTAAGAACAAAACAAGATCCCACATCAAACATCAAACTGGGATATATACATCACAATGCATCTCATAGCAAAGAGACAAAAAAGTACATGATCACACTGCATCTACCTCACATCATGGAGCTATCTAAAGAAAAGGATGATACACTGTTGCGATCTCGCTGTACCATCAATGTCGTGGCGTCGAATATCCTGAAAATGACTACTCACACATGGAATGTCGACACCTGCAACTCCACTTTGAAAAGTGTCAAAAAAATGGAATGGTCAAATGGAAAATCTGAACACACCATCAAATTCGTGATGTTGAATAGTGAAAAATCAACATCAAGTTTGTCCAATTTGGACATTGGAAAAATTTTGCCCTCTTGAAGGTTGAGCTCAATCATGGTTCTGCTTTCTGTTGTCTAGGCACATGGTTCCACCTGCAAATACAAAATTACTTCTTCGAATTGCGTGTGTGCTCTACTCTGCCTTGGCTTGGGCGCACCGTGTAAAATGATGGGTTTAAGTATTAAAAATCGGGCGAACTTTACCACACCCGCCAGTTGGCACATCAGTATTCGTGGTAAATGGTTGAGGAGAGGTTGGGGGGTAAAATATCGACCCTCCCATACTTGGTGTATTGTTTTAAGGTTTTAATCGTTACGGGTGGGCGGGTCTACTCCACGCAGCCCGACCCGACCCCCAAACTCCACGCCATTATAACGTTGCGGTTAAGTGTTTGTTGTGGTGTGTTATGTGGTGGTGTCGCCCGCTCAGGGGCCAACCACGTGGTCGAGTGGGTTCAACCCCCATCAGCACCAAATTTTAATTATAGCATGTATATGTTATATATATGTGCCATGGAACATCGACTGGGGGTGGCGGGGTTGGTGGATTGCCACCCCAAAAAAAATTAATTTCTTTTTGTTTTTTTAAAACAAACCAATATGTTTTCAAAAATTATGATTTTGACCGTAGGAGTCATTTTAATGAGGCCAAAATTTTTCCCAGAATTTGGCAGGAATCTGGTGGCCAGGTTTCTTCCAAATTGTGTCTCCCTTAACCTGCCAAGTCATCCAAGTCAACCCAAAACTTTGATTGCCTCTAACTTTTGCATGCGAGGTTGGTTTGACAAACCGTTTGCACTGTTGTGATAAGGACGACAAAATATTCAACTTGAACCTGGTTTGAGAGAAATCCGAACACTTTGATTTTTGAGCTTTCATAAGCCCTCTTTGTCCTATGTGTGTCTCTGGAGCCACCTGGATCATTTACCCAACATTTAGCTTGGAATATGTGTCCTATGAACAAGGTCGTATTTTGCCTTTATTAACTTTTTTTTACATGTATTTTTTACCAGGGTCGTTACAAAACCCTCCCCCTTGGGGAAACACCGTCCTTGATGTTCAACGACACCTACAACCAACAAGCCTTCTATAAGAAAAACATATTGCTCATGGAGCTTTTTATCTTAGCTCATTGCAGTATTTACAATGATTAACCTGTAGAGAATCAAACCAACATTACAACATGAAAAATATAACATCCTAATGACATGACACCCATACTACTTATTGAAGCTTCATAATATAGCTCATGGAGGTATTTACATCCATATACATGTGTATATATACCAAACATCACCAAAGCATGTACCAAAAACATATACCAAAACATTTGCTTAACCAACGAATAGAGAAGGATACATAGCCTGTGTTAGTGTCAGTACTAGTCATACTGCCATCAGTGATCAAAACTGCTCTTTTGCATTTGCATATTAGGAATCTCATACCGAATAAATTTCACCATTTCGCTAGGTCATGGATTCATTGATGGTAGTAATTTTTCATCAATTTTCCCTCATGAGGTACTTGCTGATTCTCCTCTCTATGGTCTTCAGTCATCAGTCACTTTCATTCTCATAATCATGTCAATAGGCCATAGGATGGGTCTCATTAGTTTCTAGGGTCTCACCATGGTCAAATTAATGAGTCAAGTGTCAATAAATATCAGCAAGTTCATGAGGAAGTCAATAAACTCAAAATCACAATTCAGAAGCTGTTATCTCCACAAAATGATGTCCCTGCCTTCAGAGAAGTTTTCCACGGCATGTTCAGCACCAAATCATCTTCCAAGTAGATCCATCAGAAGGAGCCCGGAAAGAGCTTTCCAACAGTATACTGCATTCTCAAAACTGACTTCTGGATTGAAATTTATGCTTAAGTGAAGTAAAAGTCCCCTATATCCTCATATATCCCCTATTTCCCATGTTTCCCTTAAATTTTATGTTTAAAGTTTAATATTCTACTTAGAAAATCCCTTTTTCCCCTTCCAATGCCAAAAATCGCATTATTATATTAAATCCAATCCCAAACCACTTCCCCTCCATACTCCGTTGAAACTTTATAATAAACATTTAATAAAGTCCCGTCGCATTTGCAATACGTAACCACTTTCCCACCATGCTTTGTAATAAAACTTTATAATAAAGTTTTATATCATAAAAACCCTGACCCAATTTCATCCCCTTTATATCGCAATCACAAAGTTTGGAAATGCTATTCCGATTGACCCATCCCAAAAAGTTTCGATGCGATCGTGTTAAGTCCCTATCTCACCCCCGATCGCATCGCAACATTTTATAAGAGCCCTCCGATCGGCCAATCGCAAAAATCTCCGATGCGATTGATCGCAGCCCCTCCTCCGATCTCGCGACCATCCCTCCATCATCGATCTTCTGATCCGATCCGACGGCCCATAGCTAATTGGGCCATCGGCAATCGACGCGTCCATAAGTCCCCCTCCGATTGAACCCGCCAATTGATAACCCCCGACCATTCCTCAACCGTCGATCTTACCATTTGATCCGACGGCTCACATCCGATCAGAGCATTCTCATTGGCATTTCCCATATGTGTTTCGCCTCCGCTCCCCTCCAATCTTCCGATTCCGATTGGCCCTCTGGCCCACCACATACACTTCCGCCCATATATAATAAAAGGCCTTTCCCTTGGTTTAAAATCAAATTTTGGTTTTAATTCATATAAAGCTTTTCCCCCAATCACATCGGCAAGTTCCATATATGTATCATTCCATCCCACTCCCTCTCCTGATTCCGATCGTCGATTGCGATGGCACCGCCGATTATTATATTACAACTATTTTATTATATTATATCCCTCCACCCAGTCCATTCCGATTGCGATTTTAAATATGGTTCCCATCTCCCCTCCCTTTGATCCTTTCGTTTAAAAATCGGTTTCCCTTCACAAAAAGCATATAATTTCATTATGTCTCATTTTAACAACATTTTATTTGAGAAAAGTTAGTTTTCTCCAAAAAAATAAAGGAAAGCAAGCGACAGTCAAAGGCCGAGAGATTATTTAAAACAAAGATTGTTACAGCAGCAGCAAAATAGGAAATCTATTCATCGGATTACCTATTAACAATGAAATCTCCAAGTGGTCAAATGTAATGTTGTCCCTTATTTTTAGGGGCAGATTGTTGTATTTATTTTCTATGATTGTACTTCAGTTTTTGAGCTGTTAGAACAGCTCCTCTTTTCATGGATCTATGTTCCCACATTTCAGTGTATTTATTGTAATTGTAAATCATTTGTAAGCAGTCTGAATCGGAAAATCAAAAGTCTGTAATTCAGAAGTAGGGGAATAGTGTGGAAGAAAACTTTGCGCTCCATTGTACAGTCTGACAGGGAATTAATAAAAGATGCAGCTCTGATTTGTGGGATCCATGTGGTATGAGATTTAGCATTTGTTCTCTCTTTGGTTTCATATGTAAATTGTTATGTTTCACCTCTCATTCATAAACATTTTCCTTTTGAATGCTTTCAAGATAGAAAGGTAGAATCCATTTTATATGCTCTACCTTGGGAAATCATTCATCCTCTGTGTTTTTCTTCTGTTTGAAAAGGATCCATCTATTGTGCCCTTTTCAACTCCTCACCAGTCTGTCCATCCCATCCCTATTTAGATTTATTTGCTAAGTTTCCTGCCTATCTTGCCCCATGAAATACCCTGTATCCCGATTTAATTCCCGGTTTTCAACTGTCCCAATTTTGTCCCACACATCCCTGAAAATTTATTTATTTTATTAAAGCCTTTTCCCCATAATTTTATCTAGCCTAATATCAGTCCATTTATTGTGTTCCATTGAATATTCTTTCATGGAGAAAGCCCTCTCCTTTCCTTGTAGGGCTAGCTACAAGGCTGAGTGTGGTTTAGTTGTTACCCTGTTTTTCCTTTTCATCCTGGGGTCCAATTCAGGAGATAACAGCCTGCATCTGATCTGCCATCTCCCATGTAGCCTCATCGGGCCCAAAGTGATTCCATTGCTCTTTAACCTGCTCGATTGCTTGGTTCCAGAGCATGAGCGTCTTCCTCTACAAAATGCACTAAGGTTCCAACTGGAATTCTCTTTTTGGCTCCACCTGTAATACATACCAGTCAATCACATGATCAACATATTTAACATACTTTTCAAGTAATGACACATGGAAAACATCATGGAATTTCATTGTTGGAGGTAGTGCAAGTCGATAGGCTACTGGCCCAATCCTTTTAAGAATATTTAAAGGTCCACAAAAACTGAGGTGCCAGCTTGGCACATGATGCAATCTGTAGTGAGATCTTCTTGGGCTTGATGCATAATTACACCTGTTCCCCAACCTGAAACTCCTTAAGCAACTAGTTTTGATATGCATAGCTCTTATGCCTATCCTATGTTGTTTTCATATTCTTCTTGATTACCTGCATTTCCTATTCCATTTCCACCAACATGTCCAGTCCAATCAACACCGTGTTAACTGGATCACTCCAACTGATGGGAGTATTCCAACATCCTCCATACAATGCCTCAAACAAACTCATCCTAAAATATTCCTGATACCCATTATTGTAAGAAAACTCTACCAATGGAAGATACTCTTCCCACTTTCACTGATGATCCATCACATACTGTTGATCACTGGTTTTCATTGATTTCAACCCAAGCAACACCAGGGGCTACCCTGATCTTGCATTGGAATTTTGACTTGAAAACTTACTCTATTATGAGTCAAGGATCTTTTGGATGGATTATACTCATCGACATGTTTTCGTTGATATATAGCATGCCAAGTAATTCTTCACAGTTTTGAGAGATATTCGTGTTTTAAGTTAGTAACCCTAGTTAGTGGGATAAAACCCCATGAGCTTGTGGCATGGCACTCATCATTGGTTGTGGTCATTTAATAGTTTATAATTAATAAAATTTTAAGCTCCTGAAATCCCTCCAATTTTCACTTGTTGAAGACCCTCTCAACCTAAGCATTTCTATAAATTGTGACCCTCATATCCTCCTCATGTAAGGATTTCATTGCTTCAAACAGGTCATCGTGGAATTTTTGATATAAATTTTTTTATAAGAAGCTTCAGAAGTTGAAATTAAAACCCATTTGAGAATAAATCTTGATGAAACTCATGAAAAAAATTTAAATCTTGGTCGCTATATTTTCGGAGATATGATTTGAGGAAGTTAGGGTTTTTTAAGGCTCCCGAATTTCATGTCAAACAGTTGACCTTGGGAAAATTGTCATAAATTTCTCTCTAAGAATTGGATTCGAATTTTGTAAGACTTGATAGAAAGAGGACAGACTTTAGTTTGTTTGGTATCATTTTCAGGACTGAAGGTCAAAACAGTGACAGATGGCACTTCGTACAAGTTCGCTCTACAAAACCAGTCTATAATCATGTCATCGTGGTAGATTGGGTATAATTGTTTCTTGAAGAATCCTATATCGATCAGCCCTGTGCGGTTGGAAATATGACTCAGAGGGCTACCATATGACAAAATTTCAGACCTTGGAGATCCGAAACTACATAGACACAACAAATTCAATATCAAGCTTTTAGAAGGCAAGAAAAAGTATGCATTCAAAGGATGAATGAAGTAAGGACCACACATCAAAAATCAAGGGTAAGTCTGCTATAGCAAGGTATGTATGATTGGTGTTTTCATTTGAGTTTGAATGTCATCTCTGACATATGTTTTTGCAGGATAGTGTAATTATTTTGTATGTATGTTTGTTTCGATTTTGTTCATAAATGTTGAACGTATTTACATTTGAATTTTGAATATTTCTCTGACACATGTTTTGCAAGATAATGTAAGTATTTTGTTTGTATATTGGTTTGGGTCTTGTAATTAATGCATGTGTAGGAAGGAGAAAAAAATAGGACAACTCAGACACATACTAGAAGGACGTGCAACCCCAAAGTACCATTACTTGAAGCAAGAACAACAGTACCTCAACAGCTGCTAGTGATCCAAGAAGCATCGTCAAGTCAAGTATTGGGTCATGTCAAAAGTAAGCGCTATAAAAATAATCATTGTAAAATTGTAAAAGAGTCATTATTGTAAAAGGTTTAATCTTCCTAGAGTTGAAGAGGCATTTTTGGACATATGGAAGTCATTGTTGGATAATGTTATGGTTGGGTTGCAGGTCATAGTGTCATTAGGTGATTCGTCTGGTTCAAGAAAATCATTGTGAATCATATTGTATCGTGGATCAATTTCCCTAGTACGGGAGTCCACACTCTTGTCTTATTTATGATCATTATTGGTTGGCAGGGAGGTGCTAGGTTGGTGCATGAAGTCACCTACAGGTTGGAGCCTGTGAACACTTCAGGGTGGTAGGTTGGTCTAGGATTTCGGGGCATCCATTCAGTTGACTACTGAAGAAACCAGTGCATTGGGGCATCCTTCCTGTGGGAGCTGGAGAAGAATGTTTTTTCTAGATTTCTAGGAAGTTTTAACTTTCATTTCAATTGGGGCTGAAGATTAAATAATTTATTAGAAAATAATTCAGTGGTTTTTGACCCGGAGGGGGTTTTCCACCTAAAATTTGTGTGCCTATTGTGTTCTATTGTTTATTGTTGTTACTAGATAAACATTAAGATTAATTGAAGATTAACTAATTCTCTGAAAAATATTTAAAAGTTCTAATTGCTAAGGAATACTGATTCCCCCCACCCCCCCCCCCCCCCCCCTCGAAGTATTTCCAACAATTGGAATCAAAGCTTGGTTCCTTCAATAGCGGTCTAACAAGTGGAAGGAGATCATCGAGTATACTAAGAATATAGTTCCTCTGTTCAATGGAAATAACTACGCATTTTGGAGTGGAAGAATGCAGGTTCATTTTCTAGCGCAAGGATATGAAGTATGGGAAATCGTTGAAAAATGCTTTACATCGACCCAGGATGAACAAGGTAAGAAAAATATGGTATATGATGCAAAGGTTAAAGATCTCATTATCAGTGGGCTTATCGAATATTCCTATCTTAAGTAATGGCAGAAGTGTCCTCAGACATGTAATTTTATTGATATTGGAAAAAAAATTACATAAAAAGTTGCGGGAGTTTACAAACATAAACTTCTACTAAATTTGCAATTAGGAGACTAACCTATTTATAAGCTATATGTCCTAAATTAATTTAGTTATGGATCACTTGAAAAAATAACAAGTGTCCATTTACAATAAATGATTTTCTATCCAATCTACTAACTTTATTCCTATTTTAGAGCCTAAGATACGACTCGGTTCTAGAGTCCTATCTTTGCTAACAATATTCTATTTCTAAGTGTCTCTAATATTTATTAAATATTATAATTTAATAAATATTTTTATTCTCTAATATTTATTAAATATTCTAATTTAATAAATATTTTATCCTAACTTTACATTAATATATTTGGATCATCTAACATTCCCCCCTATGATCCAAAGATACATTACAGCATATACCAAGTTCATCTTTGAACTTAGTAAATTTGATTCTGCCAAGAGGTTTGGTGAAGATATTGGAGGTCTGATCTTCTGAAGGACAATAAATCGGCTTGATGACATCCTTTGCAATGAGTGATCTGATATGATGATACTTGGTGTCCACATGCTTTGTCTTTGAATGAAAAACTGGATTCTTGGCAAGCTTTATTGCTGACTGGTTGTCAATGAATAATGAAGTAGCTTCTGCTGGAGGAATTCCCAAGTCCTGTAAAACTCTACACAACCAAACAATCTCACATGTTGCTTCCCATGCTGAAATTTACTCAGCTTCTGCTGAAGAAGTGGCCACTGTAGCTTGCTTCTTGCAACTCCAGGAAACTGCACCTGACCCCATGTTTATTAAATAACCTGAGGTTGATGCCCTATCTTTTCCAAAAGCTTGGGATTCTCCCAGGTTCTCATTAGACTCTTTCTCTTATCTAACTAAGTAGAAAAGGGGAGTGGAGGTGTGTACAGGTTCGCAGGATGACAGTTTGTCAGGGGGGTTACCCTTTGCCATTGATGACAAAGGGGGAGAGAATGCAGTAGGAAGAGTTGTCATGATCGTAGGGGGAGTACTTGTGTTTCCATCAATGCCAAAGGGGGAGATTTTTTATTAGTGATTGTCATTGATGTCAACCCAAGAAACACCAAGGGCTACCTCGATATTTCATGGGAATTTTGACTTGAAAACTTACTCTATTAGGAGTCAAGGATCTTTTGGATGGATTCTACTCGTTGATATGTTTCCGTGGATATATGGCACACCACGTAATTCTTCACGGTTTGAGAGATACTCGTTTTTGAAGTTAGTAACCCCAATTATTGGGCTAAAACTCCATGGGGTTGTGGCATTTCACTTATCATTGGTTGTGGTCATTGAATAGTCAATAATTAATAGTTTTTTAAGCTCCTGAAATCCCTCCAAAATTCACTTGTTGAAGACCCTCTACCCTAACCATTTCTATAAATTGTGACGCTCATATCCTCCTCATGTAAGGATTTCGCTGCTTCAAACGGGTCATTGTGGAATTTTCTCTATAATTTTTTTTCTATGAAGCTTCAGAAGCTAAAATTAAAACCCATTTGACACTAAATATTGATGAACCTCTTGACATAATTTCAGATCTTGTTTTGCTACATTTTCAGAGATATGATCTGAGGATGTTAGGGTTTTTGCAGGCTCCTAAATTCTATGTCAAACAAGTGACCTTAGGAAAATCGTCATAAATTTCTCTTTGAGCATTGGATTAAAATTTCATAAAATTTGACATAAATAGGACAGACTGTAGTTTTTTGGGTATCATTTTTAGGACCGAAGGTCGAAACAATGACATGTGGCACTTCGTACAAGTTCTCTCTACAGAACCAGTCTATAATCAGGTCATTGTGGGAGATTGGGCATAACTCTTTCTTGAAGAATCAAATATCGATCAGACCTATGGGATTGGAAAGAGGACTCAAAGGGCTACCACAGGATGAAATTTCAGATCTTAGAGATCCGAAATTACATAGATACATCAGATTCAATGTCGAGCTTCTAGAAGGTAAGAAAAAATATGCATTCAAAGGATGACTGCAGTAAGGACCACACATCAACAGTCATGGGTAATTCTGCTACAACAAGGTATGTATGATTAGTGTTTGCATTTGAATTTTAATATCATCTATGACATGTGTTTTTTCAAGATAGTGTAAGTATTTTGTATGTATTTTTGTTTGGGTTTCGTTCATAAATGTTGAACGTATTTACATTTGAATTTCGAATATTTCTCTTGCATATGTTTTGTAGGAAAATGTAAGTATTTTGTTTGTATATTGGTTCAGGTCTTGTGCATTATTGCATGTGCAGGAAGTAGGACACAATAGTACAACTCAGACACATACTAGAAGGAAGTGCAGTGCATAAGTGCCATTACTTGAGGCAAGCACAACAGTACCTCAGCAATCGCTAGTGATCCAAGAAGCAGTGTCAAGTCAACTATCAGGTCGAGTCAAAAGTTAGTGTTGTAAAAATCATCATTGTAAAATTGTAAAAGATTCAATTTTCCTAGAGTTGAAGAGGCATTGTTGGGAGGTATAGGATTCATTTTTGGATAATATTATAGTTGGGTTGTAGGTCACAGTGTGATTAGGTGATTGGTCTAGTTCAAGAAAATCATTGTGAATCATATTGTATCGTGGATCATTGTCCCTGGTATGGGACTCCACACTCTTGTCTTATTTCTGATAATTATAGGGTGGCAGGTAGGTGCTAGGTTGGTGCATGAAGTCACCTACAACTTAGAGCTTGTGAACACTTCAGGGTGGAAGGTCGGTCTAGGATGTCGGGGCATCCATTCAGTTGAATACTGAAGAAACCAAAGCATTGGGGCATCCTTCCAGTGGGAGATGGAGAAGAATTTTTTCTAGATTTATAGGAAGTTGTAACTTTCATTTCAGTTGGGTTATTAGAAAAGCGTTCAATGGTTTTTGACCCGGAGGGGGTTTTCCACCCAAAATTAGTGGGCCTATTGTGTTCTATTGTTTAATGTTATTACTAGATAAACATTAAGAATAATTGAATATTAACAAATGCTATAAAAATATTTAAAAATGTTAATTGCTAAGGAATACGGATTCATCCCCCCTCTCAGTATTTCCAACACATACATCCTCAACATGTCCTCCAATATCATGTTGACCCTATTTTTTTGTCCATCTATCTGCGAATGATAAGCTCTATTGAATGCCAACTATGTGCCCAAACTTGCAAACAAATCCTTCCAAAACTTGGAAGTGAACTTTGCATCCTTATCTGAAACAATCTTCTACGGAACACCATGCAATCTAACATGTTCTACATCATTCGCTGAGTATGTAGACTTCACTGGAATGAAGTGTGCTACCTTTGTTAACCTATCTACCAAAACAATGATGGAATCATGTTGTCTAGATGTCCTCGGTAAACCTGTGATAAAGTCCATGGAAATTACCCCCTATTTCCACTATGGAATCGAAATCGATTATAGTAGTTCACCTAGATGCCTACACTCTGCCTTGACCTGTTGAAAATCTAAGAACCTAGCTACAAACTCTGCTACATCTCTCTTCAAATTTGACCAATAGTAAAAATTGTTTACTATTGTCAGCGTCTTCTGATAGCTTGGGTGACCTGAATACTATTTCACATGAAACTCCCTCAAGATCACCTTCTTGATTTCGTTGTTGTCTAGCACATATATCTTGTTTCTAAACCTAATCATGCCATCTGTTGTGAATGACAGTCTGCATCCTATGCTCCTACACCTGTACCTGTACCACCTGTACATGTATCTATACATGTATATGTACATTTACATGTACTTGTACATGTACCTATACCACTTCCTATACATGTACGTGTATTCGGTTGCAATTTGTGCCTAAGCTCTATATACCTGACATCTTGTTGACCCGCCTGCAAGATCCTATATCTGTCCCATAGGAACTCATAGTTGCCATATGATTCACATGTATCTGCCTGCTAAGAGAAAATGCAACCTTGTTCTCTTTATCTTTAATATGCATGATCTTAAAGTCGAACTCACTAAATGTGGCCAATTGTTTATCTTGCCTGGTGTTGAGATTTGGTTAGTCAAATACATACCACAATCCACTTTGATCACTCATCAATACAAATCGTCTGCCCAGAAGATAGTGCCTCCACATCTTCAATGCATGAATGATCACTACCAAATCAAGATCATGTGTCAGATAGTCTTACTCATGCTCATTTAGTTTTTGTGACTCATAACATACCACCTGTCCTTTCTGCATAAGGACTCCACCAAGCCCTCTCTTGAAAGCGTTTTTACATAACACAAACTCTTTTTTTGGATCTGTGATCTTTAACACTGGAGAATGTGTTAACAACTGCTTTAACTTCTCAAAACTAGTTGGACATTCCTTTGTTCGTCTAGACTTCTTACCTTTTCTTTGCAATGATGTGATAGGATAAGAAATTTGTGAGAAGTTCCCGATGAACCTGCTGTAATAACCTGATAAACCCATACATTATCTTACCTCATCCACATTCCTAGGAGTTTCCCACTCCATGATAGCCCTTATCTTTTCTGGATCTACTGTTATTCCTTCCTTCGAGACAACATGTCCCAAGTAATGTACCCTTGTCTGAAAGAAACTGCATTTGCTAAGCTTAGCATACAACTGACGCTCTCTAAGAAATCTCGACATTGGTGCTAAATGTTTGGCATGCTCTTCTTAATATTTATAATATACCAATATATCATCAATGAACATGATAAAAAAAATTTTCCAAATAAGAACACAACACACTATTCATAAAGCACATAAAGGTAGCTGGAGCATTACTCAAACCAAATGGAAATACAAAAAACTCATAATGTTTGTACCTAGTATGGAAATTTTTCTTGTGAATGCCATCTTCTTTAATGTGTACCTGATGATATTCGGACCTCAGATCAACCTTCGAGAACATTGCTGCTTCATTCAATTGATCGAACTAATCATCAATCCTAGGCAACAAATACCTATTCTTGATGGTCACTTTTTTCAACTGCCTGTAATCAATGCATGGTCTGAGAGTACCATCCTTCTTCTTCACAAACAATATAGGTGCACCCCAAGGTGATACACTTGGCCTAATGTATCCCTTTTCCAGCATTTCCTTCAACTGCAGCTTCAACTCTACCAACTTTGGTGTACTCATTCTGTAAGGTGCCTTAGATGTTGGCGCTACCCCTGGTACCAACTCAATAGAAAAGTATACTTCCCTGTGAGGTGTAAACTCTAAAATATCTACATTAAATACATCCTAAAACTACTGTAGAACTCGGTACCTCCTCAAAACATTTGCATCCTCAACTTCCTTACCTTTTTCACTAAAAATGTGCACTGAAAAAAACACACACCCTTTCCTGCGACTACGCTTGGCCTGCATAGTTGTAACCATCCTAACTGATGTTTCTTTCTTCTTACCATGTAATATTATTTGTTCCCCATTTTCATCCAAACACTCAATAACCTTGTCATAAAAATACACCTTTGTCCTATGAAGATAGAACTAGTCCATACCAATAAGCATGCTATACGATCCCAACGAAAATACATTCAGATGTTCTAAGGTAGGAATACCATCCAAGTCAAATGCACAAGCTCTTACCCAATGATCTCTTCTTGGTACCTCTAGCCAATTGCACCAACCAAGACTCTGCATGCACTTTTTTATTCAAACCAAACTTATCCATTGGGTCAGGATTAACATAACTATAATTAGATCCAGGGTCAATCAAAATAGAAAGAACTTGATCACAAAGCTTACCATCCATTTCAATAATAGATGTCTGGTGATCCGCATGCCTGTTATCTAGCATTGCATAGATCCTAGGAATACTCTATCCAACATCTCCCACTGTCTATGCCTCCTGAGCATTGTAGATATGTGGTATACCACCCTGATGTTGTGGACAATCTCTCTTGTGATGATCTTTGCCACAAGTCCAACATTGTATAAGCTTCCAGCCTGCACCATTATTCTGCTCCTCAAAGTGAAATCCATACCCTTTTGTCAGATGCATTGAAATTCTAGTGCGATGTTACATTCTCTTTGTTACCTTCATCCTAAGGTCTTGCTCACTTCTTATACCATTTCCCTTTATTCTTATAATTACCATTCTGGTCTTACTTAGTATCATATTTTCTCTTTGATTGCTCGTAACAATGCTTGAGCTTTCGAATGGCCTCCTCCAATGATCTACGCTCATAAAACTCAATCATGTATTTGAATGCTATCAAAAACCCATTGATGAATCTCTAAATCTTGGCCTTCTCCTCCTTGAGGTAAGACACATATCTCAATAACTCCAAGAACCTGCTAGTGTACTCCTCATCGGTCATAGAGCCCATCTTTAGCTCATAAAACTCTTTTTCCTTGTCGCCATAGTATATCACCGATAGATACTTCTTCTTGAATAGTCACTCGAATTCAATCCAAGTAAATTCCTCCTCATAAATATCTATGACATTCTTTACATCTTCCCACTAGGTGTTTGATTTACCTTTAAGAATGAATGTAGCTACTTTGGCCTTCATATTCTCTAAGTAATCATGTAACCTGAAGAACTTATTCATTCCAAGAAACCATGATTATGCATCATGTGATTTCTTCATCTCTCCATCAAATGTAGGTGGTTTCGCTTTCTTGAACTTATCCGGTAATTACCCCTATCACTCCTCCTATAAGGATGATAATGATGACGACCATAGTGTCTGCCATAACCAGAACTAGAATAATACTTGTGTCTATCATATTTCCTATCCAAAGTGTCCAACAACTTGCCATATCTAATCGTGTCATCTCTATCCAACATGTTCCCACCATGATATCTACTTCCATATGCCCCATTGGTCCCATCCTCCTATCCATAGTTGATTTAGAGTGGTCCCTGTCACTGCAACTATGAAAAAATCTGAAGGATTACTGCATTAACCATTGCTTGTTTCTCCTGCACTTGTATGATTATGGTATTATCTTCTTTGCGACTCCTTATTTCTTCCTTCAAACTTCTCAATGTGTCTGCTAAGTCAGAAGAGTGCTCAACACCATGTTGCTCATATGATTCATAGGGAGATATTTGTAGTCTACCATCTTGTTAGTCATCGTGATCTCTTTCTTGCAGGGAATCTTATGTCAGCTAAACCAAATCACAATAAACCAACATATCTTAGCATAATTCAGGGAGGATATCTTTTCTGCAAGATCAACCAATCAGCCTAATTCATGTATAAACATAATCATGGCATAATGTAAAAATATAACACATAGATAAAACAACATATAAGCATCACTCCAGTCATGATCTAGTCATCAATGCATGAACATATCAATCACATACCATGACTTCACGCATGACAACAACAACCATACCAATGTACGCTTGACAACACGTAAGCACTTGACATGCATAAACAACGCATAACCAATCATACACTTATTATGACACATTCCACAATAACCCCATCAACCTTCAGATGGAGACATCATTGCAACCATGGCCAACACCATGCATATGCAACAAGAACATAGACCACAAGCATAAGGAACACATTTGCAACAGACATGAATGCATGACCAATACATTGCCCATCTAGTCTGAGGGGTGAACCATGTTTGATACCACTCTGTCATAGCCTCCTCACACATCTACCCGAGTAACCGACCAACCGGGGTAAACATGTGACGAAGAGTTACTATGATATGATTCAACTCCCTATGTGTAAGTTTAGGAAGTGGAACCGACGAAACACAACATCACAAACCTTATACACCTACAACAGAACCCTCAGGAGCCAACCAACCTTCCAAGTGACTAGCCCCAGAGAAAAAATAACTTTTTGTTTCTTTAATCCCCCAGTCATTCCCATGACATGGGCATGAGTGTGACTAGGACCCTCCAGTCGCTCCCATGGCATGGGTATGTGTGTGACATGGGAATTTCCCAAGTAGTAATATGCCTAGGACTCTGAATTTTGTGCCACTCTTTCAGGCCTAGGGCTTAGGTCACTGCCCAAAACTTCATGACAATTCAAGGAATGAAAGATAACAATGGAATAATGATACAAACACAATTACTTGAACAAGGACTTGACTGGATCCCTAATAGCCATGACAGGCATTTTGTTAAACTTGCCACAAATATCTAATCGATAGGTTTAAATAATAGATCTGAGCATAGGGGTATCATACTTATCTAAGAATCACTAAGAAGAATTGATGCCTCATCACATTAGATGAATTATCATCTATTACGTCATATATTCATTATTCATTCATTTACAAATCAAAACATGATGAGAGCTATACATCATAACTTTCATAGAACACATTCATAACCATCATATAAACAATAAAAATGACAAGCATAGAACAACCATATAAGCCACATAATAACAATAATATTTACCCATCACAAGAAAAAAAGAGCTCTTATTTTGATAAGCAAAATGCAACCAAGTCTGGGACTTCCACTTTCCACCCGACCATATACATGGTTGAGCCAAATCTCTCTTTAGCAAGTCACCCTCGTGCCATATTTCAAGCATGAATGTGGGATCTCATAAAACACATCAATCAAAACCAAACCAGGGCTTCAAGAGGCCAACCACCTCAACCCTCAACTAGTGATTCCACCTCACAGTCGGACGTCACTAACCATCACCAGATCGGTCTCTACCCAAGTTGTCCAAGGCTCAAGAGCATTTGTTCCAACCAAGGCTTCCAGGACTAGTAACTCAACCCACAACTATCTGCGAGCTTCCAAAGCATTTGTCCGACCAGGGCTTCCAGGACTAGTAACTCAAGCCACCAAGGGATTCGAGAGTGTTTTTCCAAACAAGGCTTCCAGGACTAGTAACTCAATCCAAATTTTTACAAGGCTTCCAGAGCATTTTTCCAACCAAGGCTTCCAGGAACTAATAACTCAACTCACAACCAAAGGCACAAGAAAACAAAATTAAAACCCACAACACCATGGTTATCTAGGAAATGGAAAAGCTAGGAAAAACCATTATCAATCCAGGAATTCCTCCATGTCAATGACAGATCATAAACTAATAACCACATGCATGTGCCATGCATGCCAAAACTAATGAGGAAATCATACATGCAACTCAATACCTATAATAAAAAACAATTGTAGTTGTTGATCTCGATGTCCTCTTACGCTTTCCTGCTCTTCCTTTTCCTTCTTGCTCCAAAACTCCAAGTGCACCACACTCCTCCAAGAGTGCTCCAAGAAAAATTTGAGTGTCGAAGAGTATGAGAGAGAGAATAGAATGAGAGCTCCAAAACTGAACTGAAAAAATTCTGTGAATTGATCCTTAAAATCCTTTTTATTAATGAGGCCTCTAATTTCTTCGTGTTTCCATTATTTTCCTTCATTTTCCTCCTCACATGCAACATGTGACCTTTCACCTTAATTTTCTTCTATTTTCCATTATTTTCATAATAAATGCCAATAAATGCCACTTTGCCTTTCCAAAGCCTTAGTCATTTCCTTTTCAAATTTCCATAACCATAATAAACCATATGAACACCACCACTAGGATGATTTTCCCAAAAATCAGCTTGGAATACATGTCCCATGACCAAGGTATTAATTTTCCTTTATTAACTTTTATTACATGGATTTTTGACCAAGGTTGTTACATGGAAACTGTTACATGGCACCCATGTGTAACCCATGTGGCTCTGCCACTTCACCTACAATGCCTACCTAGCATCCATGTGGCATAGTCAAACATCTTTGGCACTCTCCACCTTATCTCAATTTTTTAGCCCATGGGGCCTAGTCCTTCATACAAAACAATGTTTCTCGTTATAAAGAGTTCTGACATGAAGCTGACATATACAAACCATGAGGCACTGCCACATCATCTTGGGCCCACAATGCCACTACACCCAAACATAATGAGGCTATACACTAGAATTGTGTAGCATGACAAGAAAGTTTGTGTCGAATGATAATCATATTCCCTTCTCGCGCCTTTCGTCAACCACAACCACATTTGGGAAGTGCTCGTTGTCAAAACTCTATCGCGGGAAGGGAAGGCTTACGTTAGGTAACGAGTATATTCGTGTTGTGTGCTTTATGTCTACCCTGCACACATTATAAAAGAAACAGTACAAAACTCCTCCATGGTGTGACATGAAAGATCTCATCAAATAATAAGAAGGTTCTCGTCTCACAACTTTCATTTACCACGAATTTTATCAAAATTACACCATGTTTATAAAATATATTGTAAAACCTCACCGAGGATTCGGGCTCTATAATGATATGGCCCTAGCCACGTAGACTCCATGCCAAATCCACATGGAATTCTCGATCCACGTGGCACCTCTAATCCACTGCCATGTGTTAGGAAGATTTGTTTTATTCATCCTTTGAAAGTGTCCATTGTGGCTACCATGTGTGACATTGGTAGTGTGCCATGTTAGCTACCTTTCCACGTCATTCGATCCATGCAACCAACTGTACAAGCTTGATTTTCTCCACTAACATATAACTTATCATTTACTAATGAAATGGATTTCATGTCGTTCTCCCGCGCCTTCCATTAATAGCGACAATCTCAATAGAGGGCTCACATGGAACTTGGTGCAACCCACATGGCGCTAACTAAGATTAAGTATAGCCACTAAGTATTGGATTAACCCTATGATTAGAGGTGATTACTATATGTTAAAAAATCACTCTGCCCTTTGTAAAATTCCAAACTCCTTTACAAATTTAACAAGGCTTATTTGGCCCCAACTGCAGACTTGTTATTTTGCAACACTCAAGCCTCAAGTATTGAGGATTTCGACGAACTAACTGTTGGGTAAATTTACTCGGTAAACTAACACAAGTATTTACTTATTAATCCGGGTTTATAAACTTGGAATCATGTCCAAAATATATGGATTTCAGATGTAGTCAATTTTATAAGACAAAATGTAGAAGTTTAAAGAAATGCATATTACAATATATTCTAAATTCTAAGATTTATGGAAATGCATATTACAGATATAAAATCTAAGTAAGTAATTTCTGATTCAATATGTAATAAGTGAGGGAAGAGGCTCCTAACTTAGGAGATCCTGATTGTCCTTCCCCACATTACTACCTTCATGAAGAGAAATCAAATAACTGATTAACAATAGTTTATGATGTATAAAAATTAGGAGAAGAGGCTCCTAACTTAGGAGGTCCAGGTTGTCCTTCTTTAAAATTCTATCCCATCATTGTTACCATTGCATTAAAACTAGAAATTTAGGAAATATGTTACGAAACCATCTCTAAAAATAGAAGAAAAGAGAGATCAACGCCTTAGAAATAAGCCACTTCTAGGTGGCAACCTCCTTTACATTACATAAATGAACAATTCTTGGATGATACAAATGGCAAAACCTCCTTTCTATATATAGGAGTCCATGGGGCCAAAATATAATCCTAGCCGAACTAACAATAGTAATGTAAGGGCACAATACTAACAATATGTGAGTTACATGGGTACAACAATAACAATAAGGGGGCTACACTAACTACAATAAGGCGATACACTAGTAATATAGGGACCTAACATGCCCCTCTCCTTCAAAAAAGTGTTGCCCTCAATGCTTGATTATTTCTGGGTGCTTCTGTATAAAATTCTCATCCTCCCATGTGGAATCTTCAATGGGTAAGTTATTCCACTTGCTGAGATACTCTGAAATTGACCTATTTTGTAGTTATCGAGTTCTTGTTTCTATGACTGCTTCAAAACTTCTTTCGCTACAATGTTGATCTTCTTGTTGTTTCATTTGATTTTGCACCAAGTTAGGTTATCCTTTGAGAGTTGGAGAGCTTGTTATTGATGATCAATGTGATCTTCCACTATTTTATCATCCATATTAGCTTTCATTTGATCCTTCAAACCATCCAACTTAGCCTCCATTTTTGCTTTTAAACCATCTATGTCATCTTCGATTTCTCTTTGTAAGATTGAAATTTGTTGCACTTGGTACCGTAATTTTGATATCTCATATTGCAATTCTTCCTCTTCATGCATCATATTATAGCTTTCTGAAGGCTTAATGGGTGTGGAATTATTTTTTGGGAGCATTATATAACTCAATACTGATATCTATGCTTCAATATGCCCTTGGAATCACTTCAAACTGATTTTTCAAACAAATGTTATGCAAACTTGTTTAAAAAATACACACCTTTTTCTTGCTTTTGAGGATCTCGATATTGAAAATGAATTATCTCTGTTATTTCGGATCTTCAAAATATGACATTTAGTGTTGTAGTAGCCCTCTGAATCTTCTTTCGAATGCCACAGGTCTGACCTGATTTGGATTTTTCAAGGCAAAGTTATGTCCAATCTCCCGTAATGACCTAATTATGGACTAATTCAGTAGAGTGAACTTGTATGGCGTGCCACGTGTCACTGTTTCCTCCTTCGGCTCTCAAATTTATATACATGAAACTACGGTCTGTGTACTTGCTTCCAATTTTTAGAGAATTCCAATACGATGCTCATAGAGAGAGTTATGATGATTTTCCCACGATCACCTCTTTAAGATAAAATTCAGGAGCTTGAAAAAACCCTAACTTCCACAACTCATATCTCCGAAAATATTGCGAACCGAGATCTGAAAGTTTTACACGATGTTACTCGGGATTTCAGCTTCGTAAAAATTTCAGCTTCGGCACCTTCGTAGAAAAAAAAAAATCTATAGAGAAATTTCCACGATGACATGTTTAGGTGAAATTCAGGACCCTGAAAAAACCCTAACTTCCACAGATCATATCTCCGAAAATATTGTGAACCAAGATCTGAAATGTTTACACAACGTCCTCAGGATTTTGGCTTCGCTCTGTAACAATTTCAGCTTTTGAACCTTCGTAGAAAAAAAAATTATAGCGAAAATTCCACGATGACCTGTTTGGAGCTGTGAAACCCTAGAATCCAAAGCTCTGATACCAAATGTTATGAAACCAGCTATAAATAATATAAGAAAAGAGAGATCAATTCCTTAGAAATAAGCCACTTCGAGGGGGAAACCTCCTTTACATTACATAAATGAACAATTCTTGGATGATACAAATAACAAAACCTCCTTTCTATATATAGGAGTCCATGAGGCCATAATATAATCCTAGATGACCTAACAATAATAATGTAAGGGCAAAATAAAACAATATGGGGGTTATAGGGGTACAACAATAACAATAAGGGGATACACTAGTATTATAGGGACCTAACAAAATAACTCAAGCAAGGAAAAGAGGATGAATTTTAGTCGTTGTTCTTGATCAGATAGAAGGATAAATTAACTTAAACCCTTGTTTGTTCCTTCATATGAAAATTAGAATTAAACCAAGAATCATCCAACAAATATAAGAAATCTTCACACATCTAAGTGATTGAATAAATCTGAAGCAATACTAGTTCATGAAAATTATGCTAATTTAATCAAAAAGTGTACTTAGCTTGGTGTGGGGGCCCTCCATCCTTGCCTTGCGCACTTGAAGAAATTTTCAGCTAAAGAAAATTCAATATATAATCCACAGCATGAACAGAAAATAGAAGGTGGAATTGGTTCCTCAAATTATCTCGAAATCTTCAGAAGTCTCAATATAAAATTATACAAATTCTAGACGCGTGAATGGTTCATAAGCTTTGTTTAAATAGACAAATGATAAAAAAACTAAGCTATAATGTCTCTAACAGTATTATCCATCCTAATACCATCCATCTAGGTCGAAATCATTCGTTTAGTTTCATAAAATCAGGAAAATCCCAAAAATAGTAATTTTGCCCTTTTTCCTAGGGATTTTTGAAAAAAGGGTCATGTTTGACCAACATTGACTGGGTCTGTTTTATCTCAGTCTGGCCAAACCAATAGGTATTTTTCCATCCATTGTTCCCAAACTTTCCACATATATGCTCAGATCGCGCCTAGGTGTCCTGCACATATGACTTCCATGAAGCTATTAGGGGAATTTTCAGTTCTATCCAAAAACACCCTTAAAACCCAATTTTTACAAAAATCTCTAAAAATTGAAAAACTTAATTTATTTACATGAATATGCATAATAAGGTCAAAATAAGGCATATATGGATGATATAAGGTGGAATACGATGGAAATTAGGTGGATTTTTATAAGAAAAATTGACCAAAATTGAGGGCCAACATCTCCCCCTTGCTGATCTTCAAGTATGTCCTCATGCTTGTTTTCTCCTCTTTGATCTTT
Organism: Pinus albicaulis; assembly: GCA_034641835.2. Lineage (NCBI taxonomy): Eukaryota > Viridiplantae > Streptophyta > Pinopsida > Pinales > Pinaceae > Pinus > Pinus albicaulis. The sequence continues at coordinate 109,918,284 of CM076574.1, forward strand.
TGAGTGATGATGTGCCCACTATCCCTGATCATGTAGTCTCTTGTTGTGAAACCTGAAGAAGACAATCAATACCCTCATACCTTCGTTCCTTATAGATGGTGGTCTTTACCTTCTTCATCTCACATTTGTATTGTCATGTTTTCTTGTCTTTGAGCCATCTATAAGCTTGTTTGGAGATGAGGGTGTTCTTTGTTCCAATATTACCAAGATTTTTGGTCAATTTCTCATTTTATTTGATTAGATTTTTATTGTTTTCTTTGTACATATTATTTTCTTTCTTCAAGTGATTTTCCAAAATCTTTTTCACCTCCAACTCTCTTGTTAGCTCTTCTATCTTCTTAAGATGTTCTTCTTTATGCAACTCTCTTTCTTCTCCTACAGTCTCCTTAGAAAATGAATGTGATGAGGTGGCTCCTACCCAAGCATTTTCAAAGTAGGAGCCCCCCTCCAAATTTTCTTCTTGTACATCTCTTTCCATCCTTTGTAATATCTCATTAATTTGCTTTGATGTTGTTTGAGGTTCAACAATTTCTATCTCTGGGTATTTTTATTTCTCACTTGTCTCTTCCTGTGTTTTCTTCATAGGCTTCCTAGGAACATATAGGAAGGATATTTCTTTCTCAGTCATGACACTATCATGTTTCTTCTTGGATCTAGTCCTAGGATACATAGCAGAATTTATAATGCTCCTAGTCACATGCATTTGTTCAAAATTTTCCTTGTTTGTTTGCCCCTCAAGATGATTCTGAACCAAAAATTCTTTCCAAACCAATCCCTTGTTTCTCACCTGGTGTTCTACAAGTATTTTAATGAGCCCTTGATGATAAATGTTTTCTTCCTTTGCTTCAGTTTTATTTTTAGCACCCTCTTTCATCTTGATCAAGCTCCTTGAGAAGAAATAGAGTAGATTTATCTTGGATTCTCCCTTCATGTGTTGAAGTAGCCTAATGTGATAAAGATGGACTACATTGTACCGGTTGTCACATGTAAAATATCTTTGAATGATCAATACCAATTCCGCTCATGGTTCACTTAACCAATCCCTTGGGATTCATTTTGCTCTGTCAAAGGATCATTTTCTCTTATTTTATAGGAAGAATGTCCATCCTCTCTCTTTGAAATGTAAACCTTTGTGGTATTCTTCTCCTATTAAGGGAAGATCTAGAGCTTGGGAAAGAAATTTTGGGTTTAGTGGTATGGAGAGGTCACCCACTATTGTTTGTCCCTATTCATAATGATTTATGAATTCTTGTGTAATCTTGTTATCAAGCCCATTAAATTTATGAAGAAACCCTTTCAATCCTACTTGATATAATATCTTTATGGTTTCTTTCCCCCAGTTCTCTATCTTGAATTCCTTTGGCTCAATTTTGGTTGCCATGTGCTTTGTATACCAATTAATGCATCCTTGGATAGTTAACATCCTCATCATAAACAAAAATATATGTATATATATACCTTTGTCTTTTTATTGATGCAATTTTCATTCGTGCTTTGTAACTCATAATTTGTCCCATTCTCCTCCCAATTAATGTCATTGGAGTATTTTCAAACCTGGGAAAGGGATGTGTATAAAATTTGTTGCATTATTTTAGTGTTACTCATTTTGGCTTATGTTTTCATTTTTTGGCCGAAATGAAATTTCTGTGTAGTTTTTGCTTTGCTGAATCATTGTGATGTGTTTGTAAGAGTTTAATGGTTATGATTGTATTAACATGGCTATAAATCTCACAAAGAACTGAAGGCTTAAATTCTCAACTACATTTTTTTTTTTAAACATACATAAAAGATCTACTTATTTACTCCTGAACTTTGTTGTAGTCTATTGGAAAACCTTATTTTCTCTTGGAAAACAATTTCAATATTTCAAATCACCGGTCGTAAGATTCAAATAAGTGGCAAATCACAAATTAATTTCAAATCTTGTTAAGAACTATTAATGTGAATAACAATAGGTTTCGGAGCTGAGAGTGATCCACTGCAACAATAACAATACAATGAACATTGTGCATACCCTTTGGTTCTGCAAATTCCAAGCACAGAAATTAAATGTGGTTTTGCGAATTCCAATTACAGAAATTGACTGTCAATAGTAATAGATTGTTTCAATTGCCACTAGATCCATATGCATATACAATAGCGTATTGGATTTAAGAGTGTAAACAACTTGCCATAATTAATTTTTAATAATGGTTTAAATTTTTAAAAAATCACAACAAAACTATTAGAAAAATGACCAAATTAGGTGGAATATTATGAGATACTAGAATAAGCAAGATCAATGAAATATTTCACCGAAATAATTATACACTGTAAATTGAATTTATAATTGTTGAAGTTCAATGATATACAAAATGACTCACACATAAATAAAGTTGACTTAAAGTACTACTTGGGAAGTGTTTTCTATGGATTTGAAAGAAACCAAACCTGTTCATGTGCAAAACTTTTAGAATAATTTATTACATGGTATAACATAATTTTGAGTTAATTGAATGTTTCTGTTTGACATGGTAGAATTGACTGGGACTGGGATTTTGAGTGTAACATTACATTTGATTTCTCCAATTGAAAAATAATGTTTTTTTTGGTAAGGAAAATCGAGATTGTATACACGAATGATGTTGATTCAGAGTTTGATGGTGTATACCATAGATTAATTCAATTTCAATTTTATAAATTTATTTCTTTTATTTTGAAGATTTAAATGTTTACTCTCTTTTGTCATTTTTAAGCAGAGATAATTGTCAAACTTGTTGTTTTTTTTAATTTCTTAGTTTACATAGAATGTAACTTGCAATAATTTAATTGAAAACAAAATGTTAGATTATTTCTATATTATTCCCATATATAATAATTTAAAGAGGGACAAAAAAACATTCTTGGTAAAAAAATGGATAGATAAAAAATAAAATAAGAGAGGAAATTTCACTATTCATGTAATTCAGGAGTAAAAATAATGGACAAATAAAAAGAATTATAAGAGAGGACATTCCATCTCCTAACTAGAAGGCATAAGCTGATGTGAAGTTATGAAAAGGAATTAGACAACAGGAATTGCTTCATTAACCTTCTTTGGAGAATTTCTAGGTAGATTATCTCAGTAGGATTATTTTAGGAAGTGAAAACAAAATATTAGATTCCTTACACACACACATATATAAAAACTCATAAACCCATGAGGTGTAGACTAGTTGGGTTGTGTGAGGTTTGGTTCTTTCCAGGAGGGGTTGAGGATAGAAGCCATTTTTGGGGCTTTTCTGGATTTTCTATTTATGTGTATAGTTGAAAAATATTGTTTCTCCTTGAAGTACCAAGGTTGCAAGGGCATCATCTTACAATATATCATGACTATGGTATAAATTTGGGAAACTATTCAAATCTTCTTGATGGCTAATCATGCAAAAGTACCAAGGTTGCAAGGGCATAATATTGTAATATATGATGACTATGGTATAGCATGACTAATCTTCTTGACATTATTAGTTTGTTACCTTATTTCTCAAATAAAATATTGAGCTCTTTACTTAGGACATGGAAACCCCAATAGATGCATTTGCTCATGTCAATTTCCTTAAATATGGTTATCTAAATTGATAAAGATAAGAATTGGATGGTAGGTTTGGCTTCCTATACCTATTCCAATAATGGAATTCAATTGAATTGAATTAGGAAATTCCAATTTTTGATATCAATTTTCTCAATGCATGTACGAGTATATATAGAATAGAAAATTTGAGTTAGAAAATGTTGGGTATATTTACTAATGTTGAACATATAAGTTGAAATTGAAATGGAATTCAATTGAATTGGACTAGGAAATTTCAAATTTTTATATCACTTTTCTCAATGCACATATAAGTGTATATGGAATAGAAAATTTGAAATAGAGGATGCACAAAATATACAAGTTGACTTTAACATATACACTTCCATATTTCCAAATATGTGAGACTCATATATGTATGCATCCATATCTATATGCATATCATTAGAATTTGTGCATATATGGAAGATCACTTCTATAAATGTACAATTATATATATGCACATAGATATGGAAGTGTACATATATGAAATTCAAAAATATTGGGAAGTCATCTTCCATTATATATGCATGCTTCCGTATCTATGTACATATATAAAATTTGTACATATATAGAAGATGGTTTCTATATATGCACACAGACATGGAAGTTTACATATACAGAAGTCACACATATGCAGAAATGAAAGTGAAAATATGAAATTTGACTTGTGCATATACAGAAACTACACATACACAAAAGTCATCTTCCATATGTGTGCACTTCTATATAAGTGCAAGTACAGATATAGAAGTTGCATTTCATAAATGCACTTGCATTTCCTACAATAATTATGAAAATGATACAATCTACTAACCACAACAACTACGATCTTATGCCTAATTAAACACCCCAGTGCTTGAGTTGATTTTGATCGCCCGTGAAAGAAATCAATGCCACCATTTCTATATATTCAAATGCCAATAACTTGAAATCCAATTCTGCACTTGAGATGCAAAACATGAGCTTTAGGATGTTGGCATGCCTAATCACACTTAAAGTCTCAACCTATGCTTCATATTCATTTCTTCTCTTCGAAATCTATCGTATACATGAAGCTATATGATAGAGTTTAGAAAGTAAACTTTGTTTTACTTTATGAGAAGATTGTGTTGCTTAACTATAATATCTAGTGGATTAGATTGTATTTTGATTAAATAACAGGTTTTAATGAGTTGTTTTGAGGCAAGAGACATCTTCATGACCTCATGGTTCATGGTATCTATTCAAACAACCTTTAGGGTCCATGGTCAACAACGTATCGAAACTTCACATCAATGTTGTGCACTGCAATATCTAAATTTGTTGAGTAAATGTGGATTTAACCATGCTCATTACACGTGCAATGCAAATTTTGGAAACAATGACCATAACATAACATAACTTGTTGATAGGTAGAGTTCACATAGATAAATATTTTTCATTATATGATCAAGGTTGGGTTACTCCATTGTTATCTCTAGTGGATCAAGTTGCATTATGATTAAATAACATGTGGTGATGATTTGTTTCAAGGATTTGGGTCATGATGTCTTGAACATGGTTAGGGAGGAAACCTTAGTCTTATGCTCTAAAGAAAGTTTCTATTCATCACGTGACAATAATATCACTTTGAACAATGGATCTTGAGGCCTTGAACATGACCAAGGGAGAAAACATGAATCTTAGGATGTAAAAGAAGTTTTTATCCATCTAGGGTCAAGAAGAATGCCTTAAACAATCACACATGTCCTCCTGGGGATGTCCTTGGCCTATGCTCGAGGATTCGAATGGAATTAATTGGTTTTAAGAAGTGAGTACATGTCCTAATAACCTATAAGTGATATAAGAGAGAATGCCATGTTTTAGGTCCTATAAAAATCATTAAGGCGTCCTAAAGGTAGCTTCTAAGGTTGGGATGACATGAATAAGGATTTTAAGCATTTGTTATCAATAATGACATCTCAAACCCAAGTCCCATGGCACCAAACATGGTTAGAAGAGGATACATGAATGTTAAACTATAAATGAAACTTTTATCCATCTAGGGCCAATAAAGATGCCCAAAAAAACAACATGTGGCCTCCTAGAGGTGTCAATGTCCTATGATTGGGGGTCTCAGTGCCATTAGGTGGTTTTGAGTAGTAGGTACCTATCTTAAAGCCCTTGAAATGATGTAGTAAAGAACACCATCCCTCAAGGCATTGGGAAATGTATTGAGTATCCATAGTAGTGTTGACCATGTTTGGGGCAGAAAATTTAGGCCTAACCCTAAAAATATCTTCTAAGGGCGAAGGGGTATGAACAAGGACTTGATCAACCACATAGTACCTTTCTATGGGATTTGGCCTTTAAGAAGGCATATGGGGTTTATAGGATGTTTGTTAGTAGTATAATTTGGTGATGATGCCTTGAACATGGTTGTGGGAGAAAACCCTAGCCTTAGGCTCTAAAGAGTTAATTCATTTAGGGTGAAGAAATTCACCTCAAACATGTGTCTTAGGGCCCTAGACAAGGTCATGGGAAAAAATGAACCTTAAGGTTTAAGAAAAGTCTCTATCCATTTTGGGCCAAGAATAAAACCTAAAACAACCACACATGGCATCCTAAAAAAATTATTGGCCTATGATTAAGGATGTTGATGCCAATAAATGGTTTTGAGCAATAGGTATATTTATCAAAACATTGGAAATGATATAAGAAAGAAGGCCATGTCTTAGGCCCTAAAGCAATCTTTGGAGCATCTACAACTCTAAGAAATCTTGTATGCATATAAATAAGACCATGCTCTAGATGCCTTAAAGATTTATTTAGGACCTAATGCATGTCCTTCTTCCCTAAATCATTTTCATTATCCAGAAACCACCTACTTGCATTGAAATTCACAATCATAGGCCAATGATACACTTAATATGGCATGCATGATAGTTCAAGACATAGAAAGGTCCAATGTCGTGGTTCAAATCCTCATTCATGTCCCTTTAACCTAATCATTTACCTTAATGGATTGAGCCTTGAGTTTCCAACCCCAACCATGATTAAGACAATGAGATTGATACCTAGATCTCGAAACTTCTAATGATGCCCATATCATAACTAAAAAGGATATGATACTCTCTAAATATCAAATCAAGTGAGGGAAGCTTACATTAGGTCCTAAGGCTTGATTCCCTTTATTGAGCAAGTCTATTGTCCATGACCTATACTTGTGCTTAAAAAAATTTGCTATCTATATAGATCTATTTTCTTAAAGATTAAATTATAACTACATCAAATATGTTATTCCGCATAGAACCAATGATTATTAAGAATGCAATAATGTTTCTAATGAGTTGATTTATATTTGTGTACCATCACAAATTTTATTTACATGTTAAATCTTCTTTCAAAATACTCAGATTTCTTAAAATCATATTACAAATTTAGTGAACAACCATCACATTATGTAGCACATCATTGGAGGTCACAATATTAAAAATAATTGATGAACATAAGTTAGTTTTTAATTTGATTTTGTTTTCCTTCTTTTATATAAAAAAATAAAAATTAATTAATTAATTAATTAAAAGCTAGTGAATTTTGATAATTAAATAAAACAATTTCTTTATTAAAATAAATAATTTGAATATATATATATATATAATTGGTTTACATAAATATCACAAAATATAAAGCCTTGATTTGATGATTTAATCATTTGCTAAAAATAGAGAGAATGAAGTTATTCATTTTCATTTTCCGAAAGTTGTTTAATTTTTTTTCATAACTTCATATCAATATATGTTTTCTTGTCTTATATTTCTTCTTTTTATTTATCTATTATTCTCGAACGATATATATATATATATATATATATATATAATTTTACAAGTTTTATATTTTCATGTAAATTAAGAAATAAAAATAAAAATAAAAATACATTTATAAAAAACAAATTGAATTCATATAAACCACCAAACAATAAACCATCATCCTTCATATATAATCTCAATTTTCTTTACAGTGGATGCCTTTTGAAAGCTATTGTTATTTACTTTCACTGTTCTTAACCCGCTTCGAAATCAAATTTCAGCTCATCAGTTATTTGAATTTTATGATGGGTGATGTGAAATTGTTTTTTCATTAAATAAAACAAGAATTTGATGGGTGATTTGAAATTGTTTTGCATTAAAATCTGAAATTGTTTTTCTATTTAAAAAAAAAAAAATATTCCAATAGATTACAACAAAATTCAAGAATAAAAAAGCAGAGCTTTTAAAAAAAAAATAGTAATAATACTGAAAAAATACTGTGAGATTTATAGCAATGTTAACCATTAAACTCTTATATACACATCACAAAGTTTCAACCAAACAAAAATTAAAAGGAAATCTCTACAAGAAAATGCAAACGCTAAGCCAAAATGAGTGACAATAGAATAATACAACAGAGTTTATACTCCAGTGACATTAATTGATTGAGTGTCAACCTTCTATCTCCATTTGTCAAACTTCTATCTCCTAGACTGTCAAACTTTATTGAGAGGAGAATGGCCATTACGTGATGAAATACTTGCTTTTATAGTGGGAATTGTTGAGCAGAGAAGTGCAGGAGAGGTGTTAAGAGGCGTTTATTTCGGAAAGAAAAAATAATGCCAGTTGCTAAAAAAGAGGACTCTTGCGGTATTGTTGTCCGTGCTTGGAACTGGAAAGGCAAAGGGAAAATTCGCGGTGAGAGGCGGAGGCACCGAATAGCTGAGTAGGCTGAGCAAAGCCAGCCTTGCTCAATCAGCCATGCCGACTGCTACTCTGGCTATTCCTTACATAGGAAAGACCGACGTCATCTGGTGGGGGCTGTGACTTTGGGCTCGGGGATTTTACACTCGGTGGAATAGGCGGCCACTGCAACTTTCCAGATATCACTGCCCCTTCATCAGGTCCCTCACACCAGCATTTCATTTGATTTTTAAAATTTCCTGCGAGGTTGCCCGAGTTTGAAATCCGGTTTTGAAAATGGCGACACGTGGAGGTGGCATGCATTGATGAAGCGAGTCAACGTGCTGCCGGAGACTATAAGAAAAACAGTACCCGGCAAAACCAATTCGTAGCATAAGTAGACTACGCCATTGTATATATAGTAGAAACTCATATCACATTGTTATGTAGGTTATATAGTAAGATAAGATACATTATGTAATATCACATTCTTATAAGAGTATTATAAGTAGAATATAAATACATATTTTCAATTATCAATCATCATTATGAGTTATAAAATTGTAGTTATGTAATTATTTAAAATAAAATATTTTCAATCATCTTCATGAGTTATAAATTTTTTTTCCTTAAACAGTTATTTCTAATTTAGGTGGATAAATGCTATTTATTTAAAGTGAAGTTTTTGTATTGTAAATAATAAGATTGAAATCTTAATGTTATGATAGAGATGACAACTATGTCGTAACAAAATAACAATATTTGAGTAATATAAATCAATTTAGATATATTTTAAGTATGAATAAATTTTTTTGAGCATAAATTTATTTTAAAATGAAAAAAGTATTTAATTTTTTAAATTTGGTAAATTTAGAGTTAAAATAGATCTAAGTTGTTTTAATTATTAATTATAGTTATTTATTATTATTTTATTTTTATGTAATTAAAAGACATTACAACATTTCTTTAATACTAGGTTGGAGAATGCCCATAATCAACTTCACATGACATGTTGGCATTATTCTATATAATGTTACTAAAAAAGTACCCTATTCATATATATAAAAGATATAAAAATTATAAAATTTCAAAAACAAGATCAATTAAATAAGATTAATTGTAATTCATATTATTTTTTAAGTTACTTCAATATTATTTAAATTATGTCTATGGTACAAATGTATAAGTTTTTAAGTTATGTGTATGGTACAAATGTATAAGCTTTTATGTTGTAAATATTATACTAAATAATGCTAATATGCCCTATGAAAAATAATTTTGTACCATATGTTGATGTTATTCTCAAGGCACATAATTGTTGTATGCCCTATAAAATTAAAATAATATGCATAACTTCATTTTCATATAAATAATATATTTGTTTTGTTAAAATAATTTAGAAATGAATAAAGTGTTAATATAGTGTCAATTTGTTAGAGTATTTCAATTCATTTTGGTAGAGTATTATTATTTTTGGCAATATTAAATCCACAGGTTTAGGAATCTATTGAACCATATTTTCTCTATAAAATGTAAACCCATTTCAAGCAATGAATATTCAAGAGTCTGTGTGAGAATTCTATCTCATTTCTATATGAGTTTTTTTATCACTGATTTGATATTAGAGTAGGTATTGTGAGCTTTAATTGAGGGCTAAATATCTAAGCACCGTATTGAAAATATAGTGATGCATAGTAAGAGAGCGATCATTGTAGGAAAGATAGTTTTGTGTCTACCTTATTGATCTATGTAGAATACATATAAGGAAAGTTATGTTTGATTGTTGTTTATGTCCAATTGGAATGCCATTATGATAATCACCATTGTTTTGTCGAAAATTTCCAAGTGGGGAAGCCCATATTGTTTCTTCAAATCGTTTTTCATCAAAGTTATTATAGCAGAGTGAAGAGTGTCACATGTGAAGTTGCATTTTGCTGGAAATTGGAGAAGAGAACCATATTTTTATGTAGATAGGAAGATTTATATCTTAAAAAAAAAAGGGAAATCATTGCTTTCTATCACTATTGAAGGGACATGAGGATGCAATATTTGAACTTGTCAAAATCAAGTTGTGTGAAAGGTATTGTTGCCACCATTGTTTCTAATCTAGGTGTTGAAGGTAATTCAATAAATTTTCTAAGCAAATTTGTTGATTTATTGATTTAGAAGTTGTTGGAATTATTTTTTCTCAAAGATGGAAAATCCATTAGCCAACTCTTACTTGAGTGAATGCACTAAGTTAGATGGGAAAATATATGTGAATTTGAAGTTTAAGTTGCAGACTTAATGAAATACTACAATGTTTGGTCGATTGTGTCTAGAACTGAAGCCAAACCTACAACTTCTCCAAATAAAGTTCAAAACTGTGAGAAACAAGAAAGCAAAGCAAAGGTGCTTTTGAGAATGTTCAAGGGGTATAATGTTATTCCATGCATCAAGGAATACAAAATGTCTGGGAAATGTGGGAAACACTTAAAGCTTTTAATGAGACATGTAATATAAATAAAGTGTAATTTTAAAGAATAATCTTCTTTGAATTAAGATGGAGGATAATGAAAATATTAACAATTTTCCTTCTAGACTCAAAGGGCTTAAAGATATTGGTTTCAAGCATATATTTAGTAACTATAACATTGAATGACATGTTATATGAATATCAAATGTTTATCATTGGTCTCATTTTTAGAGAGAAAGCACCGACATTTGATGAACTAACTCGTATTTTTTTTACAAGTGGAAGTACATAGAAATAATCTTAACTACAACTATCCAAGTTCAAATTTGGCATTATTAGCCAAATGAAAATAGCCATACAAAGAAAATCCATGGGAAAGGAATAAAGGATGTAAACCACATGAAAAAATCACATCAAGGGGCACTAGATTAATTTGGACATTTTGCTAAAGATTCTCTAAAAAGGAAATTTAATGAGTCAAAAAATAGAAATAGAAGACATATAGGTCATTTCACTAATAAATAAGCAATAATAAATAATGATCTTCAACATCTCAAGTTATTCATTTTAGATGCAACATAATAAGAAAAAAACAGTGTTTCTAATGCGTGTTTTATTGATTCTAGTGCTTCTAGTCATAAATCATGCAATAGAGATTGGTTTAAATCTTATCATGATACCAATAATGGTTCTAATATCTATCCAATAGATGATATATCACATCAATTTAAAGGTTATGGAGGTGTATGTGTGACATTACCTAGTGGTAAGGTAAAACGAATTCCAAATGCGACATATGTGTTAGGAATACAAAAGAATTTAATTTTAGTTTCCACTATTGCATAATAAGATTTAAAAGTTGAGTTTATTAAGTCACGATGTGTTATGAAGGGTAGGCATGGTCACTACCAAGTTGTTGCAATAAAGTTCAGGGTTGGAGGTCTCTTTAAGCTTGATGTTACAAAGAATAACAATCAAACATTGATATCTACAACTATATCAGTAGAATAATTGTGGCATCAAAGGTATGGACACCTAAATCATAATGATCTTATGTTACTTTAGAAGAAAGAAATAGTGGAAGATATTCTGAATTTTAAGAATGGTCATTTTGAATGTGAAGAATGTGCCTCAAGTAAACAACAAAGAGAATATTTTCCTACAAATATACAAAAAGGAGAGAAAAATATTCTTGAACCCGTGCATACCAATATATGTGGTCCCATGCAAACTAGGTATTTTAGTGGACCATATCATTTTCTTGTCTTTATTGGTGATATAAATTTTGAGATTTTGTGTAGTGGGGGTAGCATCAGATGTGCTCTAGCTCCCAAATTTTATGGAGGGACTAGAGTACACTTGATCTACAAGACCCAGAAAGAGATTTGGGAAATTTCATCTGGTTTGGGAGATATTTAATTAACTAATTATTTTATTGTATTTCCAAAGTTTAAACTTAGGAAAAATAAATAATTAAAGTTAATTAAATTAAACATGTGATGAAATTGTCTTAAGTCACACGGATCAAGCTTTCTTTTAATCTTAGCCATTGATTCAAGATCTGATCATGGTCATTGGTTTCCCAATGAGAAAAGTATAAAGGAAATGCTTGGGGTCATTTGTAAAGACACACAGAGGCAGAGCATTGAAGCTAAGTTGAGATTATAGGGCAGGGTTTGCTAAGAATTCTCAGAAGTGTTTCAGCTGCAGAGAGGGGAGTTTAGGCAAAGGGGATGGTCTGATCCCAATGCCTAAAATCAGCAAGAGGCAGAGAGCAGCTTCCAGAGGCAGCGCAGAGAAGCAGCAGCAGAAAGGGCAACAGTTGCACAGCGCAAGGACAACTTCAGCTACGCAGGTGCTAAGCAGTCTCTCCTGGGGCAGCGTTGGGCGACAAGAGACCCTTAGGGGTTATGCAGAGTCCCTCAAGGGAAACGTAGGGTCTGGGTCACCCATTCTGGGGTTACGCAACCCTCTCCATGCTAGCAAAGAGGAACGCAGAGGGACACAGAGGTTGCAGAGGCTTCAGGGGCAGGGCTAGGGTTTCTAGGGCCAAGATCTAGCTGAGTCCTATAAATCCCATTTGAGGGTGTGGATCAATCAATATTTTGGCTTCAGAACAATAGGTTAGTTGCATATCTATATTTTCTCTGTCGAGTTTTCCAGATATGGAACCCAGACTTGCTGTATTCAGAAAACCCTTAATAATAAAACCCTCCAATGGCCAGCAGACCGATTTTCCCACATTGGGTTTTTTCGGGGGACTATTGTCCATAAAATCCTTGTGTCACTTTGTTTATGTGTGCATGTAATTTTTTTCTAGATCTGAAATGGTGAAAGTCTGTTATGTGTTTTGCTTCGATATTAATCTGAATTTTCAGCTTAATAACTTAATTAAGTAGGAGGAGCATAACCAAATCTAATAGTAGATTTCCGCATAAGTAACATTCATAAATTTTCACAAGAACTATATACACTTGTGTATTTTTTATTAGAAATCAAAGTAATGTGTTTGAATATTTCATAGAATATAAAAACTTGGTTGAAAAGCAAACATGAAGATACATTAAAATTATTTGATCTGATCAAGGAGGAGAATACATATTATGGGCATTTATTAATATTGAAAAAACAAAGGGATTCAACAACATTTTACAATGCCACATACTCCTTAGTATAATGGAGTAGCTAAGAGAAAAATAAGAACCTTAGTTGAATATGCTCATAGCATGATTAAAGGTAAAAAACTTACTACTGATTTTTGGGTTGAAGCAAAAAGTATTGTGGTATATCTGAAAAATATAATTCCTACAAAAATTTTAGAGCACAAAACTCATTTTGAAGCACTTATGGATATAACCAATAAAAAAACATTTTTTTCATGCTCCTAAAGAAGATAGGAGAAAGCTTAATGCCAAGGCAAGCAAATGCATCCGTGTTGGTTATTATATTGATCATAAAGCTTATAAAATGTATGATCCCATCACTCATGGAGTTTTTGTAAGCATAGATGTATTATTTCATGAACATGTAGACAAAGGACAAAAATATGGTATCCATGATGTATGACATCTCTTAAAGACAACGATGAAAGTGTTAGAGGAGAAGAAGATGTTGAATAGGTTCAAGATCAAGCTTCAAGTGGCATGGACAATTCAAGTAGTTGTAGTACACCAAGAAGATTTGAAATCCACAAAGGAACTACACAAAATAATGTAGCACTAAGGAGATCAACACAACCAATTCATACACTTGTAGGTATACAAGTTATGCATTAATGGCTCAAGTTATAAATGTGGTAGAGATTTTAAATTATGATTCATGGACAAGCTAAATAACATAAAGAATGGATGGACGCCATGAAAGAAGAATATTATTCTATCATGAAAAATGAAACATGGGAATTAAATGGATTTTTCAACAATGAACTTCCTTAAGGATCAAAATTGTTGTTGAAATCTAAATTTATTGTTGATGGTATTTTAGATAAGCATAAAGCTAGATTGGTTGCAAAGGGTTTTTCACGGAAAAAAGGAATTGATTATGAAGACACTTATGTACTTGTAGGTAAATTGAATACCATTAGATTATTGATTGCATTGGCTTCTAGTAGGCCTAATGGTTAAGAGCATGTGCTTCCCCTTAAGAGGTCACATGTTAAAAAACCAGAGGGGTATGAGTATGAAACCTCCATATACTTTAGCAGTCAGATCATTACGTGGAGGCAGGTCCCTTATCCTACAAACAAGGGGGTCTCATACACCAATTTGGTCTTTGGCTTAACCGCGGCCTTAAAAATAGATTATTATTATTATTGGAAACTACATTAGTTAGATGTTAAATCAACTTCTCTACATGGATAATTAAAGAAAGAGAGTTATCTTGTTTAATTGGAATGGTTTGAAAAGAAGGGTCAAAATCACCTTGTTTGTAGGTTAAAAAAGGCATTATATGGACTTAATCAATAACCTAGATCATCGTATATGAAAATTGATACTTTCTGTAACACCCTCTTCCCACATGTGCCCAAGTAACCGACCAACAGGGGTAAACATGTGACAAGAGGCTACTAATATGATATTAAACCTCCTAGATGACCTTAAGGAATGGAATCAACGGAAACACCAAAAACACACCTTACACTGCATTATTGACATCCCCAGGGGGTAACCCAACCTCCTAGGGCCCTGTTCCCTGAGGGGGGACTGATTTTCCCCTTTGAGGCTCAGTCGTGAGCTTGTAAGGGCAAGGAAGCGACTCTCGACACTAGAGCCATGGGTTAGCCTTGGCAAGGTAGCGACTCAGGCCAAAAAACAAATTTTCAACCTATAGCTTCGAGATTTGTGCCACATTTTCAGCCCTTGAGCCCAAGTCACTACCCATAACTTCCTGTAACTTCAGGAGAGGGTAAATAAAATTGAAACAAACATATGTAAACAATCACATCATTATGAACTCATCCAAACCCACCCAAATGTGACATGAATTTTGTCAAAGGTCTCACAAACATAACATCAAGTATAAAAATCAAATTTAAACGAAGGGATATCTTCCTTATCTGAGAATGTTTAAGAAGCGTTTCTCCCCTATGTCATAAGCTAACTGTTGGGTGTGGAGCCTGATTTTCATCTTGATTTAGAGATCCTTGTTTTAGCCGGATGTATACCCCAAGAAAACTGTACACCCTTGCAGCGAAGGGGACTTGTCCCCCCCACGGGGTCTGGGGGGTCCGGGGGCCAGCGGTCCCCCAGTGAGGGTTTCGAGGGCAACGCCCCTGAAGCTAAAAACATATGTAAAATTGCCTTGTAAAAGTATAGTAATTTCTAGTCAATCTGGGTCGTTCATTAGGCGGATGATCTGACGGTAGAAGTTATGTTTAGTTTAGGGTTTTTTGCCCTAGAAGGCAACCCCTCACTTTGTATGAGGGTATTGTATTGCGGCTGTGTATTGTATGAGTATTCTCAGAGCGAGAAACAAATAGGGAGACTGTGAGAGAGAACAAAGGACATTACAACAGATCTATGTAGGTTGTGTCTCTTCATTTTGTTGGATAATAAAAAGGAAGGACTAGCTGTTCGGGGTGGACGTAGCCCAAATTGGGTGAACCACGTATATCTGTGTCTCTCTGGTTTTATGTGTTTTGTGTGCTTGTGTTTTCCGCATATTTTATGTTTCGCATTGCTCTGTAATATATAATTTTTCTAACAACTGGTATTAGAGCTGAAGGTCTATTTGGCTGATAAACTCGCAGGAAAGAAGGGTTCCTGATTCAAGTGGGAGCAATGGCGGAAGATGGTAATTTTAGGGTCGAGAAATTTAACGGCCAAAACTTCCTGCTATGGAAGATGCAGATGGAAGATTATTTGTATCAAAAATTTCTGTACCTACCATTGTGCGGAAAACACAAAGAAGCCGATGACTATGACAAACGCAAAATGGGAGATTCTCGATAGAAAGGCACTCGGAACGGTACAGTTGTGCCTCGCGGCGTTGGTAGCCTTCAATATTTTGAAGGAAACAAAAATAGAGGGTTTGATTGAGGCATTGGAGAAACTATATGAAAGACCATCGACCTCAAACAAGTTATTTCTTATGAAATGTTTATTTAATATGAAGATGTCGGAAGGTGGATCTGTTGCAGACCATTTAAATGATTTTAATATAGTTACCAGTCAGTTAAGTTCTGTAGGGGTAAAATTTGATGATGAAGTTAGGGCTCTTTTATTTCTGTGTTCATTGCCAGAAAGCTGGAATGGTTTAGTTATGGCCATTAGTAACTATGTCTCTGGATCTAGTACTTTAAAGTATGATGATGTTGTCAGTCCTATCCTTAGCAAGGAAATGCGACGGAAAAGCTCCGGTGAGACATCGGGTAATGCTTTGAGTGCAGAGTCTAAGGGAAGAAGAATGGAAAGGGGAAAGAGCTCAGGATATCACAGTAAATCAAGGAAAGCCAGATCCAAGTCAAGATTGAGGACAATGTGCTGGAAATGCAGAAAGAAAGGACACCTAAAGAAAGATTGTAGATCTCGAAAGGGAAAAGAAGGAGACGCACATTAAGAAAACAATCATGAAGAAAATGTGACAGGTGATGTGTCACAAGATGCTTTGATTCTTTCTTTCGAAAATGTTACTGATTCCTGGGTGGTAGATTCAGGGGCCTCATTCCATGCCACACCTGATAAGAAATATTTTCATGACTATGTTTAAGGAGATTTTGGACAAGTCCGTTTGGGTGATGATAAACCCTGTAAAATTGTTGGAATGGGTAAGGTTCTTGTAAAACAATAGAATGGAAACCAATGGCTATTAAAGGAGGTAAGACATGTTCTAGATCTGAAGAAAAATCTGATTTCAACAGGGCAGTTAGGCGGTGAAGGTTGTGTGACAACTTTCATAGATAAAACTTGGAAGGTCACCAAAGGATCCCTGGTAATAGAAAAAGGCAAAAATGTTAGTACATTGTATTTATGCAATGGTATTTCTAACTATGTTAATGCTTTAAATTCCAAAGGAGCAGATGCAACCTTATGGCATCATAGGCTCGGACACATGAGTGAGAAGGGGATGAAGATTCTTCACTCAAGAAATTTGTTGTAGGGTTTGAAGAATGTTAATTTAGATTTCTGTGAGAATTGTATTTATGGAAAACATAAGAGAGTCAGATTTCTCCGAGTTGGGAAAGAAAAAAAGAGCGAAAAATTAGAGCTTGTGCATAAAGATGTATGGGGACCTACTTAGGTATCATCTCTCGGTGGCTCTCGTTATTATGTTACTTTTATTAATGATGCAACTAGAAAAACTTGGATTTATTTTATTCAGAATAAATCTGATGTATTTGATATTTTCAAGAAATGGAAAGCTTTGGTTGAGATTGAGACAGGAAAGAAGTTGAAGTGTCTCAGATCAGACAATGGAGGTGAATATTGCAGCAAAGAGTTTGATAGGTACTATTCAGGGCATGGAATTCGTAGAGAGAAGATAGTTCCAAGAACACCACAAGAAAATGGTGTGTCAGAAAGAATTAACATAACAATCATGGAGCGTGCAAGGTGCATGAAATTGCATGTAGGATTGCCTTTACAATTTTGGGTAGATGCTGTAGATACTGTTGTTTATCTAATAAACAGAGAGCCTTCAAGTTCCTTGGATGGTGGTATCCCAAAGGAAGCATGGACGGGTAAAAAGGTAAACTACTCTTTTTTAAAGCCTTTTGGCTGTGAGGCCTCTGTCCATATTAATAAAGAAAACAGAACAAAGCTTGAGGCAAAATCAAAGAAATGTACCTTTATTGGATATGGTGTTAATGATTTTGGTTATCACTTATATGATTATGAAAATCACAAAATCATTAGGAGCAGAGATGTAATATTCAATGAAAATTTATTGTATAAGAATCAGTTGCAGGAAAAGGAAAATAAAGAATACACAGTTCTTGATGAGATCACAGAAAAAGTAAAGGTGCCTGAAAATAATAATAATCAACAGCCACAGCAACAAAAACCACCACAACAGCAACAAGCACCTCAAACACCTGAAAGTGGTGTCAGAAGATCTACCAGGATAAGTAGACCCCCTGAACGATACTCTCCTTCATTATATTATTTATTGTTGATTGATTATGGTGAACTTGAATGTTATGAAGAAGCAATGCAGGTTGAAAGCAGGAAGAAGTGGGAGCTAGCCATGGAAGGAGAGATGGACTCCTTAATGCATAACCAGACTTGGGACTTAGTGAAGTTTCCTGCAGGTAAAACTACATTGCAGAATAAATGGGTTTACAGGCTGAAGGAAGAAGATGGAGGAAGCAGAGTATGTTGCTACTACAGGGGCTAGTAAAGAAATGATTTGGTTACAAAGGTTTATGGATGAATTGGGTAATAATCATGATATGGGCACGTTATACAGTGATATTCAAAGTGCCATTCATCTTGCAAATAACTCAGCATTTCATTCCAGGACTAAACACATACAGCTCAAGTACCATTTCATACGGTCAGGATTGGAAGATGGACAGTTGAAGTTGGAAAAGATACACACTAGCCAGAATCCTGCAGATATGCTAACATAAGTTGTAACCAGGGAGAAAGTGAGAATATGCTCAGTTTCAATTGGTCTTCAAGGATGACGATAAAGATGAGAAACAACCAAGTCCAAAGAGGAGCCATTGTCCAACAAATGAAGCAGCGGTGGAGTTGCTACAATCAGTCTCCAAGTGGGAGATTGTTGGGTGTGGAGCCTGATTTTCATCTTGATTCAGAGATCCTTATTTTATATGCATGTATACCCCAGGAAAACTATACACCCCTGCAGCGGGGGGGGGGACTTTTCCCCCCTGCGGGGTCAGGGGGCCAGTGGTCCCTCGACGGGGGTTTCGGGGGCAGCACCCCCAAAGCTAAAAACAGATGTAAAATTGCCTTGTAAAAGTATAGTAATTTCTAGTCAATCTGGGCCATTCATTAGGCGGATGATCTAACGGTAGAAGTTATGTTTAGTTTAGGGTTTTTTCCCCTATAATGCAACCCCTCACTTTGTATGAGGGTATTGTATTGCAACTGTGTATTGTATGAGTATTCTCAAAGCGAGAAACAGATAGGGAGACTGTGAGAGAGAACAGAGGATATTACAACAGATCTGTTGTAGCTTGTGTCTCTTCATTTTGCTAGATAATAGAAAGGAAGGACTGGCTGTTTTGGGTGGACGTAGCCCAAACTGTGTGTACCACGTATATTTGTGTCTCTTTGGTTTTATGTGTTTTGTGTGCTTGTGTTTTCCGCATATTTTATGTTTCACATTGCTCTGTAATATATCATTTTTCTAACACTAACATACAATCAATTTTACCATAGATACATGGGATATCATTTACATGAAAAAACATGAATAAATCCATACATCATCACTGATTGAATACATGCTCATAACCATCATATTAATAACAAAAATACAATGGATACAATAGCAATAAAATCCATATATAAACTATGATATTTCTGTACCGAATACCAGAGAAATGAGCTCTTCATTACGAAATGTAAAATTCAACTGGAGATGGGACTTCCAAGTTCCACCCGAACATAGATTGGTTGAGCCAAGTCTCACTTCAGCCAATCACCCTCGTGCCATATTCCAAGCATGAATGTGAGACTTAATCAAACAGATCAATCACAATCAATCCAGGGCTTCCAAAGCCCAAACCACCTCAAAACTCAAACAATGATTCCACCTCAAACATCACAACCATCACAGGTTGGTCTCTATCCAAGCTTCTCCACGGCTCCAGAGTGTTTGTTCCAACCAAGGCTTTAGGACTAGTAACTCAACCCCAACTGTTTCCAAGCTCCAGAGCATTTGTCCAACCAAGACTCCATGACTAGTAACTCAACCCACCTAGGGCTCCAGAGCGTTTGTCCAACCAAGGCTCCATGACTAGTAACTCAACCCAACAACTTTCTGTTGCGCTCGAGAGCGCTTGTCCAACCAAGGCTCTAGGAACTAATAACTCAATGCAATAGCTAAAGGAATCATGAGAACCAACGAGAAAACAATCAATGGAAATAAACCCACAATCACCATGGCTATCCAGGAAATGGCAAGGCTATGTAAATCCACATGCATACACCATGCATGCCAAAACTAGTGAGGAGATCATACACGAAACTCGATACCTGCACTCAAAATTTGTTGTAGATGATGGTCCCGATGTCCTCTTCTACTTTCCTGTTTTTCCTTTGCTTTCTTGATCCAAATCTCCAAGTATGCCTCACTCTCCAAGAGTGCTCCAAGAATACTCTAAGTGATCAAGAGTATAATAGAGGGAGATAATAATGGAGAGCTCCAAAACTAAACTAAGCAAAAGTTTACCAACTGATCCTCAAAAGCATTTTTATCAATGAGGCCTATATTTTCTTCATTTTCCATTATTTTCCTTCATTTTTCCTCCTCACTTGCAACCTATGACCTTACACCTTCCTTTCCTCCTAATTTCCATTATTTTCATAAATAAAATTCCAATTAATGCCTCATGCCTTTCCAAAGCCTTTGCCAATTTCCTTAGCCATAATAACTGAAATGAACACCCACTAGGATGTTTTTCCCACCATTCAGCTTGGAATGTGTGTCTCATCACCCTGGTCTTATATATATATATATATATATATATATATATATATATATATATATATATATATAAGACCAGGGTGATGAGACACACATTATATATATATATATATATATACTAGGGCTATTACAGAACCCTCCCCCTTGGGGAAACATCGTACTCGGTGTTCAATGACACCTACAAACCATCAAACCACTGAAAACAAAAGATATTGCCTATGGAGCTTTATAACACAACTCGATACAGTATTTACAATGAATAACTTGCTAAAACATGATAATCATACCGTTTACTAGAGCTTTATAACATAGCTCATTATAGTATTTACAATAACAACCACATATGCTCATGCACATTTACTTCAACCATCAAATAACCATATTGTTTGTGGAGCTTTATAAACCAACTCGATATAATATTTACAATAATATGCATATACAATTATACACATATACACATTTTCTCAACCAACAAATAGAAGGATACGATGCCTGTATCAACAATAAGGGAATTCAGAGGCTCGCACCTCCACCCTCAAAGTAGTACCAAGATTCACCTCCTTCCCAGGAAGTCCAGAATCCATTTTCAAAGTAAAATGTGCACCTAATGTCCAACGCTATAATCATACGCCAATTGTCCACTCAGTGAACAATTACCATCTCATTGTTCCAGCGCACACTCCCAATGTGCATTTAGTTCCATCCGGCAATGCTAATGACCAAAAAAAATCCATCCCGACCTTCCCTTCTCTGCTACACAGTTCCTCGGGAAATCTGGTCACCACTTATGTGCAGTCAGTCACCTTCCAAGTTTCGCTGGCACCCCCATCCCGAGCATTCATCCCTTAGCAAGGCTTCCTCACATCGGAAGTTTGAACAAACAAGGCATGTACCTGCATCAAAACCATCATACTGTTCATAGCATGCTCATGGAAATCAGTGGACACTATTACGCACTAGTGTCCCACAATGGTCCTACTCCTGAAGTGCTTTACCAACAATATCTATCGCCTGTTTCAATTCCTTTTGTTGATGCTGCTAGTTATTGCAGTAGGTTTCAACCACCCAACCGAGAATTTTCGTGCTTCCTGTACCAAGAACATAACTTCCATTAGATTCAAAAAAAATTGAATACATTCACATCATACCTCATTGGTGGCTCGTCAATAAGGTACACTTGCAATTCTGTTCACTTCGTGTCACACAAGTCAAACCAATTGTTTGATAAAATCATCATGTATAAACTATCATATATGGTTAGCTCAAAATGCAACCATCATAGATCAAAATCATAAATCACACGCAATCATCATAAACCATAATCATAAATCACATGTAACCATCATAAGTTAGAATCACATATCACATGCATAATAAAATATCGATACTTATCCTTCATCGGTCCTTACGTCTGCCTTTGTTCTTTTTGTACACATACCAGATCGGTTTCCACACCCGAAAAGAACCCAGACACAATGTTCAACACGTACATGCACACAAGGCATGCAACACCACATAATACATACACCCACACCCGGTGTACAACACAACCCAATACATATACATATACAGAGTACAACACAATGAATACATATGTCACGATACCATGAATACACCATGCACATACATAGTACCACATGCTCGCAACACAGCATGTACGACATGCACACAATACCACATGTATACTAGTACCATATGCACATCATGTACACAATACCACCTGTACACACACTACCTGCACAACGTGTGCACAACATCACGTGTACACGACACCATCTGCACAACATGTACACAACGCCAAATGTACACCGCACCACCTGTACAATGTGTACACAATACTACATGTACACAACTCCGCATGCACGGCATATACATAGCACTATATGTACATAGCACCACATGCACGACATGTACATGACATTGTCTGCACATAACACCACATGTACAACCTGTACATAGCACCACATGCACTCAACACCATGTTTGCAATCGTGCACACAACACCAAATGCACATAGCTCCATATGTACACAACACTGCATATTCAACATGTACATAAGACCATATGTACACACAATGCAAATCCAACATGTACATAGCACCATCTATACCTAGCACTGGATATGCAACATCATATATACAACAAGCATACAACATCATATGTACATAATACATATGAAACATTACTCTTCACCATAGATACAATCACTAAATATACAACATGCACAACATATACACAACAATAACACTGCACATCCATAGACCACATGCTGACCCCACAAGCAACCTTGCTTCTATTGTCTTTCCACTATCCATGCTCACCCTAACATGTCACATATCACACTACTTTCACTTCATTGATGTACCCCTCAACATTACATGTCCATAACATAAACATAGGCATAGTACAAGCATGTAATATCAATTCATATCCACATGATACTGACCTCATGGATTTATCAGACTTACTCTTCCCACTTGATTCCTCATAAGACCAAGAATCTCCTCATGCCATTCACCTGCATAAGAAATCATTCCTCCACAAGAATGATCCTTGAAAACCTTGTCATATAGTGACATAGATACATAGATGTATATATCATTAGCATAAAACAATCATGATCATGTCAAACAATGAAATACATACTCACATACATGTATACATATATAAACACCAACAAAATCATGATCACAACGCCATTTCTAGATATCATAAATGATAAGGTCTAGATTGAGAGAAATTCATTTATTCGTGCACAGCATGCACACCATTGAGAACAATAGTTCCCAACATAGCCAAGGCATTTGTTACCTTAAACTCATTTACTTTACTTTTCTCATGACTGTCTGAACGTCGTCCATTTACCACAATGGACCCAACCAATCCAACTAGTTGTCATATTCTTACCTTTTATTACTTACTCATGCACTGAGCTCCATTAACTTCCATCTTTCCCAACCAATTCCCAAGACCCTCTAAACATAAACGACAAGGACAAGAATAAGAAACAATAAGAAGAAAACCATGAGAACCAAAAGCAAGACGAGACCACAACAAAGTGGCAGGGCCATGCACTAGACGCAATCAAGACTACAAATCAATCACAACCAAATCACAAAAAACCAAAAGCAAAATAATTTACAACAAACACCATGACTCAATCCCCATGGTTCCAAATAATTCCAAGGAAAGCTCAGCCTGAGCCTTCTTCAAGATTTCATGGTAGTCTCTTTTTCCATACAGTTCCCTGCATCATACTACCATAACCACACAACAGTCAGCGCATAAATAAATATAACAATATACTTGTTATCTTACCTTGTTGTGCCAAGCACACTGACTTGTAACTAAACACACATGTCAGCCATATGTATCAACATCAAGACAACATATATATCAATTCAAAATCAACTTTTACCAAGAATAACAACTATGCCATAATCCATCGGCCGACTCATGTTCATCAGTCATAATACCTAATGCTGCAACTATCACCTACTTACACTCAGGTACATATCATCCATCCCAACACACGTGTGTTAGTACAACCATCTTAAAACAAGACCATTTCTTCATGCAACCTTACAGACACATATACTCATATTATGCAATTAATCAATATCAAACAACTTGCAAACATACCATGCTAAATAGATCAACTAGATGACATAATAAAAGACTCAAAATAGTCAAGCACCAAGTATACAACATAAGCAAGCTCATACCTCAATGTATCTCACGGGAGGCTATCTCGTCTGCACAATCAATCTACATTAGCACAATATAACTTCAAAACACCTCAAATCAACATAAATAAGATCAAGATATCCATAAAAGCAACCAACTAACATGTTCACATCATAAAATCATAATCAATTGTCATTCATACATAAAAATCACATATGCACAGTTAACCTAAATTAGTACAATACAAAATCACAATTATATCGATTCATACCTGAACGTAATCACCCTAACCATCTACATAAGCCAATCCAAGGCAATATGATACATATAACACCAAGATCTTAATGAAATAACTCTTATCATCAATTTACTAGCATATGCCAACAACAAGCTATATATCACGCTCATCGACAACATGTAACCTAATCATCAAGCTAACTAGAATACCACAACAATAAATTAACATATAACATGCTCATCAACAACATATAACATAGTCATTGAGATAACTACAAGTTAACATATCCATCAATGACATAACATAATCATCAAGTTAATACCATGCTTGACTAACCGACACATGTACATATGATCACACTAATTAACTAGAATCTATCATGTATGTAACCATAACTTCAATAGAATGAAAGCCATACACATAACCATAGTAATAATAGAATGACAAACATATAAGTAACCCTAATGCTTACAATAACCATGAATCACATACCTACATGCCAAGCATACAACTTGTATGATAATCTGCTCTTACCTCAAGGTCCAATGCTGCAACTTCACTTTGATGATCTACATCTCCTACTCTATCTCATCCAACACATTAGCATCATAACATATAAATATCGTAATGATGACCTAATTGCGTAAAATTACCTTATGCACAACAACCTCAACCAAACCAATGCAAACTTGACCACATGCACCCACTTGACATGTATAACTAATCACGAACAACCAATGCATGTCCCACATAGAACATCACACAAGCAAGCATACACTGATAACACCGAAGCATGACTAATATGTGACCTAGCATAAACAACAAATGCATGTACAATGTGTAGAAACAGGTAAGCAAGCATGCACAAATAATACATAAGCGAGAAAAAAACACAATCAATCATACATTCATGACAACATATTGACGACAACATCATAAGCACTTCCATGGTGACATCACTGCCACCATGGTCAACACAACATGGATGCATCAACCACATACAACATGGTTATGAAAACACATAAGAAATCGACATAAAATAATGACCAACACACCACCCATCCAGTCCAAGGGTTGAACCATGCTCTGATACCACTTTGTGGTATCAGATATCACACAAAAAGAAAAAAAACCAAACACCACCATCATGCATACAAAACAAGCACATAGAACATATATGCACGACAAACACACACAACCCAAGGAGAGTGAAACCATGCTTTGATACCACTCTGTAACACCCTCTTCCCACATCGACTCAAGTAACCGACCAACCAGGTTAAACATGTGATGAGAGGCTACTAATATGAGATTAAACCTCCTAGATGACCTTAAGGAAGTGGAACCGACAGAAACACCAAAAACACACTTTACATTGCATCATTGACATCCCCAGGGATAACCCAACCTCCCAGGGTCATGTTCCCTGAGGGGGGATTGATTTTTAGGCCCTTTGAGGCGAGCTGCGGGCTTGTAAGGGTAAGGGAGTGGCTCTAGACCCTAGAGCCACGGGCTAGCCTTGGCAAGGTAGCGGCTTAGGCCCAAACAACAAATTTTCCGCCTATAGCTCTGAGATTTGTGCGACATTTTCAACCCTTGAGCCTAGGTCACTGCCAAGAACTTCATATAACTTCAGGAGAGGGTAATAACATTGAAACAAAAATATGGAAGCAATCACATCATCAGGAACTCATCCGACCCCAACTAGCCATAACCAACATATTAATAATAGAAATACAATGGATACAATAACAATACAATCCATACATAAACTAGTATATTTTCATACCGAATACCGGAGAAATGATCTCTTCATTGCGGAATGTAAAAACCAACCAGAGATGGGACTTCCATGTTCCACCCGACCATATATTGGTTGAGTCAAGTCTCACTTCAGCCAATCACCCCCGTGCCATATTCCAAGCATGAATGTGGGACTTAATCAAACACATCATTCACAATAAATCTAGGGCTTCCAAAGGCCAAACCAACTCAATCCTCAACCAGTGATTCCACCTCACGGTCAGACATCACAACCACCACGGATTGGTCTCTATCCAAGTTTCTCCAGGGATCCAAAGTGTTTGTTCCAACCAAGGATCCAGGACTAGTAACTCAACCCCAGTTATTTCCAGGCTCCAAAGAGTTTGTCCAACCAAGGCTCCAGGACTAGTGACTCAACCCACCTAGTGGCTCCAAAGCATTTGTCCAACCAAGGCTCCAGAACTAGTAACTCAACGCAATAGCTATCTGTCAGGCTCCAGAGTGTTTGTCCAACCAAGGCTCCAGGAACTAATGACTCAATCCAACAACTAAAGGAATCAGGAGAACCAACCAAAAAATAATCAATCGAAATAAACCCACAATCACCATGGCTATCCAGGAAATGGAAAGGCTACGAAAACCCACATGCATACACCATGCATGCCAAAACTAGTGAG
Source organism: Pinus albicaulis (assembly GCA_034641835.2). NCBI lineage: Eukaryota > Viridiplantae > Streptophyta > Pinopsida > Pinales > Pinaceae > Pinus > Pinus albicaulis. The sequence continues at coordinate 109,945,480 of CM076574.1, forward strand.
GAGATCATACATGTAACTCAGTACTAGCACTCAGAACCTACTGTAGATGCTGATCCTGATGTCCTCTTTCGCTTTCCTATTTTTCCTTTGCTTTCTTGATCCAAATCTCCAATTATGCCTCACCCTCCAAGAGTGCTCCAAGAATACTCTAAGTGTTAAAGAGTATGAGAGAGAGAGAGAGAATAGAAGAGAGCTTCAAAACTAAACTGAGCAAAAGCTTACCAACTGATCCTGAGAAGCCTTTTTATCAATGAGGACTCTATTTTCTTCATTTTCCATTATTTTCCTTCATTTTCCTCGTCACATGCAACCTGTGACCTTTCACCTTCCTTTTCTCCCAATTTCCATTATTTTCATAAATAAAATTCCAATTAATGCCTCATGCCTTTCCAAAGCCCTTGCCTCTGCCTTTGCCAATTTCCTTAGCCATAATAACCGAAATTAACACGTACTAGGATGTTTTGCCCACCATTCAGCTTGGAATACGTGTCTCATCACCGTGGTTTTATATATATATATACATGTATTTTTACTAGGGTTGTTACACTTTCTTCTTTCAACAAAGATTTATTAAAAGTAAAGGCAATTAAAATCATTATATAAGAAGGATGAAATTGGTCATATTGCGTTGATTTATTTATACGTTGATGACATGATGATAATAGGAAATACTATTGAGCCAATTGAAGAAATTGAAAGACAATTATCATACGAATTTGAGATGAATAACCATGATTAGTTACATCACTGTTGTAGAAATTTTATTGTGAGAGAAAAAAATATTTATTGAGAGAATTGAATAAATTAGCAACATTAATAAGACATACACATAATGCACATAGTTTACCTTGGGAAAACTCCAACTTCAGGGAAAAACCTAGCCAATGGAATTCCATTAGTCCCTTGGCCAAAACCAAGCCAAGCCGCCCAAGAGAGCCTTCACTGCTCACCTCCTTGGTGCCATTACAATGAAGTCTTCCAAACCTTCCATAGGCTTTATTACATTCAATCCATAGACAAATTATCATGGGCAACCAAAAAAAGCATGGGACCAAAACCACTACTATTAACCCAATCAACTTTGACTCTTTCCTGAGTCAAGTTCATCTAACAATTGTTTAAGCTTTGAGGTATGGAAAGAAGGTGGTAAGACAATAATCATAGAAAGAAAATATACAGAGGATTTAATTAAGAGGTTTAGTATGTGTGAGTGTAAACAATTGTCTACTTCACTAGAACAAAATGTTAAGCTCAACATTGTTGATGAAACAAAGGAAGTGAATTGTACTTTGTATTGACAATTGGTGGGAGATTTGAATTCTCACGAGAACGAGAAAAAATATTGTATATTTAGTGAATATAGTTAGTCAAATTATGGTCAATCCTCATGATAATTATTTAACAACAACAAAGAGAGTCCTTCGATATTTGAAAGGAAATGATAATTTTGGTACTGAATATACAAATGTTTTTAATGTTAATTTGAAAGGTCATTTAGATTCAACTTGGGCAAGAAATTTTGTTGATAGAAAGTCAACTATAGGATATGCATTTAGAATAGGATCCAAAATGGTGTCATGGAGTAACAAGAAACAACTAACTGTTTCCTTCTCATCCGTTGAAGTTGAGTACAAAGCTTTATGCAATGCCACTTGTGAGGCAATTAGGTTGAGGCAAATTCTTGAAGATATGAAAGAAAATAAAAAAGTATTAACACTTATCAAATGTGATAACCAAAGTTCTATCAAACTAACAAACAACTTAGTGTATCGTGCTAGGTCAAAGCATATTAAGACACAACAACATTTTGTAAGAAAGAAGATATAATCAAAAGAAATTGACTTGATCAATTGTAATACATATGATAATGTGACGTACATATTTAAAAACCCTCTTGGTAAGTCAAAATTTGAAATTTTTGGAGACAAGTATGTAGAAAATACATTTCTCAATTAAGGGGAAGTGTTAGACTAAACCTAAAAATAAATAAAGTGTTATTTTGTTAGAGTATTCCAATGAATGTCACTAAATATTACTATTTTTAGCAATATTATATCCACAAGTTTAAGAATCATTGGAAGTAGATTTCCACTCTAAGTGCAACCTGTTCCAAGCAATAATTATTCAAGAGTGTGTGTGAGAATTCTATCTCACTTCAAAGTGAGTTTTGTGATCTCTAATTTATCCACAATTCTTCAATAACAATATTATACAAATCTTTAGTGAATATAAATAAGTATTCATTTTCATTTTACAAAGCAATGCTTTTAGAAATACAAATAAGTAATTAATTGCAACTTAAAGTTATCTAAGTTATCAAAACCACACCAACCCTTAACAAAATTGAATTATTTTGATGTCTCCTTCCCACTACCAAAATTTTTAAACCTTACCCACACTAATAAAATAAAATAAAATATGAAAATCCATTCACTAATAAAATTTCACTTAATAATAACTTTTTCTATATTTTAAATTACCAATTTTAAAATTAATTTTAACTTAATTTTTTTTAAAAATCTCATAAAATAAATTACATAAATTTTAAAAATTTTAAAAATATTTACATCATCAAAAACAATCTTAAAATTTGATCTTAGATAATCAGAACATCGTACGCATAAATTTGATCTTAAATAATCACAACATTATGATCTATATGCTACAAAACAAAATAATAAAAAAATAATAAAAAATTGTTCACTTTGTTCATTGATGGAATCATGGCCTTCTTATCCTTCGGAGTAGAGCGGGTCGATGAATTTGCACTGCTCCACAGCCATTTTCTTCATTACTACAATTTCGCTCAGTTGATTTTTCTCTCTCGCACACACAATAGGTATCCAATCTGACAATTAGCTCTGCGGAGTATGACAATATTTGTCATCAAAACCAGAAAGGAGTAAGCTCACTCTTATAGCACAAAGAGATCAGTGTATGTAGATGCATTGCGGGGGATTATAATTATAAGTGCAATGGAGCTTGTAATTGCCACCCCTCTGTTCCAATTCCAATTCAAATTCCAACCGCATACTCGCAGGTCTCCCTGGCAAATATCGTCCAAGCATGGTTTTCCTTGTAGACTAAAATGTCACTTTGATGAGAAAAGGAATGCTGGTGAGCAGGCAGATAAGACAGCAATTCAAAGAATTTGTGAGAAGCTGATGAATGCTGGCTACATAGATGAGGTGGATAGCAAGCCGCCAGAATTGGTTCCTGGCTCAGCAGGGGAAATATTTCTCCCTAATCCAAAACAGTTGGCCAAATACAAAGTAGGGCATACACTGGATAGGAGTTGGAGCACGCCTCAATACCCAATTCCAGAAGCAGGCCAAGGAACTTCTTCTCCTCCTGCTATCATTGATAAAGACACTTCGAAGCTCCCCACATTAGCAGAGATGACGATTCCTCCAGAAGAGCTGAAGAGGCTGAGGACCCTTGCAATTCGCACCGAGAAGAAGCTCAAGATTGGAAAGGCTGGCATCACTGAGGGTATTGTTGATAGCATTCATGAGAGATGGAGGAATTCTGAGGTCGTTAAGATCAAGTGCGAGGATTTTTGCCGCTGGAATATGAGGAGGACCCATGATATCTTGGAGGTTAATCTTGTCCTTCAGTTCTTCTTTCACTAAATAATTGTTTCACCCAAAACAAAGTCCATGCTTCTCAAAACAATTTGGTATTCAAGATTTTCCATCAGTTTATGTTCGCTTGAAATTCTCACTTTTTCACCATTCAGTGTATATATATATATATATAAAGTAGCTTCGCTTGTTTCTCATGCTATGCTCATCAAAAGCCGAAATCGTGCCATTTGAGTCCTAGTTGATATTGTATCCAACTGATGCTTATTCCTTTCATCTTCTTATGAACTAGGGCACTTTTTTCTAGGATTGCAACTGCTATGCTTTTTTATTCCTTGAAAACAATGCTTTTATTGATCGGAATTATTAGCATAATAGAAAAATATTACCAGCCCGTAAATCGTGATGGATTTAGGCCCTAGGGGGAACTTCACAGTCTGTAAAAGGAAAAACCAGAGGGCAGCTCTACCCACCAAATCCGAAACCACCAGTCCCCATTAAATTTAGCCGGGTAAAAAACCATCTGGTAACAATAATGATTCAAAATTGGTGCTGAAATCCAATGTCGAAGAGGTTAGAGCGATAAAACCAAATTAAACCCCTTAGGGCCCCCAATTGTACTGCAAATAGCAAATAATTGTTGCTAGGGGCATACAATTTTCCATGGAGTCTAAACACCTCCCTGAAGAACAATTCTGCCACTTGTGCTGCCTTATGATCTGCTGAAATTGCAAAGAAATGTGCGAACTTGGTCAACCTGTCAACTATCACGTTGATGCAATCCTTGCCCTGTCCCTTGGGTAGACCTGTGATGAAGTCCATTGAGATACTCTAGCCTCTCCCACACGTGCCTCAACACATCATCCTTGAGGCTTTTCCAAGAAAACCTTTCTTTGATCTGCTTGCAAGTTTTGAAGAACTCTTGGTGCCTGACTAGTTGTGTTCATGTGCGGCCTTCAAGATCTTCTCCTTGAGTGTGGATTCAGGGATCAAATATAACCTGTCTTTATAAAAATGACCTCATCTACTATTCTATACGTGAAATCCTGGATGAGACCGTCCATTAACTCAATAGCAAACTTGTTTTTGGAATATTTTACCAAGAGGTGGGATTTCCAATCTCCTATGTGTTGAAAATGTAAGTAGTGTCGGTCTTCATAATGTAATACAAATGTATCATTGATGTACTTATTATATTCATTTATTAGATTCATTATTATTATTTTATTTCTAGTCAAAACATGTTCTTCATGCTTATAGGGTCAATTGAGTCAAAAAAGAATTTATTATGAGTCAAAGAAATGTAATTGAGTCGAAGTCCCATTTGGACTTCTTGTAAGAAAAAGAAAAAATATTTTTATTTGAGTCAAAAAGTCAAATTGTCATCTACAAGACCAAGTCGTCCCTGCCTGGACAAGTCGGCCTAAAGAGACAACTATTTGACCTCTTGGACAGCTATAAATACAAGGCAGTTTGACCTCATTCACTCACTCACTCAACACATCGATTTCTGTGCCAAAGAAAGAAGAAAAATCAATGAAAGTCAAAGGAGAGAGAAGATCGAACTTTTCTGCCCTAATTCTGCTCACACATGCGAAGGTTCTATGATTTTTCTGAGGTGCCTTAGGGCCAAAATTCGGCCATCTATTGTAGGTCCAAAAATTCTATGGTTTGATTGAAAATTTAAGAGATTTGACCAATGTTGACTTTGACTTTGTTGGAGGTGACTTGGGATCTTTGTGGCAGTCTTGGTCTTGGATATCTCACTTTGATCTGATTATATAAGAAGTGGATTTTTGGGTTTTCCCCCGTGTGGGGTTTTGCCTTGGCTTGGAGCCTAATTTTTGGTGTTTTTTGTCTCTTTGTGATCTTTATGTTTTGGTAATTGCTTGATGAATATAACATAATATTAAGAAGAAGCCGATAAATATTCACAAGTAATTATCAAGTTAAGAGAATCATAATTATCTATAGGCATCTTGTTAAAATTGGCAACTAGGGCCAAATTCCACCTTGGGACAACTCATTTGATGGAGATGATGATTGCATTAAATTCCTCTTTTCGAGAGGACCAAAATTGATCTAAAGATCATCTCATTCGGACAAGAAAAAGTGTGATTTTGAATTTATGGCCACACATGTGCAAATTGTTTAGGTCGACCTTAGTTAAATGTAGGCTCAAGAAGCCCAATGGACGTGTCTCTTCACCCACATCGAATTGTATAAATACAAGTGACCTCACACCTCATTTGGCATCATCATTACTCACACATTCTTCTCTCTCTTCATCATAATGGTTCGTACAACTATTGGGCAGCCTCTCTCTCTCACACGTGTGGCAAGGAGGATGAGTGTTTATGGGACAAAATTGCAAAACCAAATTTCAGAATTTCAGACAGTTTGACCAATGTTGACAGAGGAGATTTTCACTGAGTTTGACTGCGGTTGCATTGACTAGCACAAAAATCAAAGTTTTCTGGGTTGTTTGACCTGCGTTGACCGCATGCTTGTTTGACCGCAAGGTTGCCCACAGGTTGACCAAGTTTGATTGCAACTTTTGTGACTATTTTGGGTTGAATTTGACTGCTGCTCGAGGCCGAGTTTGATTGCCTTTCACTGAGCTTCAAAAGAGGTGTTTGACTGCTGTTTTGACCAGCGTTGACTTCTGGTTAGGGCGAAAGTTTGACTGCAGTTTACTGCAGAATTTGACAAGGCTGATTTGACTTTATTGGGCAAGTCAATTTGATTTTGTGCTCTCTCTCTCTGTTGAACTTTTGATATAATAAGAAGAATTGATCAAAGGGCTTTCACCACATTGGGGTTTTTTCTCTGGCATCCGCCATATTCGGTGTTCTCTTGTCTTGGCTTGTCTTCTGCATATTGTTTTATGTTCTATCTGCATTTACTGTCAATGTGATTAATGGTTAATGTGATTGCTATTGGAAATAATTGGAAATTGTCATTGGGTTGCTAAAGGAACATTGAAGTATATTGTGCTAAGCATAGAACATACCATTGTTAACTAAAATTAACATGGTATCAGAGGCCAGGTTAAGACAAAGCCCAAGCAAAAGAGAGAAAAACAATCTCTAAGAAAGATCTGCTGGACAAGGACAAGCCTCAATGGCTTCTAAATCTTATTTCAAGATTGAGGATAAGCTCAATGATAAATTTGACTATCATGCATGGAAGATGTCTTTGGACTTGACTTTGGAAGAAAATGATGTTATGGATTATATGCAGGGTAATGTGGTGGAGCCTCCTTCAAATGCACCGGCTGCTACTAAGACAAAGTATAAGAAAGGTGAGGTCAAAGCTAAGAAGATCATCAGAGACTCCATTCAAAAACATTTGGTTGCCTACATTTATGATTTAGGCACATCTAAAGAGATGTATCACAAGTTGGTTGGGATGTTCAAAACAAACAATGCAAATCAAATCTTCTTTCTCAAGAACAAGCTGAAGGACATCAAGATGGGTAGAGGGGAGTCTATCCACTCCTACTTCATGAGGATTATCGAAATCAAGAATGATCTTCTATCTATTGGAGAAATCGTTGCTGATAGGGAACTCACTCTTATTGCTCTTGGAGGTCTCCCACGAGCATGGCATGTGTTTAACACCACTATTCTTAACAATGACAGGATTCCTGGTTTCGACGAATTATTGACTAGATGCACTCAAGAAGAGACGAGGATGATGGAGAGAGATAAGCCTTCAAATGGAAATGAGCCCACTGCATTCTCCGCTCATGCTTAAGAGGAAGAACAATGCTGGTCCAAAGAGACAAGGTCAAGGATTCAAGCAAGGATTCAAAGAAGGAAGAAAAGGAAGATGCTACAATTGTAACAGGTTTGGCCACTATGCTAGAGAGTGCCCTCATAAGAAGGATACTCCATGGGATGATGACAACAACAACAATCACAACAATTTCAACGGCAATGGCAACCAAAGAAACAAGAGGTTCAACAACAAAGGAAAGAGGAATGCTCCCGCTGCTCGATATGGAAATGGTCGACCTCCCAAAAGGTCGAGAAACTCCAGGTATGAGGAAACTAATGTTGTAGACAAACAAAAAGAATTTTATCTTATTTCTGCCCTCACTACTGCCTCTCCTCCAGACACTTTGGATAATTGGTTGATTGATAGTGGTGCCCCAAGGGACTTCACTGGGTACAAGGAGGCCCTCTCTAATTCGATTGAAAAGAATAATTTGGAGATCATACTTGAAGACAGTGCCACCTACCCTGTGAAAGGGATAGGGACTACTACTCTTCACTTAAATCAAGGTCAAATCCTTCATCTACAAGAAGTATTGCATGTACTTGTTTTGAAAAAGAACCTGGTATCTATTTCTGCGATGGAAGATAAAGGCTTTAAGGTAACATTCGTTGATGGGAAGGTACGTGTTTGGCAAAGGAACCCTAAAGACGCATTTGCACTTGGATTTAAGGTTGAAGGTCTCTATTAGGTTGGGGGAAGTTCTTTGGGAGCTATAACTTGCGATACTTCTCTTCAATCCTAATTATGGCACTGAAGATTTGCTCACCTTTATTACAAAGACTTACCTGATGTAAGGAAGATGGTCACAGGTATGCCCGAATTCAACATAGATCATGATGGTGTTTGTCAGGGTTGTGCAGCTGGAAAACATACAAAGGGACCATTCCCTTCAAGTGAAAGTCAAACTACTGACATTCTTCAATTGGTCCATTCCTATCTATTTGGTATGTTGCCCGTAACTTCATTGGGAGGATACTTATACTATGCAATTTTTGTGGACGACTTCTCTCGCAAAACATGGATCTATTTCTTGAAGAAGAAGGACAAAGTGTTCAAATGGTTCTGTTCTTTCAAAGCCTTGGTCGAAAATCAAACAGGGAAGAAGATCAAAATATTGAGGACCGATAATGGAACCAAATATGAATCAAATGAATTCAATGACTATTGTAGAGAAGCTGGCATTAAGAGGGAGATCATTACTGCATATACTCCCGAGAAAAATGGAGTTTCCGAAAGGAAGAATCGAACAATCATATAAGTTACTCGTGCTATGCTTCATGAACAAGGCCTACCAAAGTTCTTACGGGGAGAAGCTGCCAACACTGCTGTATATGTTCAAAATAGATGCCCACATCAAGCATTGTACTTCAAGACACCCGAAGAAGTATTCACCAGTAAGAAACTTGATGTTTCTCATTTTAGAATTTTTGGTTGTCCCGTGTATTTTCATGTGCCGAAAGAGAAAAGAAACAAGCTAGATGCATCTGGGAAGAAAGGAACATTTGTGGGCTACAGTGAAACTTCAAAGCCATATTGAATCTATGTTCTTGGTCAAAGAGAAGTTGAAATAAGTCATGATGTCACCTTCGATGAAGATTCTACCCTTGGGAAAGTCAGAGATCTTCCTATCCCAAGGAAGGACAATGATCATGATGCACGAAAGCAGGATGAATCTCTGACAGATGAACCGATGCCCAATGTTGAAGGCCCGATGGATCCCATTGATCCATTTCCTGGTGAGCCCTCTACCTCAAGGAAAAGACCTTTGTGGCTCAAAGATACTCTCGAAGATGCTGAAAGAGATGTTGCACCAAGGGGGACATTTCGTGAAAACACAAAGCCAAGCAAGTACCAAGGGTACTTAGTTGCTATGAGTACCATTGTTCAATCTAAGCCATGTACGTTTGAAGAAGCCGTGAAGCACCAAGTATGGAAGGATGCGATGAATGAGGAGTATGAATCAATCATGAAGAACGATGTCTGGGTGTTGTTCCTAGACCCAAGGACAAGTCATTGGTCACTTCAAAATGGCTTTACAAAATCAAACATGGAGCTGATGGGGGTGGTGAAAATTTCAAGGCCAGGTTCATTGCTCGAGGCTTCTCTCAAAAGGAAGGAGTGGACTATGATGAGATATTTGCACTAGTTGCTCGATACACCACTATCCGATCTATTATTGCTCTCGCTGCCTCTCAAGGATGGAGCTTACACCAAATGGACGTCAAAACTGCTTTCTTGCATGGCTCGCTTAAGGAGAAAGTCTATGTAGAGCAACTTGAGGGGTTCGAAGTTCAAGACCGAAAGACACATGTATGCAGGTTGAAGAAAGCCCTATATGGGTTGAAGCAAGGCCCTAGGGCTTGGTATGAGAGGATTGATAACTATCTTATGAAGCTGGGATTTACAAGGAGTGAAGTTGACCTTAACCTATATTTCAAGGTTGAAAAGGACATGCCTCTCATTCTGGTCCTTTATGTGGATGATCTCTTTCTGACAAGTGCATACCCTTTCATTTATCGATGCAAGAGGGAGTTGGCTTCCGAATTTGAGATGAAGGACCTAGGTTTGATGCACTACTTCCTAGGCTTGGAGGTCTGGTAAAAGCCAGGTGAGATTTTCCGTTTTCAAGGAAAATACATTGTGAAGCTGCTCGAGAGATGTGGGATGGTGAATGCAAGTCTGTGTCTACTTCGATGGAACTCAACTTCAAGAAGTTATGTGGAAGTGTTGCTGGGCCCGAATTGGCAAATCCTTTTGAGTATCAACAATTTGTGGGGGCCTTGATGTTCTTGGTAAACTCCCGTCCGGACATATGCTTCGTTGTGAATACATTGAGTCAATTTATGGTTGAGCCTCATCACATACATTGGATTGCTGCCAAGAGTCTCTTGAGATATGTTTGTGGCACAATCAACTATGGTTTGAGATACACTACTAGGAATTTGAGGCTACATGGATATACTGATGCTAACTAGGCTGGTAGTGTGGTGGATCGTAAGAGCACATCTGGATGTTCCTTCTCATTGGGGTTTGCTTCTATATATTGGATGAGCAGGAAGCAAAAATCGGTTTCTTTAAGCACCGCCAAGGCCGAATACATTGCTGCTAGTATGGCCTGTTGTGAAGTTGTTTGGTTGAGGAAGATCTTTAATAATCTATTTGAGCATGTGCTGGATACCACCATGATCTTCTGCGACAACCAAAGTGGGATTCGCCTTTCAGAGAATCCCATGTTCCACGACCGCTATTGATATTAGGTAACACTTTATCCAGGATATGGTACAACGGGGAACCATAAGGCTCCAACACATCAGGTTTGATGAGCAGGTCGCAGAAATTCTCACGAAGCCCTTAGGGAAGGTCAAATTCTTAGCCTTCCGTGAGAGTCTTGGAGTCATGGAAAGACCCTCCTATGAGGTTCCCGTTTGAGTTGGACACTAAAATCTGGGAGCTTCTAGGGGCTTGGGGTACTTCTTGGAGCTATGAGCGACCATAGGTTGAGTGGTTCACCTTCCCCTGGTGGTGCGCTATGTACAGGGCGAGTGGTTCACCATCCCCTGTGATACCCCATGATGGTTGACATGTGTGTAGGGTGAGTGGTTCACCTTCCCCTACGATTGCGAACACATGTATGTAGGGTGAGTGGTTCACCTTCCCCTACGATTTACATATGCATAGGATGAGTGGTTCACCTTCTCCTGCTGAGGCCCCAACATACATCCTACCCATGTGGTCCCAGACTCGTGGGAAGTACCTCTCATTTGGCCAATGAGTTGAGAAACGTGGATAGGGACCATGGCACTAATGATGGACGCATCATGTACTGTCGTAATCCCTATGTCTAGGATGCATGGTGTTAAATAACTTGATCTGGGATCAACTGAGGTTCTACCTCTGGACTAACTTTTGTCAGTGGAGAGTGGTAAGGTCTTGTGACTTGGTCTTGATCATCAATTCTTCTTCATTATTACATCATGTTTCAGCAGAGCAGAGCAAAGATGACAAAGATGGTACACGACAAAAGATGGATTGGCAGGTGGAATTCTCCTTAGTTGAGAGGGAGTGTTAAATTTGGCAACTAGGGCCAAATTCCACCTTGGGACAACTCATTTGATGGAGATGGTGATTGCATTAAATTCCTCTTTTCGAGAGGACCAAAATTGATCTAAAGATCATCTCATTCGGACAAGCAGAAGTGTGATTTTGAATTTATGCCCACACATGTGCAAATTGTTCAGGTCGGCCTTAGCTAAATGTAGGCTCAATAAGCCCAATGGACTTATCTCTTCACCCACATCAAATTGTATAAATACAAGTGACCTCGCACCTCATTTGGCACCATCATCACTGACACATTCTTCTCTCTCTTCATCAGATTGGTTCGTACAACTATTGGGCAACCTCTCTCTCTCACACGTGTGGCAAGGAGGATGAGTTTTTCCGTGACAAAATTGCAGAACCGAAATTTCAGAATTTCAGATAGTTTGACCAGCGTTGACCAATGTTGATCGAGGATATTTTGACTGCAATTTTTGGGGCCAAATTTCGATTTTCTTAGGGCGCATTGACTGGCACAAAAATCGAGGTTTTTGGGCTGTTTGGCTTGCGTTGACCGTAGGGTTGACCACAGGTTGACCGAGTTTGACTGCAACTTTTGTGACTGTTTTGGGTTGACTTTGACCGTTGCTGGAGGCCGAGTTTGACTGCCTTTGATCGAGCTTCAAAGGAGGTGTTTGACTGTTGTTTTGACCAACGTTGACTTCTAGTTAGGGATGAAGTTTGACTGCAGAATTTGACAGGGCTGATTTGACTTTGTATTGGGCAAGTCAATTTGATTTTGTACTCTCTCTATTGAACTTTTGATATAATAATAAGAAAAATTGGTCAAAGGGTTTTCCCCACATTGGGGTTTTTTCCCTGGCATCTGCCAAATCCGGTGTTCTCTTATCTTGGCTGTCTTTTGCATATTGTTTTATGTTCTATCTGCATTTACTGTCAATTTGATTAATGGTTAATGTGATTGCTACTGAAATAATTGGAAATTGTCATTGGGTTGCTAAAGGAACATTGAAGTAAATTGTGCTAAGCATAGAATATACCATTGTTAACTAAAATTAACACATCTTGGTTTCTCAACATGGTGTCAGAGCTAAGGTGGATGAAGGATGCTTAAAGATCACATCTTGTTGGCACTCTTGTTTGAAGACATTCTTGTAGCAGCTATAATCTCTCCCTCTCCAATGGCAAGATACATGAAGATCACATCTTGTTGGCACTCTTGTTTGAAGACATTCTTGCAGCAACTATCATCTCTCTCCCTCTCCAATGGCAAGATACATGAAGGAAGGTTTCAAGACTCTTAGGGGTCTCTTTGAATCCATTAAAGGATGCATCATCAAGTTCATCTCCAAGCTATCTAAAGAAGTCAAAGATGGAAGTCTCTATTCTGCTCTTACAGGTTCATTTGAAGATAATAATACATGGGTAATCGACAATGGAGCTTGTAGGCATATGACAGGGGAACGTGGTCATCTCAACACTCTATCAAAATGAAACTCTTCTCACACAGTTGAACTTGGAGACAAGAATAGCTACTCAGTCAAAGGTATTGGATCTACCTCCTTAGAGCTGAAATGCGGTGGGAATAGTCATCTCAACAACATTCTCTATGTTCCAGGTTTGAAAAAGAATTTGCTTTCTATTTCTTGCTTAGAAGATAAAGGAGATAGGGTAGCATTTATTGATGGCAAAGTTATTGTTTGGGCAAAAGGATCTACTATAGAAAATGCAAGGACTATTGGGATTCGTGAGGGGAGGTTGTATAGACTTCTAACTCCTCCTCAAGCTCTAGTACATTTAGACATCAATCCTTGTGAATTATGGCACAAAAGGTATGGTCATCTCCATTGCAAGATATTTCCATCATTGAATCAAATGGTTACTGGTATACCCCAATTAAAAGAAGAGCATGAAGGAGTCTATAAGGGATGTTCCCTTGGTAAGAATGTGAAGAAACCATTCACTAGCAGTGACACAAGATCCAAGGAAATCTTGGACATAATATGTAATATTCCAAATCAAAATTTATAGCAGATAATACATGAATGAACTAAGCTATAACAAATCAAATTTTCTACACAGGCAACAGTCAATAAAACACAAGAAATAGGGCGAATAATTGAGCCATTTTATTAATGTGGAGAACTAAGTATATCAGATAATAAGAAAAGTAGAACCCGGGCTTGCTACAATAAGCAAGGCAAGATCCTAGGTGAATATGATGGTACCAAAATGCTAGAGATGACTTTACTACCAAATCTGTGTCCACCCAGAAAAACTGTTGCTATCGCTAGAAAGGAACTGCTAATTTAGCCCTCCAAACTGCTCCAAAAATTCTAAGACATTAGCCACATGCACTACATCACCAACTCAACAAAACCCATAAATATTTCATGGACCCAAGTGATGGAAATGGTCTCGTGGTAAACTACGCCCTCCTCCAACAATTTCTGTTGTTGTTTGCTGGATGGAACTAGGAATTCTACCCTCAGAAGTTCTCAAAACATTCTGTAAAAATAATCCTAGCCTCCTCTCACCAAACCCATAGAAAACCTAGAAAGGGTTTGGGTTGAATCCACCGACCCCTGGTGACCCCCAACAGGGGCAAATTGCTCAATTTGGCCAGAAAACGCCCCACAGTTTAGATATTGCTGAATTAGGCCCAAATCTCCCTCTAAGAAATCCTCCCTCACTCCTGTGAATTCCTCCCCTCAATCACCAAGCAGATCCCAACTCGAATGCTCCCCAAATTATTAATCTCTGCAAGTGCACAAAGGCTGTCAGTAAATCCCTGCGCAAGCCATGGAATAAACAAAATCGACCCTCTAAAATGCAACACTCTCACCCCCTTCAAATCACCAAGGAAAACCCGTTCTTCCTTGGGATAATTATTTGCAAATTTTCTGGCCAAAACTCCACTGATTGCTAGCTTCTCTCAGCCCCCACGAAATTTTCTACGCCCTTGGAGTAGCAAGCACTAGCTGAAAGAAATCTGTAAAATAGCTCCTCAATGAACCAGAATCAACTCCCCAAATTCTCTCCTAGGGTGACACTTGAAGTTCACCGAATTAAGCGTTGGAATTTTTGCTTTGAAATTCTTTGTGCTAAACAACATGGTTGTCTTGGCTAAACAACTCAAAATAACTAAGGTTTGAATCGTTAAATGATCAAAAGATAATCCACAAAATGTGTCCATCCTCCTTTTATAATTTCTCCTCATGCCTCTAGACTCCTTTTTTAATATTATTGTATTGGTGGGGGCCATTTTCCACCATTTAATAAAATAATAATTTGTCACTATTCTCCAATAAAATAATACTAGCCACCTTTCTCCAATAATATTTGCCCCTTTTAATTAATATTACTAAAATTGGGCAAAACTCTTTAACGACTCCCATGCTTACAAAATTGGGGATATTACAGTCCTCCTCGCCAAAAATTTCTTGTCCTCAAGCAATGCTCAAACAAGTGCTCCCTCTCTCTGCTGACCAAACTGTCACTACAAACAATACCAGGGTCCCAAATGTGCCACTAAGTCGCCCTGAATCCGCACACCATCTTGTCATAAATGAATCTCTCAATACCAGGGTCCCATGCCAATCTCAAAAATATTCCACCATGCTGATGCTACGCCACTCTGATTACAACTGACTGACCATCATGCGCATACCGTATCCTCCTCTCCTGAAACCCGATGGTGAAATACTGACAATTGCCAAATACATCCCGCCCAAGCATCTCCATGATGCTAAAGCCTACCCATCCAAAGCTAACCTAGAACTTGTGCAGCAACAGGGAAAGCCTGCCTCGCCATATGATGAAGGCCTCTGCGAACCCCCATGTGTCAACTCAAGAGTGAACTAGATCACTCTTTGCCATGACACCGCTCATCACGAGACAGAGTGATCTATCAACCAAATGAATCCCCGGATGCCATAGCCAGACTTGCTGCGACAAGCTCTGACAATTGTTGGAATCCATCCGTGCCTTGCCTCTAGTCCTTGCATGCAATCAATATATATGCTCCATATATCATGAACTAATTTGATGCATGTTAAACTGTCCTGTGCCTGCCACTGTGTACTACTGATGATCGCTGGAAACCACATGTGCCAAATAGCTACCCCTTGAATGTAGCCAATAGATTGTTGTCCGATACTCAATCAACTTAGTGTATGTGGATCCATCCTGCTCCCGCCAACCATCACATCTAAGTCTGCCATCTGACCTCTCGATTATGTGCCAATACAATGTCTAGAGCCGGGACACCCACTGGAAAACTGCCTCAATCATACACGTGTCCTCTGCTCATGCAAGATCTCGACCTGCCCTGTGTAAAGAGTGGCACATGTCTCCCCGTGAACAACTCCCTAGATGTAGGCCCAATGATGAACAATATGCCACCCCTGCAGAAGATCACCTCATCTCCCAGCCTATGGTTGTCAACTCGTGCACCGACCTTGCTCCTCCACTGGAGAATATCTATCGTGCCCCTGAGGAACTGAATCTCATAGCGTCGTCTCAGGCAAATCCCCCAAGTCCCGCTATCCACACTATGGGTCTAGATCGAATACAACAAGGCTTCCCTCAACTGCACGTGGTACCAATGAGTGGAAGATGCATGGGTTCCGATGGGTATGATCAAGAACCCGTGTGGACGCTCTCGACCCGTCCCATGACTGATCGACTCTCCCAACCTGGATATGTCCACCCCAATGGCATGCCTGACATCCTTGTCAAGGAATCTCCCTGCTAGTAGCAGTCCCTCAGTCCACTTTGCAGCCCCACACACTACTACATATAACCATGTATCCTCGTGTCTCCTGGCATTCAACTGCACCGAGTCGCACATCTCTGTGCACCGCCAGACCTTGCTACATGCTGCTGCATCATCTCGGATCAACTGGTATCCCTCCTGTATCGATGTGTCCGTCACTCTATGAGGGAATGAACTGAGATGTGAACCACTCCTTGTACACCACGGTGCAACCCTGCACACCACTGCGCACCATTGCACACCTCTGTGATCCTCCGCACACTGTTGCGCACCGCTGCATACCCCTATACATATCAAGGTCTAGCATTGAGTCTATAGGCATCATCCCGCATCCTATCAGGGTCACCATCTCTACTTCCACTCTGCTGGTAAGACCTCCACTATGTGAGCTATATCTCCTCATCTGCCCAGATAGACCTAAGTGGTCTAACTCCTCACATGCTAATGTGAATGACATTACTGAGCCTATCCTTAGTAGTTCTTGTGTCCAATATACCAGTGAGAGAGCACTGTCTCCATACAACACCTTGCCTGGTGGCCTACCGATGCCACCTCCTCCTACCAACTCCTGCTAGAGTATGCTAATCATCCTACAATGCCATGTACGCCCAACATGCCATGACAACTCATGAAATCTACTTGCTCCCCTGTTAATCCATCCTGTCACTAGTGCTGTCAAGAAGTCTGCAGGGGATATGAAACAGTGTATGTGCGCAACCACCGAGTCCATCACGCAACTACTACCATCACCTATCGACTCCATGATGTGATGGAGAATCCCACCTGGTTCCCAAGAACAGTCCGGTCCTCTAGCCCCTCTAGTAATCCACAACCTCTGCTGAACTGTGGCCATGGATGCATCTAACCTCCTAACCAGCTCCATCGGATACCAACTTAATATCTCTCGCTATCCAACCCCGAGAGAGGGATCGAATGCACGAACAACCATACATGGAACCAGTCACCCAGCCTGCGTATGTTGCTCCTTATGTAGTTCATGTCGCCTCATCACACTGACCTGGTTGGTACATAAAATTTGTCGGGTAATTCTGCATCTCCCTCTTTGATGTGCAGAGGTAGCCTAGCAATGCTGCAAGTCCCATCTATATAAGACCGAAGAGAGCTACTATCTAGAAGTGTTGTCGCTCTGCGGACGTCTGTGCATATGTATGCTCTAAATAGGCCCAAAAGATGATTATTCATCCTCCTCCACCACGGGCTCATCATGAGTCACAACCCGTCCCTCCATGACTATGTCACGTCCCTGTGTGTGTTCTCCATGCTGCTGTAGGTGGCTGCTATCTGGGAACTCAGTCATGACTCTAGGAACCTCTGTGTCTCTTGGAACCTCAACTGGGAATGACACCTCATCAACAAATGGCTCTATGGGTGTATGCTCTACTCTCTCCATCAAGGTGTCAATTGGTGCTATCAACGAGGTCTCCAACAATGGTGACTCCTGCGCCACACTCGGTATGTCTATGTGCCCCTCACCATCCTGTGTGTCGTCCTGCTCAACCTCCTCCTCAAGCTCCTGACATCTAAAGCTCGGTCTCCACTAGCAGAAACGCCCCCTGGTCTCACCCTTTAACTGTTCTAGTCCTGTCCACTCTGTGTAGGATGTGATACGTGCATGACCCAAAGGGATTAGCCCTCGGTACCACCACTCCATAACATCTTCATCCAAGTGCAAAGTGGCATGTCTAATAGCATTTGCCTCCCTCATGGGGTTTAGCTAGAAATATATGTCTAGTTCTTGTACCCATTTTCTGATAGAACTCCTAGCTGAACCATCAAAGTGGGTGAGGGTCATTTTTCCCTCAATGCTACTCACTCTCCCTTGAGGCATGGGTTTGTCTATGTTTCACCCATCACAATGCATACATGCCTAAATCTTCCATGATCTTGCTGGCTACCCCACAACTGGCCAAGATCATGCTTTGATACCACTGTAATATTCCAAATTGAATTTTTTAGTAGATAATTGATGCATGAACTAAGCTATAGCAACAATCAATAAAACACAAGAAGTAGGGCAAATAACTGTTAGGTCCCCATATTACTAGTGTAGTCCCTTATTTTTACTAGTGTAGCCCCCTTATTGTTATTGTTGTGCCCCTGTAACCCCCATATTGTTATTATTGTTCCCTTACATTATTATTGTTAGGTCAGTTAGGATTATATTGTAATCCCATGGACCCCTATATATTAAAGGAGGTTTCGTCATTTGTATCATCCAAGAATTTTTCATCTATGTAATGTACTGGAGGTTTCCCCCTCGAAGTGGCTGATTTCTAAGGTGTTGATCTCTCTTCTCTTCTATTTTTGGAGTTGGTTTCATAACATTTGGTATCAGAGCTTTCGATTCTAGGGTTTCGCTGCTCCAAACAGGTCATCATGGCATTTTCACTATAACTTTTTTTTCTATGAAGGTTCAGAAACTGAAAGTTTTAAAGCATGAAGTTGAAATCCTGAGGAACGTCGTGGAAAAATTTCAAATCTTGGTTTGCAATATTTTCGGAGATATGATCTGTGGAAGTTAGGGCTTTTTGCAGGTTCCTGAATTTAACCTAAACAGGTCATCGTGGCATTTTCGCAATAACTTTTTTTCTACGAGGGTTCAGAAGCTGAAATTTTTATAAAGCGAAGCCAAAATCCTGAGGAATGTCGTGGAAAAATTTTAGAGCTTTATTTGCAATATTTTCGGAGATATGATCTGTGGAAGTTAGTGTTGTTTCAGGCTTCTGAATTTCATCTCAAAGAGGTGACCCTAGGAAAATCGTCATAACTCTCACTCTGAGCATCGGATTGGAATTCTGTAAGAAGTGGCCGCAAGTAAACGAACTGTAGTTTCCTTTGTATCAATTTCTGAGCCGAAGGAGGAAACAATGACACGCGGCACGCCGTACAAGTTCGCTCTACTGAACTAGTCCATAATTAGGTCATTATGGGAGATTGGGCATAACTTTGCCTTGAAGAATCCAAATCAGGTGAGACCTGTGGCAATTGAAAGAAGCTTCAGAGAGCTTACTACAGGGCCGAATTTCAGATATTGAAGATCCAAAATCACATAGATAATTTAGTTTCAATATTGAGCTCCTCAAAATCAATAAAAATGTGTGTATTTTTTTTCTTCGAATTGCATAAGTCTTGTGTGAAAAATTAGTTTGAATTGATTCCAAAGGCATATTGTAGACTAGATATCAGTATTCGGTTATAAAATGCCTCCTAAAAAGAATTCAACACCCATTAAGCCTTTAAAAGGCTCTATTATGACTCATGAAGACGAAGAATTGCAACATGACATATCAAAATTACAAGAGCAAGTGCACCAAATTTTGCTCTCGCAAAGAGCAACAAAAAATGAAATGGAAGCTTTGAAGAAAGGCGTGGAAGCTAAGATGGATGGCATGGAAGCTGACATGGAAGCTAAGATGGATGACATGAAAGACAACATGAAAAACATGAAGAATGATCTAAATGCACACATGGAAGGTTTGACAAAGTTGATACAAGAAATGTTTCCTAATGCCGAAAAGATAATAGAGGAAACTCATGATGAGAACAAAATAAATGTTAATCGTGATTTCGTAAACTCTAATGTTGGATGGAAGAACCACCATATATTCCAAAGATGGATATGAGGAAGTTTGATGGCAAGGATCCCGTAATATGGACACTACAAGTGGAGCAATATTTTGATCTCAATAATGTGCAAAACACACAAAAGGTACACATTGCAACTTTACAGATAGAACAAAATACATTTGTATGGTATCGATGGCTTTGCTCCCGTAAGAAAATTGTCACTTGGTCAATTTTTACGGAGGAAATGATAGCACATTATGAGAATACAAAAAGCAACACCTTCTTTAGCCAATTGATAAATCTCAAACAAAAGGGTTAAGTGGTGGAGCACATTGAGGACTTCCAAAAATTGAATATAAGGGTAACTGATTTTCCAGAGGAACACAGGATTGATGTCTTCATAGGGACTTTAAAGGATAACATCCAACATGAAGTTCGCGTTTAGGAACCTGATTCATTAGAGAAGGCATTCAGGTTGGCAAGAAAAATTGAATGTAAAATTATGGCGACAAGGAAGCCTACCACTCACATCTATAAAGATGGAAGTATTGCTACTCCTAGAATTCCACAACCTATAAGGTTGACACCACAACAATTGGAAGAAAAAAGAGCAAAAGGGCTTTGCTATAGTTGTGATAGCAAATACACTAAAGGTCATAAGTGTGCTGAGAAGAAATTATTTTACATAGATTGTGAAGAGGAGGAAGAAAATGAACACGAAACTTCAAAAGAAGAGGATATACACCATGAACCAACCCTAGAAGAAGAAGAAATGAATGGAGAGAAAGCCATATCGTGTAATGCATTGGCAGGAATTACCACTCCTCAAACTCTCAAGATAGAAGGACATATCAAGAAGAAAAAGGTAATAACGTTGATTGATTTAGGTAGTACCCATAATTTTATTCACTGTAAGGTAGCCAAGTAATTGAATTATTTCTTATATCCATCACCAAAATGTCAAGTGATGGTTGAAAATGGAGGAACTATAAATTATTCTGGAAAATGCCATAATATTAGGCTAACCATGGGGGAATATGTATTGAATAGTCCAACGCTTTCCATTCCAATGGGAGGTGTTGATGTTGTACTAGGATTACAGTGGTTACAATCTTTGGGGGCGATATATTTTAATTTTCAAGAACGTTTCTTGAATTTTTTTTCGAAAGGAAAGGAAATCAAATTACAAGATATCGCAGGAAAGCCAAGAAAGATAATAAGCTCTAATGTCATGAAAAGTATTCTGAAGAAAGAACAACAAGGCGTAATTACACAACTATGCTCACTAGAAGTTCCAACATCAAAATTATCTATTTCTCGAGATCTCCAAAAAGTCTTGGACAATCATTCCAATGTGTTTGATACTCCCAAAGGACCCCCACTTATTCGTGATCATGATCATGCTATTCAGTTGATTCCAGGAAGTGTTCCTCCAAGAATCGTGCTCATGTGTATATCCTTATGTACAAAAGAGCGAAATTGAACGTATGATTGCAGAAATGTTAGAGGTTGGTATAATTCAACCTAGTCAAAGTTCTTTCTCTAATCTGATAGTATTGGTGCACAAGAAGGATGGATCATGGCACATGTGTCCAGATTATAGGGAGTTCAATAAGCTCACTATAATAAATAAATTTCCCATTCTTGTGATTGATGAATTATTGGATGAATTACATGGAGCAATTTATTTACCAAGTTGGATCTTCGTTCAGGATATCATTAAATTAGAATGAAGACTGAAGATATTGCAAAAACAACATTTCGAACTCATGAGGGTCATTATGAATTTTTGTTCATGCCTTTTGGCCTTACCAATGCACCTTCTACATTTCAAGGGTTGATGAATTCCATTTTCAAACCCTTCCTTAGAAAATTTGTGCTAGTATTTTTTCATGATATACTAATCTACAGCAAGTCTTGGAAGGATCATGTTCAACATGTTGACAGGGTGCTCAAACTATTGGAGGAGAAACAATTATATGCAAAAACATCCAAATGTTTCTTTGAGTACAAGAGGTGGAATATCTGGGTCATATTGTATCTCACGAGGGTGTTAAGGTAGACCCTAACAAAATTAAATCCATTAAGGAATGCAAGTCCCCACAACCATAAAGTGGGGCCATAGGATTTTCGGTTAAACATGGTATTATCGCAAGTTTGTTAAGAATTGGTGGGAGAATAACAACACCTCTAACAACATTATTGAAGAAAGATGCATTTTCATGGACTCACAACTAAGGCCTTTAACATCTTAAAGAGGCAATGTGCCTAACACCAGTCTTAGCTATGCCAGACTTCACAAAAACCCTTATTGTGGAATGTGATGCCTCAAGAAATGGAATTGGTGTTGTTTTAATGCAAGAAGGAAGACCCATTGCTTTTGAAAGTCGTTCAATCAAAGGAAAGTATTTACAAAAGGCTATTTATGAGAAGGAAATGTTGGCAATACTACATGCACAAAAGAAATGGAGACCTTACCTAATGGGAAGACACTTCAAGGTAAAAAATGATCATGATATTCTTAAACACTTTTTGGAACAAAGACTATTTTCGGAAGAGTAGCAAAAATGGGTCACAAAGATGTTGGTTTATGACTTTGAAATCATATAAAAAAAAGGGAAGCTAAATGTTGTTGCAGATGCACTCTCAAAAAAGGATGAAGAGGTGGAAGCATTGCTTTGTGTAATTTCTATTATCCAACCAGATTGGATAACTGAAGCAAGGGATGAATGGAAGAAAGACGAAGAAGTGTGGACACTCATTCAAAAGTTGAAGCAAGATCCTAGTACATTTGATACATTTAGTTGGAAAAATGATTCCTTATGGTACAAAGATCACTTATATCTTTGTAATAATTCCCAACTAAAACAAAATATTCTTTTGGAATTGCACACTTCTCCTTTAGGAGGACACCTGGGATTTTTAAAAACTTGTCGCAGTGAAGAAAGAATTTTTTTGGGATGGACTTAAATCTATATTCAAAAGTTTGCAGATTGTTTGGTTTGTTAAAGAAATAAAGTTGAGACAATTGGGGAAGACCCCGGTCTCTCACAACCTTATCCATTCCAAGTCAACGTTGGTAGGAGACTTCAATGGATTTTATCATGTGTTTACATAAGTCTCAAGGAAAGAGTGTCATCATGGTGGTAGTTGATAGACTTACCAAGTATGCACACTTTTGTGCATTATCTCATCCATTTAAAGCAAGTACAGTTACTACTGCATTTATGGAAACAATTCAAAAGTTACATGGAAACCCAAAGATTATGGTAACCGACAGAGATCCCATTTTTATTGGAATTTTTTGGACGAAATTATTTTCTTGTTTAGGTACTCAACTAGCTCATAGCTTATCTTATCATCCTCAATCTGATGGTCAAACTGAGATAGTGAACAAATGTTTGGAAGGATATCTTCGTTGTTTTGTATCTGATAAACAAACACAATGGGTCAAGTGGTTACCTCTGACTGAATGGTGGTATAACACTTCCTTCCATTCTATAGCAAAAATGACCCCATTTATGGCACTTTATGGATATCATCCACCATCCATCACATCATCTTTAAGAGAAAATTCTAAGGTGCAAGCAATGGAATATCACATTGAGCATCAACAACAAGTTCTCCAACTCTTAAAGGATAACCTAAATTTGGCACAAAATCGAATGAAACAACAGGCAGATCAACATCGCAGCGAGAGAAGTTTTGATGTAGGACACTCTATATTTTTACAGCTACAACCATACAAACAAATGTCCCTCAAGCAAGCTAAGAAGGATAATATATTATCGCCAAAATACTATGGTCCTTACAAGGTGGTTCAAAAGATTGGTACTATGGCATACAAATTGGAGCTTCCTTCTTCTTCGCGAGTGCATTCAGTTTTCCATGTTTCATGCTTAAAGAAGGTTATAGGTGACAAACTTCCAGTTCAAACAATATTGCTAGAACTTGATGAGGAAGGAAAAATCATACTGGAACCTGAAATAGTGACGGAAACAAGAACTCGACAGTTGCGAAATCGATCAATTTCAGAGTATCTCATCAAGTGGAAGAAATTACCCACTGAAGATTCTAGATGGGAGGATGAGAATTATATACAGAAGCATCCAGAGCTACTCAAGCATTGAGGACAACACTTTTTTGAAGTAGAGGGGCATGTTAGGTCCCCATATTACTAGTGTAGCCCCCTTATTGTTATTGTTGTGCCCCTGTAACCCCCATATTGTTATTATTGTTCCCTGACATTATTATTGCTAGGTCAGCTAGGATTATATTGTGATCCCATGGACCCCTATATATAGAAGGAGGTTTTGTCATTTGTATCATCCAAGAATTGTTCATTTATGTAATGTATTGGAGGTTGCCCCCTCGAAGTGGCTGATTTCTAAGGCGTTGATCTCTCTTCTCTTCTATTTTTGGAGCTTGTTTCATAACAATAACTGAGCCATTTTATTAATGTGGAGAACTAAGTAAATTAGATAATAAGAAAAATAGAACCTGGGCTTGCTACAACAAGTAAGGCAAGATCCAAGGTGAATATGATGTCTCCCAAATGCTAGAGATGGATCTACTACCAAATATGCGTCCACCCGTAAAAACTCGTTACCGCCAAGTGAAAGAACCACAAGATAGCCTCCAAATCGAAGCCCACTTTGAGAAATTAGCCACATGCACTACACCACCAGCTCAACAAAACCTAGAAATATCTCATGGACCCAAGTGGTGAAAATGTTCCTGGGTAAAGTACGCCCTCCTCCAACTATTCCTGCTGGTGGTTGCTGGATGGAACTAGGAATTCTACCCTCATAAGTGCTCAATTTTTTTTGTAATATTAATTCTAGCCTCCTCTCACCAAACCCACAAAAACCCAGAAAGGGTTTAACAACTGACTGCCCCTCGGTAACCCCAAATGTAAGTGCAAAATGCTCAATTTGGCTTTCTGTACTCTCCCACAGCTTTCAGGATATCGTTGAATTAGCCCAAATCTCCTCTCCAAGAAATCCTCCCAACCCCGTGAATTTCCCCTTAATCACCAAGCAGATCCCGCCCTCGAAGAACTTATCTTTCCCAATGAAGAAGAACTTATCTTTCCTAATGAAGAAAGTTGAAAGCAAGACAATTCTCCAGAACCTACATCTAATCATCATGAAGAACCAGAAGGACCAAGTGAAACAATACAACCAGTCATCATTCCAGATCCTCGAAAAAGATTAGCTTGGTTAAGATCAACTCTACAAGAAGCCGAAGGACACACAACAACAAAACAAACATTCAGAGAAAGCAAGAAACCCAAGAGATATTCAGGCTATGCAGCATACATGACCAAACTCAGTGAAGCAGAACCTACCTCTTACAAAAAAGCAACTGAACATCAACTATGGAAAAATGCAATGTTAGAAGAATATCTATCAATAATAAAGAATGATGTTTGGGAAATTGTTCCTAGACCAAAGGATAAATCAGTTGTGACTTCCAAGTGGGTGTACAAAATCAAGCGTGCAACAGATGGAAGTATTGACAAATATAAGGCTAGATTTGTGGCAAGAGGATTCTCTCAACAAGAAGGAATTGATTACGAAGAAACTTTTGCTCCAACAACCAGATACACAACCATTAGATCCCTCATCTCTATGGCAGCTACTATGGGTTGGAACATTCATCAAATGGACGTAAAGACAACCTTTCTGAATGGGACAATTGATGAAGAAGTCTACATTGAGCAATCCCAAGGATTCAAAGTGCATGGCAAGGAAACACATGTTTGCAGGTTAAATAAGGCTCTATATGGCTTGAAACAAGCTCCTAGAGCATGGTATGCCAGAATGGATGCTTATCTACTAAGATTTGGTTTCATCAAAAGTTTTGTAGATCCAAATCTGTACATGAAGGTGGTAAAAAATAAACTCGTGATCATATTACTTTATGTGGATGAATTACTAATAATAGGGGTGGAGCATCGTATTCGTGAATGCAAGAACGAACTAATGGCTGAATTTGATATGAAATATCTTGGATTAGTGCACTATTACTTGGGACTCGAAGTGTGGCAGAAACTTGGCGAGATTTATCTTGGTCAAGGAAAATATGTGATTAAAATGTTGCAGAAATTTGGTATGATGGATGGTAAACGCATGACAACTCCTATGATCACAAATTTGAAGAAGTTAAGGAATTAGGATTTGAGTTTTGTTGGTCCTGTTGATTTCTGGTAGCATCGAATGTGCTCTAGACCCAAAAATTTGCAGGGAGGCTAGGACACATACATTCTCCAAGATCCATAAATCATTTTGGGAAATTCCACCCGGAGACAGTTTAATTAGAATAATTAATTATTTCTAATGGATGCCTAAGTCTAAACTTAGGAAATTAAAATAATTAAAAGGTATTAATTAAACTGGGTGTGAATCTTCTAGAACAAGACGAAGATCGAGTCAAGATGATCTGAGCCATTGAGTAGGATTTAATTTGGGCCGTTGATTGTTCAACGAGAAGATTATAAGAAGGAACTCGACAGGCACTTGGAGAACACATCAGGTAAGAGATCAAGATATCGATTTCTCAAGAGTGCAGCGCAACAGTTGCCAGAGGAAGATCAAAGTGATTTCTTGCAGTGAGGGGCAGAGATAGTGGCCGGTGGAAGTTTTCTTGATCCAGTGAATATAGAGCAGAGGAGGCAGAGTGAGATCCAGAGAGGCAGCATAGAGCTACACTAAGGCAACGCAGATCCTGTGAGGAGATCTCCAATTTTGCTGAGGAGCAGTCCAGATCTAGTGCCAGGAGTCGGGGTGTGAGACCAGAGGGTTAGAGATCGGAGCATCCGGCCAATAGATCGATCAACCAGAGCAGTGACGCAGAGGCAGCTTGGGGCTAGCCATTCAGAGGCTGGATCAGTGTCGGATCACTAGTGATGGTGTGAGGTTAATTTTCACTTCATTTTTGCCAATTATTTTCTCTGTATCGGATAGCCAGTAAGGCATCCAAAGATTTGTATTTGGAAACTATTGCATAATAATACAAACTCTCAGCTGCTGCATTGGTTTTCCCACATTGGGTTTTTCTGAGGACATTTGTCCAAAAATAACGGTGTCGATTGTGTGTTTATTTCTTTCATTTTGTTTTCGCAACACTTTTATATTTGTGAAGGATACAGTGTGTTAGTTTCATTATTTATCGTAGCAAACAATAAATAATTTTGTTCAGTAATTTAACAAAATATAAGAAACTTAACCAGTTACTGCAGTAGGAATTCTGATCTAGGAATTTTCACATGGTATCAGAGCGCAGGTGAAGTAGAGAAGAGCTCAGAAGCAGAGCTGAAGAGGGAGCTCGAAGAGTTGCGTAGGCAACAGATTGAATCCCCAGAAGGGCAGCGCAGTCCAGTGCCAAGAGGGCAAGATTTTCGTGGAAAAATCCTTATCTGAGTGAGTCGACAGAGAAGAAGATTTTCCAGATTGAAATTTGTCAATGGTAGAGGGAGCAACACAACAACTTTAGCGCAGAGCAAATCTTCAGCTGGAACACAGATTTTCTGCAGCAGTTTCTTGTGCAGAAAAGTGTTAGAAGGGAAGAAGAGTGCACTGAGGGAATTCTGACCTCAGAGAATTTCTTGCCCATAAATTCTAATTTCCCACACAGAAGCAGCAGTAGCCAAGAGAAGTTTTTCTCACTCCAGCAGGGAATGCATAGAGCCAGTTAGCAGCTAAGCAAAGGATTAGAGGCAGACTTCGACATTGTTTTTGGGCGTGATGGCAGCAACCAAGCTGAGAGATCAGGATTGATCAGATGGTGCCTCCAACTATGTGATATGGAAGGAAAGGATCTCCTTCCTTCTGGATGAGCACGATCTTAAAGCCTTTCATTGATAATGTGGTAGCTGTACAAAAAGGATATGGCAAGGCCCAAGAGGTTGATCCTCGACGAAGTGAGAGATCACGTTGTATCTCACATAGCATGCAAAGGCACAACCAAAGAAATGTGGGATGCATTGGCCACTTTGTATCAGGGATCTTCCGAGCATCGGAAGATGTACTTGGAGGAGAGGATGAGATCCACGAGGATGCAGAAGGGGGAGCGCATAGATCCCTTCCTTGCGAAGCTTCAGGAAGTTTGGGATCAACTGGCAGCTGTAGGGTTAGCACCTCAGGCTACGAAGATGGTGAGATTAGCCCTGAATAGCATCTTAGAAGAATGAAAAGTTTTCGTCCAGAGTATTCTGGGCAAAGAAAGATTGTCGGATTGTGAGGGGATGTGCACTGCTCTCCAACAAGAAGAGATGAGGCGCTATCTAGTAAACTGCGAACTGGATGGCAGCAACAGCAGTGGGGTGAAGCCCAAGGAGGAAGAGGAGAATGCAACCCTTGCATCAAAGGGATAACAAGAGCAGAGGAGGCGGAAGAAGGACGTCTCAAAGATCAAATGTTTCAGGTGTAGCGAGCTTGGTCACTACGCTATGCAGTGTCCTCTCAGAAAGAAGGACAAGGAAGAGAAACATGATCAACAGGTTGCAACCGCAGAGATCGAGGAGTTTGGCATTATTGCCCACATACCTCCAGGGGAGAGGTGGTGTGATCTAGTACTGTAGTTTTAGAGAGCTGCAGATGGGTAGAATCCTTGAGGAGTCCACCTCTTGGATCAATACCTTGCTACGGGAGACCATAACAGAGGTAGCAGGATGGACCAGTGTTAGTTGGTGCAGAGGAGTGCCAGAGTGACAATTGCAATGGCTAGGAGTGTCAGAGACTGAGCAGCGCAGAGCAGAGTTGGCAGCAGTGCAGTTGGCACAGTGCAGAGGCTTCAAAGGGTCAGCGTAGAGACTAGCAGCAGTCCGAACTCCAGTGACAAATGAATCACACTGAACATAGTTGGTTCAGTGTTTTGGATGTTTTTTTGTTGCAACAACAACAGAGTTGCAGTGCAGATGCAGTTAGCAACAACATGCAGGGTCAACATTTGCACAGATGCAGCATTTGCACAATAGTTGGTGGGCAGTGATGTTAGACATCAGCAACGCAGAGGGAGATGTTACAAAAGTCAGAGTAATGCTTTAGCAGGTTGCATTGCTAGAGCAATTTCCTCGCTAAGAGGGAGTGTTGATTTCTGGTAGCATCAAATGTGCTCTAGCCTCAAAAATTTGCAGGGAGGCTAGGACACATGCATTCTCGAAGACCTATAAATCGTTTTGGGAAATTCCACCCAAAGACTGTTTAATTAAAATAATTAATTATTTTTAATGGATGCCTAAGTCTAAACTTAGGAAATTAAAATAATTAAAGGGTATTAATTAAATTGTGTGTGAATCTTCTAGAAAAAGACAGAGATCGAGTCAAGATGATCTGAGCCATTGATTAGGATTTAATCTAGGCCATTGATTATTCAACGAGAAGATTATAAGGAGTGCGATAGGCACTTGGAGAACACATCAGGTAAGAGATCGATTTCTCAAGAGTGCAGCGCTACAGTTGCCGAAGGAAGATCAAAGTGATTTCTTGTAGTGAGGGGCATAGATAGTGGCCAGTGGAAATTTTCTTGATCCGGTGAATATAGAGCAGAGGAGGCAGAGTGAGATCTAGAGAGGCAGCACAGAGCCACGTTGAGACAACGCAAAGCCTGTGAGGAGATCCGCAGTTTTGCTGAGGAGCAGTCCAAATCTAGTGCTGGGAGTGGGGGTGTGAGACCAGAGGGTTAGAGATCGAAACATCCAGCTAACGGATCGATCAACCAAAGCAGTGATGCAGTCCCTACGAGTTGTGACGCAGAGGTAGCCCAGTGACTGCACAGAGGCTGTGCAAAAGCAACTTGGGGCTAGCCATTCAAATGTTGGATCAGTGTCAGATCACCAATGATAGTGTGAGGTTAATTCTCACTTCATTTCTGCCAGTTGTTTTCTCTATATTGGATAACCAGTAAGGCATCCAAAGAATTGTATTAAGAAACTACTGCGTAATAATACAAACCCTCAGCTGCTGCGCCAGTTTAACCGCATTGGGTTTTTCCGGGGACATTTGTCCAAAAATAACGGTGTCGATTGCGTGTTTATTTCTTTCCTGTGTTGTATTTTGTTTCCGCAACATTTTTATATTTGTGAAGGATACAGTGTGTTAGTTTCGTTATTTACCGTAGCAAACAATAAATAATTTTGTTCAATAATTTAACAAAATAGAAGAAACTTAACCAGTTGCTGCAGTAGGGGTTCCGATCTAGGAATTTTCACATATCCAACATCCGACCGTTGATTGGCTCTTTGATGTACCTTGTGAACACCCAACCAAATACATGTTTTGCAGTAAATACTCTTAGCCAATTTCAGATGGAGCCAAGGCATGATCATTGGATAATAACCAAACACATTTTGAGATATCTTTGTTGGACTATACATGCTTGTGTGAAATACATTGCAGGAAATAAGATGCAGTTATTGGGCTACACAGATTCTGATTGGGCAGGTAGTGATGTAGATGGTAAAAGTACTACATGTTATTTTTTTTGTTTGGGATACTCTATGGTTTCTTGGATGAGTAGAAAACAAGACTCAATTGCGTTGAGTAGTGCTGAAGCTGAATATATAGCAACCAATGAAGTTGGTCGAGAAGCAGTTGGACTACAAAAGTTGCTTGTAGATTTGTTTGAAGGACCTTTGGAATCTACCATCATTTGTTGTGACAACCAGAGCTGCATAAGGTTGACAGAGGACCCGATTTTCCATGCAAGGTCAAAGCACATTAATATCAATTATCACTACATTCGAAGATTGTTGTAGAATGGGGTCGTGAAGCTACAATACATCTCCACTGACGAACAAGTAACAAATATATTGACAAAGTCTCTTCCTAACAGGAAGCTTGAGTATTTGAGAGATAAGCTTGGGCTTGTAGATATCTCCTCCTTGGTTGAGAGGGAGTAAGGGTGGACACCGTATTCTCCATATGTCATGCACTATGGCCAGGACTAACAATTGTAAGCCTAGTGAAGGCACTGGTAATTGTTGAGAAATCAATAGGGCAACAATTAGGGTGATTTCTCTTTATTTGATAATTCCTTGTGAAGGTTTGTTGGCTTATTATTTCTCATATTATGTTCTTTTCATCAAACAATTACCAAAACCATAAACCATGAAGATCACAAAAAGACAATGAACACAAGATGTAGCCTCCAAGCCAGGGAAAAACCCCTCCAAAGAGAAAACCCAGTCAAATCTTCTTTTCTTTATAAAATCAAATCAAAGTGAGAAATCCAAGACCAAGACCTCACACAAGACATAGTCAACTCAAGTCAACAATAGTAAAAGCCTTCCAAATTTGTTTAAACTTCAGATTTTCGGCCCATGCAACAAATTTTCGGCTCTTGCAATTTCCTGCAATTTCGTATGTGTGACAAAAACTAGGGCAAAAAACTTCGCACATGTGGCAGATTTTCTCTCTCTTTTGACCCTTGCTCTCTCTCTTTTGACTTCGACTCTTCTTCTAGACTCTTCGTTGGTTTTCTCTTTCTTTTTGGCACAAAAATTGAACTTGCTTGATTGTCTCCAATGGAGGTCGAATGGTTCCCTTCCAAGGCGGACCTGTCCAGGAAGGGCCGACTTGGTCTTGTGGGGACAAAATTGACATTTTTGACTCAAATAAAATTATTTTTCCTCTTTCTTTCAAATGTCCAATTAGGACTTGACTCAAGTACAATGATTTGACTTATTCTTTTGACTCAATAAACCCCTCGGATCATGAAGAACATGCTTGACTTGAGCATGAAACCCATGGTTGAAAAAATAATAATTGCCTTTCTTCTTTTGCTTTGTACATGAAAAATATACGATGACACAAGTACAACAATAATTATGAAGACCAAACCTAGTTACATTTTCTAACAGTAAGGAGAATGGTGGATTAGATAAGCATCTGGGATCAATATTCCGAGGATTTGTATCCAAGATAAGAATAGTTCTGAGGACCGATATTCTTTGAGGATGGGTATCCAAGATAAGAATAGTCTTGTGAGGACATACCTGGTGAGCATCTGGATGGGGTATGTGCCTAGAGAGGTGGTGGTGTGCAAATTTATACCTCCCAGCATTGTGCTCTGATCTAGTGGAGAGATAGAGCTTGTTAATCAAGGCCTTGATATTTTTGGAATGCTGGTTATGATGATGCTTATCAATCCGAACCCTTCTTATGAGAATATTTCAATTTGAGAGTATCCTGTTGTGTCATTATGAATACCTCCCTAGTTAAGAGGGGGTGTTGAAAATGTAATTTCTGTCTTCATAATGTAATACAAATGTATCATTGATGTACTTATTAAATTCATTTATTACATTCATTATTATTATTTTATTTCTAGTCAAAGCATGTGCTTCATGCTTATAGGGTCAATTGAGTCAAAAGAGAATTTATTATGAGTCAAAGAAATGTAATTGAGTCAAATTCCCATTTGGAATTCTTGTAAGAAAAAGAAAAAAATATTTTATTTGAGTCAAAAAGTCAAATTGTCATCCATAAGACTAAGTCGGCCCTCCTTGGACAAGTCGACCTAAAGAGGCAACTATTCGACCTCCTGGACAACTATAAATACAAGGCAGTTTGACCTCATTGACTCACTCACTCAACACATCAATTTCAGTGCCAAAGAAAGAAGAAAAATCAACGAAAGTCAAAGGAGAGAGAGACAAGTCAAAGGAGAGAGAAGATCAAACTTTTTTGCCCTAATTCTGCTCACATGTGCGAAGGTTCTATGATTTTTCTGAGGTGCTACAAGGCCGAAATTCGGCCATCTATTGTAGGTCTGAAAATTCTGTGGTTTGATAGAAAATTTCATAGATTTGACTAACATTGTCTTTGACTTTGTTGGATGTGACTTGGAGGAGGGTTGACCTAGGATCTTTGTGGTAGTCTTGGTCTTGGTCTTGGGTCTTGGATATCTCACTTTGATATGATTCTATAAGAAGAGGATCTCTGGGTTTTCCCCCTTGTGGGGTTTTGCCCTAGCTTGGAGCCTAATTTCTAGTGTTCTTTGTCTCTTTGTGATCTTTATGTTTTGGTAATTGCTTGATGAAGATAACATAATATTAATAATAAGCCAACAAACATTTACAAGTAATTATCAAGTTAAGAGAAATCATTATTATCTATAAGCATCTTGGTTTCTCAACACTATGATCTCCATGAGTGAACACGCAACTTGTTTCCTGGAAAGTGTATCAACCACAATGTTCTTTCCCTTCACGTACTCAATATTAAAATCATAGGCCCAAATCTTACTTACCCATTTCTATTGTCTTTCATTTAAGTCCTTTTGCTCTAGGAAGTGTCGTAAGTTGTTGTGATTTGTTTTACCCACAAACTTGCCCCTATCAAGTACTGTTTGAACTTCATCAAAGCATGCATAATGGTGAGCATCTCTTTGTCGTAGATGGAATAGATTTTCTCTGGATCCTTGAGTTTCTGGATTTTGAAGGCTATCAGGTGTTTTATCTGTATCAACACAACTCCTATCCCCTCATTCGAAGCATCACACTCCATTATGAGGGCCCGACTGAAGTCAAGAAGTGGCAACACCAGGCATGAGCTCTTGATCTCTTTGAGTTTGTTAAATGCTCTCTCTGACTTCTCTGTCCACTTGAATGCCCCTTTCTTTGTCAAGTTTGTCAATGGTTCACCTAACTAAGAGAATCCCTTAACAAACCGCTTGTAATAGTTGCAAATCCCAAAGAATCCTCGCAACTCGGTATGGTTCCTAGGTGTGGGCCATTCCAGTATGGCTTGTATGTTCTCCTGATGTACCTATACCCCTTACACACTGGTCACATGGCCCAAATAAAGGATCTCGGTCATTCTGAACTCACACTTTGATGCCTTGGCATCAAGTGACTGCTCCTTCATAATACCCAAAATGTTATCCAAATGTCCCAAGTGCTCCTTCCATGTTTTGCTGTATATGAGGAGGTCATCAAGAATACCAATAAGAGACATGGGATGAGGAAGAGAAACAAAAAAATGCCTTGAACTTATCAGAAGTTAGTTTTAGGACAGACCATAATTCATCTCAAGCGAATAAAGATAAGTTCCAAGGTGAAAGAGAAGCCCTTGCAAAGAAACAAGTCTCCTAACATGAATTAGCTAGAGTTGCATAGGAAAAAAAACTGAGACAGGAGCAAGAAGTAGCCCAGATAACCGATGAGCTTGAGCTCAAGAAGGAGGAGGATGAAATGAAGAGGGAGAAAATGAAAGAGAAAAGTAGAGGAAGAAAGGAGGAAGAAGAAGAGAAGAGACAACAATAAGAAGTTGAGGCCAAAGCAAAAGAAGAAGCTCTCAAGGCCTAGGATGTCCAACAAAGCACAACTTCCATGGATTGACTTAGTTGAACAAGTAGCTCCAACCATGACAAGTGGTCACTTTATGGTTACAAAGATAGGAATCATGGTAAGAAGGAAGAGGGAAGTGGTTAATCTGGACAAATTTAGATATGATCACACCTTGAACAGGATAGTGGAGCACAAGTAGAAGAATTTGTCAGCTCCCCATCTTCCTCCAGTGTTAGTCACCATAGAAAGGTTTGTTGTGTCAAACACGGAAAAGATCCACCTACTATGGCATCAGTAGGCACAACATTTGTTGAAAAATGCAACAAGAAATTCTCAATTTGATTTTTCCTTGATTAAATTGAGAAAATTTGAATTTCTACATCAGGAGACAGCTTGGATGCAATTAATTGAGATGACATGGATATTTTCACTCAGTAAGCTCAATAAATTCAAGTTATAGGAGTTAGATTTCAGTTAAGCATGTGTGATTGTTAATTTGTAGCAAGCAAGGTTAGCTATTTCAAGTTGTTTTCGCTAAACCCCTTCTAACCTTAGTCACCGGGTTCGGCGAACTTAATGCTTGAAGTTCGAAATTCGCCAAATTTGAACCGAATTCGAACAAATTCGAATTTGTTCGCCGAACTTCAAGCCGAACATAAAGGCGAACACGAACATGAAGGCGAACATGAATTTCAAGCCGAACTTCAACGATTTTTTTTTAAATTTGGGGAAAAATTTGATTTTGTTCGTTTAGCTGTTAGGTTTAGCTGTTTTAGATTTTGTTAAGTTTAGTTGTTAGGCTTGTTTTAGCAAGCAGACAGAGAGAGAAGGGATTTGCCTTTTTGTTTGATTTATTATGCTTTTCTTATTGTTATGGTGGTTTGTTTTCTGCAGAAAGGGATGCTAAATTTATGACCTTTTTCATGCACGTTTTTGGATTAACTTCATTTAATGAAGGCATTCTAAATGGGTGAGATCACATGTATAATTAGATGAAGAAAAGTCATTCTCAACTTTGCTTCAGATTTCAAATTTGGATTTGAGTTGCAAGCATAAATCTAGTAGCAGGGGGAATAAATGATCAGTGCCATTCAGAGATCTTCATTCTTCTCTAGCATCTTAAAGTTTATATATTTTGTTAGTTTAGCTGAATTTGATATTCTTATGGGTGCTAGACTCTAGTAGCTACTACTAATGTCTATGATGAATTTCTCACCTTCTTTACTATGTATGGAAGACTGAAGTTGGTTCTTTATTGGAAATTTGGCACTCGCTTTCATGGTTTATATGTGGAAATGATGTAAATGTTTGAGCAATAATCCTATGTGTTTGCAATATGCATTATGCACTTTGAAAGTTGACATGCTTATTTATTTATGTGCATCATATTTATGTTTCAACATGCTTAAAATTGTTATATATATTTATATTTTCAAATTTCTATATGTCGAATTTTATGCCGAACTTTATCGGCAAAATTTTAGATGCCGAACTTTATTCGAATTTCAACGTCGTCGAACTCGAACACGAACACGAACCTGGTGACTTAGGTTCTAACTATTGGAGGAACTAGTGGAAGGTCGGGCGAGGTTGTGGACTTACTGGAAATAACATATGTGCTTAATCGATTAATCAACCCAAAATAGCTAGGGCATGCAGAGAATTCGAATTCCCCAGCTATGGTGGAGATTCTAAGGTAGTGTAACATCAATTGTAGACTAGTCTTGAGTGTACAAGTGTTGCATGCAATCATATGATCAACCTTGGGAATTGCGCAATCCATTTTGGAGAAATTCCTAAATAATAGGAGCCCAATTTCTCAAGATTTGTGCAAGGCAATAGGGGCTCAAGGAGAGCCAGAAATTGACTAAGTCTGGGTCAGAGCTTCTCAGTGAGCAGAGAGATAAGTTATTCACTTGCAGGTTGTGCTCAGTTGAGAAAAGAAATTGTAACACATCTCTATTCATCAGATTAATGCAAGCAGGCATTGGGTTTTTTAGCAGATTGCTTTCCCCTAGAAAAACACTGTGTGCATGTGTGTTATTTCTCATTGCATGTTTGTGATTGATGTTCTAAATTGTGAATTGAATTCCGCAGAACATTAGAGTAGGTTTGTGTCTTGTGATTTTGAGTAAAATTTCATGAGCAGTTGCAAATCTACATCATAATTTCTACAACATTCTCTCAAGCCACTAAGAGAAATGTGAAAACCTCCTTGAAAAACTAAATTAAAATGACCGCATAATAGAGTTGGAGCAGTGGGTCAAGCTATTAAAGGTCGAAAACAGAAATTTGAAATAGGAGGGCACCAACATGGAAGATTATAGGTCTCGTGCATTGGAAGTGCATGAATCTTACAAAGCCATGGTCAAACAAGTCTACCCATGTATCCAACAACTCTAGAAGATATCCACAAAGCTGCTGCTACTTTAGAGCAATAAACTACAAATAGTATGAAATGCTATGAACCAATTAGAGCAATGCCCCAAGGAATATCCATGGGTGTTAGATTTTCCACGCACCCCAAGTTTGTTCTATGCCTTAGCTAGGAAACATAAACACACTAGCAGTGGCTAACTTTAAACAATTTTGCACTGCGGAAATATATACTAGCAATTATATCAATGATAGTACACAATATTTATATGTATAATGTGCCCAAACTTGTTTCTCATCAATCCTTCAATAAGAAAATCACAGGGCTCCTGTACCAGGGATAATGGCCCTTTATATCCATGTCCAAATGCCAAATACAAAGTCCATTCTTTGACCAAAACCTTAGGGCTGAGGGTTGTCCTCTAAAGCCCTCTTTGCCCAAAATACATCATCTACACTATGAAATCACATAACTCTAACAACTAGGTCATAACCAACCCTCATTAAATTTACTTAAACATTGATCTACTTTCTTGGAAGGCTGATATCACTTTGTTGTAGCCTTAAGCTAGTCCTTTCACACACTTAGTAGCTTTTTTGATTGTGGCAGCGTCCACAATAGGCTTCGGTTTGCCTAACTTTCTTTTGCCCTATTAGGCCTACGACCTGTCTTCTTGGGCCTTGAAACAACTGTGGCCTAACCCTTTTATCCCTGCGGATAGCTTTGATTGCAGTGGCCCTACAGCCTGTGACCCTTCGACCAGGCCTTAACATAACCTCTTTCTTGCCGCAGTACTCGGCTTGTCTTCTTCCTTGGATTCGACCTCCTTTGGCATATCAAAACACATAAAAATCGACCTCTTTTCACTATCCTTTGCTCCTCTGACTGTTCGTCTTCCTTAGGTCTGCGGATAGGTCCATTTTAGCTCCACCATACAAGAGAAATTTTCCTTCACTCTCTTGTCCATTAGCCTCTCCATTGGCTACTATATTTATACTTTCCCTTAAGTCACTTAGGAAGCCCCCTAGATCTTTCAAGGAACCTCCCACTCAACCCTTACATTAAATTAGAATATCAACTTCTCTTTCTTAGGTTCCAAGCCCACTCCTTTGGGTCCAAAACCCTGACTTTTGGGTGCAATGCCCACACAGTCACTTTGTGGGTGTCTCTCTCTTGCAAGCCTAGCACCAAGGGCATGTGAGAGTACCTCCCGATGCTACCCAATCTCAACACTCCCTCTTAGTGAGGGAGGTACTTCCATTCCTTCGAAGTCTCTTTGTTTCCCACATTGGAACACAATCCTATGCCATGACTGCTCTCCAACATTCATCTTACGCTTCAACTTCCATTACAAAAGCAAAACCTATTTCTAGAACAAAACCCTTCTTGGAAGTGTCCCTGCTACTAGAAGCGTCCTGCTTCTTTTCCATATAGGCCAATAAGCCATTCCATGGATCCTCCTTCTCAGATGTGGAAGTCTCTTTTGATGCATTCTTCTGGGGTTGCTGACTCTCCTTCTGAATTTGCGAACTCCCTCTAGAACTTGACTCCATCTGAGTCTCTGTAACCTTCTTCTTTCTTTGGTCAATAGGGTTTCCCTTTAGCTTGTTCAGACCATTCTCATTGACTCCAAGAACCAGTCATGGGCTAGAGTTAGAACCATTGGGCTCGAGCATCACTTTTCCACTCTAGAAAATAACATCAAACCCCTTCGCCTCAATTGCTGAGACTAAAAGCAAACTATATCTAAGCTCCGATACCCAAAGTAAATCCTTGACTCGCAGCAATCCACCTGACTCCATCCTGAATGGTACAATCCTAGTTCCTCTGATTGCATGCTGACTCTTATCACCAATATTCACATGTAGCTCAGAGTCCCACACAGTTAGGCTCTTAAACACTTCTCAAGTTCTTGTCATATGCTTCGAGGCTCTGCTATCTAGGAACCAAGCACCCTCACGAATGGTGCTCCTCGGTAAATGAGATATGAGAGAAAACTCGTTGAATCTTTTGGTGAAATCATTTTCGTTCACTGTAGCTGGAGCAACATCGCTATCTCAAGTTTCTTCTCTCTTTTGTCCTTTCTTCTTATGCAAACATTTGCTCGCATAGTGACCACACTCTTCACATTCAAGGAATCTCACTTTGCTTAAGTCCTTCTTGATGACAAACTTCTCTTTTGGCCTTATTCATCTTACTGCAAAGGCAACGTTCTTTGCATCAGTCTTCTGCTGAAGATCCTTATCCCGAAGTTCCTCGTGGATGAAATCATCCCATAACTTGTTCCAATCTGGAAGTTTCTGTGAGACTACTTCTTTGATGAATGGATTCCACTGCTCAGAGAAGCCCTTTATCGCAGTCCTCAACAACTCTGATTCTTCCACATTACCCCCTATAGCTGCAAGCTCATAACGAACTTGCGAAATCCTTGTGAGATACGAAGTCACGTTTTCCGAACTTCCCATCTTCATGCCCCTGAGCTTCTCCCTCAATACCATCTTTCGGTTTTTGTTCTTGTTTCGAAACAACACTTTTAGAGCTTCCCATGTGTGCCATGCAGTGTTTATCCTAGTGAGATGAGGTATCAAGTGATCCTTGACTCCATAAAGAATGATCAACTTGGCCTTTGCATCTGCTAAGGTATACATGGCCAAATCTGCTGCATCAGTTGCTGCTGTGATCTGGGTGTTGGCATAATCCCATAGACCATTCACCAACAACATTAGCTTGATCCTTTCTTTCCACGAACTGTAGTTGGAAGTCCCTTCCAACCAGCTTTCAAACCTCAAGCCATAAATCATTTTGATCAGTTGTCCTTCCTTCAACAGCAAGACAACTCAACTCCCTCTTATGGCTGCCACCTGTGCACAATTCTGACCCAACTACTCTTCAAAGTAGCTTTGATACCATTCCAAATTTTCCACATACCTAGGTCTGGTCCATGCCTTAACTAGGAAACTTAAACACACTAGCAGTGTCTAACTTTAAACAATTTTGCACAATGGAGATATACACTAGCAATTAGATCAATGATAGTACACAATATTTATATGTGCCCAAACATGTTTCTCATTAGTCCTTCAGTAAGAAAATCACAGGGCTCCTGTACTAAGGACAATGGCCCTTTATATCCTTGTCCAAATGCCAAATACAAATTCTATCCTTCGACCAAAACCCTAGGCCTGAGGCTTTGTTGTCTAATTCCTCTCTGCTCAAAATACAACACCTACAGTTGTCAAATCACACAACTATAACAAATAGGGCGTAACCAACCCTCATTAAATTCACTCAGACACTAATTTGCTTACCTGGCAGGCTAATATCACTTTGCTGTAGCCTACAACCAGTCCTTTAGCACACTCAACAAATTTTCTTACTGTGGCAGCCTCCACAACAGGCCTCGGTTTCCTTAACCGGGACTCCCTTTGCCTTATAAGGCTTGTGGCTTGTCTTCTCGGGCTTTGAAACAGTTGCAACCTAACGGTTTTATCCCTGTGGCCAGCTTTTCCTGTTGCGGCCTTGCAACCCTCCTGTAGTATGTGGCCTTCTTTTAGCCATCCAACCAGGCCCTAATACAACCTCTTTCTTGCCACAGTACTCGACCTATCTTCTTCCTTGGCTGTGGCCTCCTTTGGCATACCAAAACACAGAAAACTAGGCCTTTTTTAGCTGTCTTTTGCTCCTTCGACTGTCCTTCTTCCTTAGGTCTACGACTAGGTCACTTTCAGCTCCACCATACTGTTGAAATTTTATGGAAAGTGTAGTATACTTTCTGCCTAATAATTACTTCCTAATGAATTTTCAAACAATATTTCTTATGCCACGTTTATCATTAAATAATTACATAGAAAATCTCTACTGTAAATGTGGCAGAAATAGTAAAGATCATAGAAAGACAACCATGCACAGTAAAAACAAAATTTTACCCTGGGAAACCCAACCATGGGAGAAAACCCAACAATCTTTTCTCGAGGAGAAATTGTCTTTCAACAGGGTTTACAAATTAGAAATTTGTCTAGAAATCTATGCCAATAATACAAGTCAAATACCAGTAAAACCTGGTTAAATTGTTGTTAGTCAACGCTGGTCAAACTAGTCAAAAGTCAACTGAGGTCAAACTTTGGCTTGGTCAAACTTGTCCTTGCAATCAACTCAACCATGCGGTCAACAGGCTGCAGTTATCTCACACGTGTGGCTGTGGTCAACTTTGCCTGTGGTCAATTCGCATGTGCGGTCAAATCTGGTCAAACAGCGACTGTACAGATCACATGTGCGGTTGGTCAAAACTTAGTCAAGTTGTAGTCAACTCAGCTAGTCAAATCTGTCAACCTCCTCACACGCGCAACCTCCAAAGGAGAGAGAATGATTAAGAAAAGATAAAGATGATTTCCAGCAACAAATTTCTCCTTGGTGGAAAATTCTCCTCCATTAGAAAAGATTCAATGAGCTTGCTATGTTAATGATATGTCTCCTCACATGCTTGTCTATTTATATAGAGCTCTAATGTTGAGTGGAGACCCACTAAGGGGCACCTCATTACAAGAAACCCTTCACTAATGGAGCCTATTTCACAACTCAACATTAGACTAGAATTGTTTATTCCTCTAATGGGTAAAAACCCCATTAGATAAACAAATCAAAACCGCTCTATTAAAAATAGATAACTCCATCTCAGAGCCAGCAATGTGAGCATCGTGGGCCAATCTCCCCTAGACAAATCAGCATGGCCCCATGGGATAAAGACTGCCCCTAGGCCATTCACCCCTAGCCAAATTAGTATGACCCCATGGGTGAATGTATCATTCTCTCCTAGTCAAATCAACATGATTGCATGAAAAAATGTCTACCCGATGCTCTAAAAACATAAATACTCCCTCTCAGCAAGGGAGACATTCTACATCACGTCAAGCTTGTCTCAAAAGTATACAAACTACCCCCTAGACATAGGCTTGGTGAGAATGTCCACATTCTGCTCGTCTGTGGATATGTACCATGTGGATATGTACCAGAGCTTCACTGCTCCCTTCTGCACCTGTCTTGGATGAAGTGATATTTAATCTCAATGTGCTTTGACCTATCATGAAATATTGGATTCTCTGAAAGCTTGACACAACTTTGATTATCACAGTATATCAAGGTCGTCTTTAGTGCCTGATCAAATAGCCCTGCAAGCAACTTCCAAAGCCATATTGCTTCATGACTTGTGGCATTGGTTGCAATATAGTCCGCTTCTACTGTATTGAGTGCGACAGAATTCTGCGTCCTGCTAAACTAGGATATCATAGTTGATCCCAAGTTGAAGCAACACCTCGAGGTGCTCTTTCTGTCCACTGCACTCTCGACCCAATCAGAATCAACATATCCCTGTAGCCTCACTTCAACACCTTATACATATCTCAGACCATATCCAACTGTACCACGCAGGTACCTCAACACATGCTTTGCTGCAACCCAATGTGCATACCTTGACTCAACTATAAACTGGCTCAGGGTGTTCACTGCAAAACAAATATCTAGCCTAGTCTTAATCGGTACATCAAGGATCAATCAATTGCTTGTACATAGTGGGATCCACCAAATTCAAATCTGAAGTGGATTCACTCAGCTTCTTCAGATTGGTCACCATAGGTGTAGCCTTGGACTTCCAGTCCATCATACCGAATCTCCTCAAGATATGAACTGTGTACTTCCCAGGGCCAAGGATCTCACCAAGTCTCCGCCACACCTCAATCCCAAGAAATAATGCATCAAGCTAAGATCCTTCATCTCGAACTCCGAAGCCAACTCCCTCTTGCACCCGAGAATGAGCCTCTTTTACCTAGTAAGGAACATATTGTTGATTTTTTGTAGCATTGGAAGTGCTCTAAGTCTCAAATTTTGTGGAGAGGCTTAGGCACTGGTTTTCTAAAGAAGTTACAAACCGTTTCTGAAAATTCCACTCCGATTATGTTTTATTGTAAAAATTAATTATTTTAATGGGGACCCTAAGTCTAAACTTAGGCACATTAAATAATTAAAGGGTATTAATAAAACATAGTGAGAATGATCTAGAAAGCGAAGATCAAGTCATGTTATAATCTTAGTCATTAATTAGAGATCTAATCTTGACCGTTGATTTCTCAACGAGAATACTATAAAAGAAGGCTTGAAGGTCATTTGGAAAGACACACCAAGTGACTCTAGAGATTGAATTCTTCTGACGGAGTAGTGCTTGGACGAAGATCAGATCTAAGTGATTCCAATCACAGTGAGGGGTAGAGACAGTTATTGGTCGGAGGATCTCTTCGAGACCAAGAATACATAGCAAAGAGGTAGCAGGACCAGCAGAGGAAGTAGTGCAACCTTCAGAGGGTGTGACGCAGGCCCACGCAGGGCCCACACAGAGACTGCGCAGTGCTTTCGAGAGACAGTCTGAGATTTGCTGGAGATCAGGGTTTTTGAGCCGGGAGGGTTGAAACTTGACTCTTCGAGAGGCAGATCGATTTAGAGAGGAAGTGACGCAGTCCACAAAAGTCCCCACGCAGGCCTATGCATCTATTGCGCAGAGGCAGCGCAGTGGGAGCTAGGGTTTTGCCAGTTCAGATCTGGATCAACCGGGATTGCAGTGTGAGGTAAAACTCACTATATTTTTGTCTACCGTGATTTCTCTGTACTGGATAGCCAACAGGGCATCCAAAGATTGTATTCAGAAACTGCTGCTTAATAATATCAAACCTTTAGACCTGCTGCATTGTTTTTCCCTCATTGGGTTTTTCCAGGGACTTGGTCCAAAATAAAGGTGTCCTATGTGTGATTTAATTCTTGCTCAGTTTCCGTGTTTCAGAATCATAAAGTATTAAGTGTAGGCTGCTTCAGTAATTTACTTCAGTAATTCATGAAGAAATCTGAATTAATTTTGTAATGTAATTTACATAATAGGAGAAGTAAATTCAGTTAGTTGTAGTAGGATTCTTGAGATTGTCAGATCTAGGAATTTTCGCATGGTATCAGAGCATTTGATGCGAAACAGGAAGAGCAGATCTAGCATTGAAGTGAAGGCCAAATTGTTGTAGCAGTAGCAGATCGAATCCTCAGAGGGATTGCACAGTTCTAGCCAAGAGGGCTAATTTTTCGAGGTTGTCTCTCTCTAAGTGAGTCGATAGAGAGGTAGGACTTCTGGTTCGATATTTTGCCGAGGAAGAGCGAGCAACGCAAAGCCTTCACACAGAGCCAGAGGGACACACTTTTTCTCCATGCAGTTGCTGGGCAGAGAAGCGTCATAAGAAGAAGAGCACGTATCGGGGAATTCTTCCTCAGTGAGTTCCTTGCCGAGGGATTCAACAATTTTCCAAGATCTGAGCAGCATATCCGGGCAGCAGATCTACGAACTCCACAAGGAGTGTGTAAGCCTTCCTAGTGTTGTGCAGAGGTGGGAGAAGAGGGAGCAGTTCAACAGTTTTTAACCGAAATGACATCTTATGGACTTAGAGATCAAGACCGGTTGGAGGGATCCTTCAACTACGTAATATGGAAGGAAAGAATCAAATTCCTTCTAGATGAATATGATCTCAAAGCGTTCGTGGACAATGTGGTTGCTGTACCTATAGATCCAGATCAGAACAAGAAGTACTAGTCCGATATGGCAAAGGCCAAGAGACTAATCCTTGATGTTGTCAAGGATCACATAGTCTCTCATATATCAGGAAAGAACACTGCTAGGGAGATATGGGAGGCCTTGTCTTGCTAT
The DNA here is from genome assembly GCA_034641835.2 of Pinus albicaulis. Taxonomy (NCBI): domain Eukaryota; kingdom Viridiplantae; phylum Streptophyta; class Pinopsida; order Pinales; family Pinaceae; genus Pinus; species Pinus albicaulis. The sequence continues at coordinate 109,989,667 of CM076574.1, forward strand.
ACGAAGGAAATTCCAAGCAGTGGAAGATGTACTCGGAGCATAAGCTCCAGATGATCCAGATGCAGAAGGGGGAGCACATTGCTCCATTCCTTACAAGACTTCAACAGATTTGAGACCAATTGGAAGCTGTGGGATCCACCCCAACTGCGGAAACTATGGTGAGGCTAGCCCTTAACGCAGTCACAGAGGAGTGGCAAGTTTTTGTCCAAAGTATTTTGGGCAGGGCTACGCTTCCTAGTTGGGAGCAGATGTGGGCAACACTTCAGGGGGAGGAGCTGAGGAGAGATCTAGTCAAGTGCAAGCTCAATGGCAGCAGTGGGAGCAGATCGAAGAATCAAGAGGAGGAGAATGTATCCCTCTCATCGAAGGGACAACAAGGGCAATGGAGACAAAAGAGAGATGTCTCGAAGGTGAAGTGTTTCAGATGTGGCGAGATGGGCCATTTTGCATCACAGTGTCCTTTGAAGAAAAAGGGAAAAGATGAAAAACACGATCCTGAAGTTGCAGCCGCAAAGATTGAGTAGGATGAGTTTGCCATGAGTGCCCACGCTTATCCAGGAGAGAAATGGGGCAACATAGAACTGTAGTTCATCTTAAACTTCGGTTGGGCAGGATCCTTGAGGAGCCCACCTCTTGGATCACAACCTTGCTACAGGTGCCCATAATCAGCAGTAGCGGGATGGAGGAGTTTTTCAGCGGGAGCAAGGAGTGATGGAGACGATAGTGCAGTAGGTAGCAACGCCTACTTCTGGAGCAGCGCAGAGCAGAGCAACAACAACGTAGTAGTAGCAACATAGTGCAGAGTAGTGCAGAGTAGCAACAACACAGTGCATCAGAGGGACATCGCAGTAGTTATCAGCAATCAGAGTCTTCAACCTCGAGGTGCATCCACTGAACACTTGTTTAGTTTTTGGGTGATTTCATTTGCTTCTCTTAAGGGTTGAGTTGCAGTGCAAATGCAGTGTTAGCAGTGGCAGTGCTAGCAGCATAACAGATGCAACACTTGAGTGGGCGTTGTAGTACAGATGCAGCAGTGGTAGTGGCAGTGTCATGGGCAGCAATACAATTGTAGCAGCAGCGCAGTGGTTGATGGACAGCTTGTCAGACTTCAGTAGCGTAGAGGATGCTTCAGGGTTAGAGCAATATGCAGCAGGCATGTTGTTACAACACTTTCCTCACTAAGAGGGAGTGTTGATTTTTGGTAGCATCATAAGTGCTCTAAGTTTCAAATTTTGTGGAGAGGCTTAGACACTAGTATTCCAAAGAACCCAAAAATCGTTTGTGAATATTCCAATCGGATTACGTTTTATTGTAAAAACTAATTATTTTAATGGGGACCCTAAGTCTGAACTTAGGGAAATTAAATAATTAAAGGGTATTAATAAAACAGAGTGAGAATGATCTAGAAAGCGAAGATCAAGTCATGTTATACCCTTAGCCGTTGATTTCTCAACGAGAAGACTATAAAGGAAGGCTTGAGGATCATTTGGAAAGACGCACCGAGTGAATCTAGAGACCAAATTATTCTGACGGAGCAGTGCTTGGACGAAGATCAGGTCTAAGTGATTCCAGTTGCAGTGAGGGGCAAAGACAATTATTTGTCGGAGGATCTTCTCTGAGACCAGGAATACATAGTAGAGAGGCAGCAGGACGAACAGAGGAAGTAGCACAACCTCCATAGGGTGTGATGCAGGCCCCAGAAGGGGTGACGCAGACCCACGTAGGGCCCACATAGAGACTGCACAGTGCTTTCGAGAGACTGCCCGAGATTTGTTGGAGATCGGGGTTTTTGAGATGGGAGGGCTGAAACTTGACTCTCCGAGAAGCAGATCAATTTAGAGAGGAAGTGACGCAGTCCACAGAATTCCCCACGTAGGACTACACATCTACTGCACAGAGGCAACACAAAGGTAGATGTGGTTTTGCCAGTTAAAATCCGGATCAGCCGGGACTTGTAGTGTGAGGTAAAACTCACTATATTTTTGTCTATTGTGATTTCTCTGTAATGGATAGCAAACAAGGCATCCAGAGATTGTATTCAGAAACTGCTGCTTAATAATATCAAACCCTCAGATCTGCTCCATCGGTTTTCCTGCATGTAATATTCCCAATTAGCAATAGCTAGTTGGAATATTAATTTTGACTATTTTTGCCTTTATAAAGTTAAATTATAAATAAAGTGGGTGAAGAGGACACTTATACCACACTTAGGATAAAAAGTATTTCCTAAATTCACTTAAGGGACATGTATATTTGGCAAAGTGGGGCCTAGTGGTCAAGTGGCAGCGTGGGAAAAGGGGCAGCGTAGACAGCGTGGGGCCAAGCCAGCGCAGATAGAGTTGGATAACGTGGCTCAAGGGGGCAACGCAGAGATTGGTGGGGCCTAGGTGAGGGAAAGGCTCACCAAGCATAAAAGGAGGGAGGGTCTCCTCATTCTGATTCATTTTGATTATGCATCTTTGAGATTTGTCTTTTGACATTGAGCACGCTTGCTGTTTAGCAAAGTCTGCATGTACTGTTCAGTACATCGGGTGTCTCCGTTCGGAGATCCCAACCTCAGCCTTGGGGGACTTCGAGTGCCTGCTCGGGTGAGGAGTTTCATCCTTGTTTTGCCAGAGAGAGTTGCAGCAAACACAGGCAGAGCATTCACTCGGAGAGACAACGCAGTCAGTGAGAGGGAGGACGCAGTCTTGAGAGGAGGTGGTTCCAGATTGAGGGGTTGTTGGTGGATTCAGCCCGGGATAGTGGGAAAGGGGGCAGCCCTTCCCTATTCCAGCATTTTGGAGGAGTCAGGGGCCATTATTTGGAGCAGATCATTCAGAGCCAGTGTTCCTCTTCAAGGAATAGCGTAGTGCCTCAAGGGAGCCATTTTCGGGGGTCAACCATTTCCGGAAAGCTTTCTGGGCTTTTCTGGGTATTAGGAGTAGAAGCTATTCCCGAAGTTTCAGAATTTTCCGAGGTGGGGAGCAGCCCCAAAGATTCAGTTCATTCCAACAGTAACAACAACACAGTAGCAGTACCAACAGCTTTGGAGATAACGCAGTCCTGAGGGAGCAGCCATTTCGAATCATTTCCTGAGAGTCTTTCTACGCTTGTCTAGTGCAAGCCAAGGTGCCATCATTTTGATCACCTCTGTACTCATTTCCGTTTCTCAGTATTAATAAAATGGCTTAGCGTTCTCCATATTGTCTGTTTTCCTTATGATTTGTCTCTAGTTGCTGTATGTCTTTGTTTATGTGCTTTATATTGATGTTTATTTCCATTCGGGATATTACAGTGGTATCAGAGCTCATAGACTTGGCTCAACCTGTGGAGTAGATTGTCTATGACACCAGTAGGAAAACCATACATCACTTATCGGGGAAGAAAATATAAAGACCAAGAGCGGAGGTTAGAGCTCACCTTCGAGAAAGGTGACAACGTTCCAGTGGTGGATGCAGAGGAAGAGGGACCAATGGCAGAGGAAAGAAATGCCGATAAGGAGTTCGGGGAACTTCTCCTCAAATCGGTACAAGATTTGTCAAGGCGGATAGAGGAGATGGGGCAGAGATTCATAGCAGAGTATAGATAGTGTGAGACCCCAAGGGGTTTCCATGTTGGAGAGGGCTTAGGCACATCTCATCATTTACAGGGGCACCTCACAGGGCAACAGATGGCATCACACACACCCCCCTGTTCCACGAGGCCTACATTTCTTGGCGCAGACATTGGGACAGAAGCACAACATGAGAAGGAACCAACACACATGGAAGATTACTTTGCTGAGTACCAGTCATACGGTCAGGAGTTTCGAGATGCCCTTACTTTCCATGATTTTGTTCAGCTCAAGTGGGACAGCGAACCCCGCAACCATCACGGGGGGAACAAGCATTCACATGACGGGGACTTACAATGCACGGTGGGCAGATTCCATCTACCGACATTTGACGGATCGTCCAAGTGTTCGGCAAAAGCTTGGGTGGAGAAGTTGGATATATATTTCCAGCTTAATCAGATGGCAGAGCTAGAGGCCATCAAGGTGGCAGCGTTGCACCTAGAGGGCGAGGCCCAAGATTGGTGGTTTCACGTGATGGTTACTCTAGGGCACTCGAGAGTGACAGCATACGTTGAGTTTACGCGGAGGTTGGTAGAGCGTTTTGATCGGAGGGATCCAGAGGAGCATTTTGTTGAGCTAACAAAGCTCAAGCAGACCGGGAGGCTGGACACATACATATCAGAGTTTTTGAGACTTTCCGTGATGGTACTTGATTTATCCACAGCCCAGATGATCTATATGTTCATAGATGGATTGGCAGAGCCTCTACGGGGATTAGTCAGATCGACGAGACCAATGACACTCTATGATGCAGTTGAGAGGACTCGGGATTTGCAGGATGCACTGCCCAGGACTAGAGCTCCTTTTCCCTAGAGACCAGCATTCCAACCGAAGGGAAAGGACGAGAGGGTTCTACCTCCCAGAGGGAACCAGGGTAGAGGGCTTGGAGATGATGAGACCAGGAGAGACCTGAAGCGGAGGAGGTTATGCTTCACGTGCCAGGAACCATGGGCACCAGGACATCGTTGTGCCGCAGGTAAGGCACACTACATCGAGGTCTTCTCCGATAGCAGCAGGGAAGAAGAGGAGTATGAGGAGGTAGAGGCTGGAGGCAGCAGTACAACGTAGAGAGGGGATCATCTGCCACCTCCACCGCCGGGAGAGGGAAGTGCAGCTTTTGCACCCACTGGGGGAGCCCTTGCAGGTTTGCGGGGAGTTCCCAAGTATTTGACACTGTATGTCCGAGGCACAGTACAGGGGCAACGCGTCTCAGTGTTCGTAGACAGTGGGGCTACCCACAACTTCATTGATGCCCATCTGGTAGAGCAGAGGGGCATACCAACAGAGACCTTTGATGGGTTTTCGGTACTGGTTCCAGGGGATCGGACTATGCAGTGTGCCAGGTATGTGCCAGCCTTGGCAGTGACCATGGGGACGTACACCTTGACAGATCATTTTTTCGTGGTGGACATTCCAGACACCAACGTGATATTGGGGGTACAGTGGCTGATCACGTTGGGGAAGGTCACCACTGACTGGGAGACATAGGAGATGGAGTGGACGGATAAGAAGATTGGGAGGCATGAGAAGATTCGGGGGATGCACACCTACCCACCACAGACAGTTTCAGCACACTGGATGGAGGCAGATTTCCGGAAGGGGGACATAGAGTGGGCAGTGGAGTTGCGTGTGTTGGAGGCAGGATCTACAGGGCATGCCGTACACCCAGATGTACAGTCCATTCTCGACAGGTATGCTATGGTATTTGGGGAGATACCACCAAGACAATCACCAGATTGGGGGTTTGAGCACACTATTGAGCTGGAGCAGGGTATCTAGGCTGTCATCACTACACTCTATAGGCACCCCAAAGCCTATTGGGATGAGATTGAGAGGGCTATCCATGAGCTCTTAGCTCTTGGATACATTTGTCCTAGCACCATCCCCTTCGCTTCTTCAGTAGTGATGGTGAAGAAGAAGGATGACACGTTGAGGATGTGCATTGATTACAGGGCCCTGAACAAGAAGACCATGAAGAACCGGTACCCCATCCCACAGATCGATGAGTTGATGGATGAGCTAAGGGGGGCCAAGTTCTTCTCAAAGATTTATTTGAGATCCGGGTACCATCAGATTCACGTGAGGGAGCAGGACATTCCCAAGACCACTTTTCGTTGTCATTACGACCATTTTGAGTTTCCGGTGATGCCCTTTGGGCTGACCAATGCCCTGGCCACTTTTCAGTCATCCATGAATCACATCTTACGCAGTCATTTGAGGAAGTGTGTGTTAGTATTTTTTGACGACATATTGATCTACAACAGGGCATGGGAGGAGCACCTCCAACATATAGAGGCTGTATTGCGCATTTTGGAAGAACATCAGTTTTATGCTAAGCTCTCCAAATGCGAGTTTGGGTTGACCGAGATGCTCTACTTGGGGCACATCATCGAGGTGGACGGAGTGAAGGTCCACGAGGAGAAGATCAGGGCCATTAGGGAATGGCCGGAGCGGAAGAATGTGGTGGAACTTCGGGGATTTGTGGGGATCTGCACCTACTACTGAAAGTTCGTCAAGGGATTTTCCCAACTTGCTGCACCCCTTACAGACCTCACCAAGAAGGGGGCATTCAGTTGGACGGATACAGCACAGAGGGCTTTTGACAGGCTCAAGGAGGTGATGAGCAGCTGTTCGGTGTTAGCATTGCCAGATTTTACATAGCCCTTTGTCTTGGAGTGTGATGCATTAGGGGAGGGGATCAGTGCAGTTTTGATGCAGGGAGGCCACCCCATAGCTTTTGAGAGCCAAAAGCTATTACCACATGAGAGGTTGTATGCTATATACGACAAGGAGATGTTGGCCATCATGCATGCATTGGCCAAGTTTCGGCAGTACCTAGTAGGGAGTAGATTCAGGGTGAGGATGGATCACAACAACCTCTGATTCTTTCTAGAGCAGAAACAGTTGCAGGAGAGGCAGCAGATGTGGGTCAGCAAGATCCAGGCTTATGACTTTGACATCGAGTATGTCAAGGGGAAGAACAACGTTGTGGCAGATGCACTTTCACGCAGGCCGATAGCGTTGTCCTTGATGAGTTTGGACACAGACTGGAGGGCTCAACTGTTGGTCGAGTACTCCAAGGACCATTTTGCCTGTGAAATTTTGGATGGGCAGGTGACAGATGATAGGTATAGAGTGATGGACGAGGTGATCTATTACAGGGATAGGATCTTCTTGACTGAGGGCTCCCAGCTCAAGAAGAAGATATTGCACACCTCGCATGATTCACCATTATCAGGCCACCAGGGGTTTACCAAAACGCCATCAGGGAGAGGTTCTCTTGGAAGGGCCTCAAGGAGGACGTGCTCCAACATGTCAGGGAGTGTGAAGTTTGCCAGCGTAACAAGGGGGAAATGAACCATCCGGCAGGGTTATTGCAGCCTCTTCCCATACTTGAGGGGAAATGGGAGAGTATTTCGATGGACTTCATTACAGGATTGCCCACTGTGCAGGGCAAGGATTGCATATTTGTAGTCGTTGATCGGCTGACTAAATATGCTCATTTTTTCGCCATATCGGCACATTACACTGCAGCTCAGGTAGCAGAGTTGTTCTTCAGGGATGTTTTCAGATTGCATGGTCTCCCAAAGACCATTGTCAGTGATAGGGATAGCTGCTTCATGGGCGGGTTTTGGCAGGAGATTTTCCGTTTGGTGGGCACTGAGTTGACACTGAGTACTAGTTACCACCCCCAGACAGATGGACAGACAAAGATAGTGAACAAGTGGCTGGAGGGCTACTTGCGTAACTATGTCAGCGGGCAGCAAAAGGCATGGTTGAGATGGTTGCACTTGGGGAGTACTGCTACAACAACACTCATCATATGTCCATCGGTATGTCTCCATTTTATGCATTATATGGATATCATGCTTTATCTTTTGTTGACATGATGTTTGGTGCTAGCAAGGCTCCTAGAGCCAAGGAGTGGATCCAAGAGAGTCAAGATATACTCCAAGCTCTCAAGGATAACATGGCTACAACACAAAATCAGCAGAACTTGTACGCCGACAGGGGACGTGTTGAGAGGCGGTTCAAGGTAGGGGACTTGGTTTACCTACGCTTGCAGCCATATCGACAGTCCACGCTGAAGCAAAAGGGGGCTGAAAATCTCAAGCCTCGCTTCTATGGACCATATAGGGTGACATGCAGAGTTGGAGAGGTTGCATATGAGTTAGAGCTGCCCATTGGTAGCAAGATTCATAACATTTTTTACGTGTCATGCTTGAATAAGGCACTGGGACAGGAGGTGACTGCAACGGAGGAGCTCTTGCCCACAGATGATGAGGGGCACTTGGTGCTACAGCCGGAGGCCATTATTGATACTAGGGAGAGGCAGCTACGGAGCAGAACAGTCAGAGAGTACCTAGTGAGATGGAGGAATTTACTGGATGAGGATGCCACCTGGGAGAGTGAGAAGATTCTGCAGCATCCATCATTACAATTGCTTGAGGACAAGCAATGTTTTGTCGGGGAGGACTATAATATTCCCAATTAGCAATAGCTAATTGGAAATATTAATTTTGACTATTTTTGCCTTTATAAAGTTAAATTATAAATAAAGTCGGTGAAGAGGACACTTAGCCCACACTTAGGATAAAAAGTATTTCCTAAAGTCACTTAAGAGACATGTCTATTTGGCAAAGTGGGGCCTAGTGGTCAAGTGGCAGCGTGGGAAAAGGGGCAGCGTAGATAGCGTGGGGCCAAGCCAGCGCAGATAGAGTTGGATAGCGTGGCTCAAGGGGGCAGCGCAGAGATTGGTGGGGCCTAGGTGAGGGAAAGGCTCACCAAGCATAAAAGGAGAGAGGGTCACCTCATTCTGATTCATTTTGATTATGCATCTTTGAGATTTGTCTTTTGACATTGAGCACGCTTGCTTTTTAGCAAAGTCTGCACGTACTGTTCAGTACATCGGGTGTTTCTGTTCGGAGATCCCAACCTCAACCCCGGAGGACTTCGAGTGCCTGCTCAGGTGAGGAGTTTCATCCTTGTTTTGCCAGAGAGAGTTGCAGCAACCACAGGCGGAGCATTCACTCAGAAAGACAACGCAGTCAGTGAGAGGGAGGACGCAGTCTTGAGAGGAGGTGGTTCCGGATTGAGGGGTTGTTGGTGGATTCAACCCGGGATAGTGGGAAAGGAGCCAACCCTTCCCTATTCCAGCATTTTGGAGGAGTCAGGGGCCATTATTTGGAGCAGATCATTCAGAGCCAACGTCCCTCATTGAGGAATAATGTAGTGCTTCAAGGGAGCCATTTTCGAGGGTCAGCCATTTCCGGAAAGCTTTATGGGCTTTTCTGGGTATTGGGAGTAGAGGCTATTCCCAAAGTTTCAGAATTTTCCGAGGTGGGGAGCAGCCCCAAAGATTCAGTTCATTCTAGCAGTAGCAACAACACAGTAGTAGTACCAACAGCTCTGGAGATAACGCAGTCCTAAGGGAGCAGCCATTCCGAGTCATTTCTTGAGAGTCTTTCTACGCTTACCTAGTGCAAGTCGAGATGCCATCATTCTGATCACCTCTGTACTCATTTCCATTTCTCAGTATTAATAAAATGGCTCAGCATTCTCCATATTGTCTGTTTTCCTTATGATTTGTCTCTAGTTGCTGTATGTCTTTGTTTATGTACTTTATATTGCTGTTTATTTCCATTCGGGATATTACCCGCACTGGGTTTTTCCGGGGACTTAGTCCAAAATAAAGGTGTCCTATGTGTGATTTAATTCTTGCTCAGTTTCCTTGTTTCAGAATCATAAAGTATCAAGTGTATGCTGCTTCAGTAATTCGTGAAGAAATCTGAATTAATTTTGTAATGTAATTTACATAATAGGAGAAGTAAATTCAGTTAGTTGCAATAAGATTCCTGAGATTTCCAGATCTAGGAATTTTCACACATATCATCAACATACAACGCCAAGATCAAAGGATCAACATCAACAACCATGAAGTAAAGGTCATGATCCAGATCACTCTTGGTGAAGCCCAAACTCATGAAGTACCCATTAATATTGGAATACCATGCCTTGGGTTCCTTCTTGAGTCCGTACAAAGCTTTCTTCATTTTGCAAACATGGGACTCCTTTCCATTTATAAAGCCTTGAGGTTGCTCTATGTCCACATCCTCCTCAATCACATCATTGAGAAACATGGTCTTTACATCTATCTGATGTAACCTACAACCCATAACTGAAGCAAGAGAACCAATAGTCATGATGGAAGTGCACCTGGTGACTGGAGAAAAGTCTCCTCATAGTATTCTCCCTCTTTTTGGGAGAACCGTCTTGCCACAAACCTCGCTTTGTACTTCTTGATGCTCCCTTTTGTTGAATGCTTGATCTTATAGATCCACTTGGAAGTCATTACTGATTTCTCCTCTGGTCTTGAACTATTTTGCACACATCATTCTTCATGATGGAATGATACTCCTCCATTATGGCATCCTTCCAAACTTGCTGCCTGTTGCCTCCTCATAATTGGAAGGTTTAAAATCAATGATGTGGCTCATCATTGCCACATAACTTGAGAACCTCTGTGGTTGTCTTCTCTCCCTGAAAGTACCCTTGGGAGTTGCATGCCTCCCTGCATCCTACAAGGTGTCACGAAGCTATGTCGGTCTCTTCCTGGTCCTTGCAACATCTCTAGGCGGGTCCACTGGCTCTACTGGCTCTACTGAATCCTCTTGATAGTCTGAAGGATGAACAACTTGACTAGAGGGATCCACATCCTTCAGAGCCTCTTGCTGCTCACTATCAATCTCCATATGAAGATTCTCTAGACTTCCTGAAGAATACCTCCTCATCAAAAGTAACATTTGACTAACTTCATTCCGACGTTGTCTTGGAATGTAGATCCTGTAGGCCTTAGAAGTCTCATTGTATTCCACAAAAGTACCCTTCTTCCCAAAAGATTCTTTTTTTTCTTCTTCTTGGGCACGTGGATGTATACTGAACAACTAAAGATCCTTGATGACTGACCTCTAGCTTTACTCCTGTGAATGCCTTCTCAGAAGTCTTGACCCTTGTCCTCCAATATCCAGTGAAGACTACTGTTTGGATCATAAACTACCATGCTGGATGCTTCTACGCATAAAATCATGGGTAAATCCTGATCACGAATCATTGCTTTGACAACGTCCACAATGGTCCATATTCTTCCTTTCACAATTCCATTCGGCTAAGGGCAGTAAGGAACTATCCACTCCCTCTTGATCCCTGCCTCCTTGTAGAAATCACTAAAGTCCCTGGAAGTATACTCTCATCCATTGCCTGACCTGAAAACCTTGATTTTCTTCGCTGTCAAGTTCTCTACCTGAGCCCTATACTCTTGGAACCTGCTGAAGACCTCATCCTTGGTCTTCATGAAGTAGATCCATGTCTTTCTTGAGAAATCATTGATGAATGTCACATAGTACAAGATGTTATTCAGAGATGACACTGTCATCGGTTCACATACATCTGAATGCACTAGATCCAAGAACCCCTTGGATCTATTATCAATGCTTAGAAAAGATTTGTTGGCATTCTTGCCAAGTGCACAACCCCTACAAACACCCTCATGCTCTGCTTGGAGCTCTGGAAGACCTGTAACCATCCTCCTCAATGCAGGCAAAGCAATGTAATGTAGGTGAGCAAATATCCGATGCCATAGCTCACATAAACATATACTGTCATGTACCAATGCTTGGGCTGGACGTCCTAACAATCTGTACATTCCTCCCTCTCAAACACCAATCACTCCTGCTGAGTCTATGCTTTAGCCCTTAAGCCATACAAGAACCCGACCATCCACAAATGCAACTCTGTAACCTCTATTCTCCACAGCAAAAACAGAGAGCACATTCTTTTTCAATCATGGTACAAACAATACATCTCTCATGTGTAGAGAATCTCTGGACTCCAGCTGAAACGATGATGTCCCAACCCCTTTCACTACGTACTTGGCATTATCTCTAAGTTCCACCTACAATGCTGAATCCCCCTCTGTCAAATCAGTGAGAGAACCTCGTGAACCTGTCATGTGTCTAGAAGCACCATTATCCACCAACCAAATATCACTATTGTCTGTAATAGTGCATGTAAGAACGGAGACAAGGAAATATTATTTTCGAAGTTCATCTGCGATCTCATCAAGTTTATATTACTTTGTTTTCTTCTGTGGTAGATGCTCATCATCATCATCAACGCCGGCTGTTGATGCATGCTGCTTTCCCTTCCTTTTCTTTTGAGGACTTTGGGAGGCATAGTGACCAAATGTATGACATTTGAAGCACCTAATCTTTGAAAGATCCTTCTTCTTTTGATCTTGAACTGGAGTTGATCTTCCACTTGTATCTTTTTAACCCAATTTTCTTCTTCCTTTTCCTTTCCTTGCATGGGCTGCAAGGGCTTAGGTTTCTTCATCTTAAGGTCTCTGCAGGCTGTTCTTGGACAACAATCTAGCCTCCTCTTGGAAACAATCAGTCCAAAGCTGATCAAACTTGGGCAACTCAGCTTGTGCACAAATGCCCTGTACAAATGGATCCCATGAAGAAGGAAATCCATTAAGAGTCACTGTAACAATCTCACATCATCAATGGTATCTCCAATAGCTCTAAGTTGATCTCTCAACCGAGAGACTATCATGAGATAAGTGGTGAATAAATCTGATCTAGACATCATGATACTACGGAGTTGATGCCTCAAGGTTAATTCCTGCCAGTGTTCTTACTCTCGAACAATCCCACCAAAGCATCTAACATTTCTTTGGCAAACTTGAACTCAACAACATGATGAATCAAATGGTGTTTGATGGAATCTATCAAGATCCTCTTATCCTTTGCTTCATTCTTCTTATGCTTGGCTCTTTCTTTAGCATCTTGTGGTTTCGAGACACTTTTCTTCATCTAATTTTGAATCTCATTTTCTTCCAAGAAAAGGGGTATCCTGGTCTTCCAAGATCTGAAATTTGTAGCACCATCCAACTTGTCTTCTACTCTGAGACTGGGTACCATCTTGACAAGAGAATTGAAACCTGTACAAGCTGTTTGAATACTGAGATTCATGGTTGATCAATTGTTGATCTTTCAACAAAGCTCTGAAACCAGTTAATTTCCTGCCAGTGTTCTTACTCTCGAACAATCCCACCAAAGCTTCTAACATTTCTTTGGCAAACTTCAACTCAACAACATGTGGAATCAAATGGTGTTTGATGGAATCTATCAAGATCCTCTTATCCTTTGCTTCATTCTTCTTATGCTTGGCTCTTTCTTTAGCACCTTGTGGTTTCGAGACACTTTCCTTATGTAATTTTGAATCTCATTTTCTTCCAAGAAAAGGAGTATCCCGGTCTTCCAAGATCTGAAATTTGTAGCACCATCCGACTTGTCTTCTATTCTGAGACTGGGTACCATCTTGACAAGAGAACTGAAACCTGTACAAGTTGTCTGAATACTGAGGTACGTAGTTGATCAATTGTTGATCTTTCAACAAAGCTCTGAAACCATGTTGAAATTCTATGGAAAATGTAGTAGCATACAATCTCTGCCTAATAATTACTTCCTAATGGATTTTCAAACAATTTTTCTTATGCCACTATTATCATACAATAATTACACAGAAAATCTCAACTGTAAATGCAATGGAAACAATAAAGATCATAGAAAGACAACCATGCACAGCAGACACGAAATTTTACCCTGGGAAAACCAACCTTGGGAGAAAACCAAGCAATCTTTTCTTGAGTTGAAATTATCTTTCAACAAGTTTTACAAATCAGAAATTTGTCTAGAAATCGGTGCCAATAATACAATTCAAATACTAGTCAAACCTAGTCAAACTATTGTTTATTCAACATTGGTCAAACTAGTCAAAAGTCAACTTTGTAGTCAAACTTCAACCTGGTCAAACTTGGCCCTGCTATCAGCAGACTGTGGTCAACTCGCACGTGTGTCTGCAGTCAACTCTGCTTGTGGTTAAGTCTGGTCAAACAATGATTGTACAGATCACACGTGTGACTGGTAAAAAATCGGTCAAGCTACAGTCAATTCAGCTAGTCAAATCGGTCAACCTCCTCACACATGCAGCTTCCAAAAGAGAGAGAATGATGAAGAAAAGATAAAGATGATTTCCAGCAATAGATTTTCATTTCTCCTTAGCAGAAAATTTCTCCTCCACTAGAAAAGATTCAATGAGCTTGTTATGTTAATGATTTGTCTTCTCACATGCTTGTATATTTATATAGAGCTCCAATGTTAAGTGGAGACCCATCAAGGGGCACCTCATCACAAGAAACCCCTTCACTAATGGAGCCTACTGTGAAAATTTCTGAATATAGAAACCCTATTGCAGTATCTTGATTTACTTCTCCTACTTGTTTGATTTAATTAACAAGTTATTTTCTGAAATATTCAGTAAAATATCAAAGTAAACACCACTGCAACCGACACATACATACAGATCATTTACTGAAGCATAACGCACACATGACAAAGGACACAGTATTTTTTGGGCAATGTCCCTGGAAAAAGTTAAAACCCAATGCGGGAAAACCGGTGCAACAACTCTTAGAGGGTTTGTTTATTAAGTAGAATATCTGAATACAATCAAGGGCACTAGTAATGGTTTGCCCAACAGAGAATTCACGGCAGATGTACCTATCACTCGAAGATAGAAAATATGGTTGATTCATCCAAGGAAGCACTCCCCTGAATAATGCTGAATACGAGCCATTTCTAGCTCACTGGAACCCCAACATTGCTCCTCCAGCCTTTGCGTCAGCTTCTCTTGCCCAACGTAGCCACTGCACAGCACAGGCTGCCCCTGCATCATCTTTCTGGGCTCAACTCTGCCTCTGCATGGTCCTGGCTGGGCTGCGTCCCTCCTGATGGTCTCTACACTACCTGCTACGGATTTGACTCTTTGCCTTAGTATTCTTTGCCTCGGATCAGAATAATCCCTCGCCAATCTGCTCCTCACAAGAACTGCAAGCTCACTCGAAAATTCTTAGCAAATTGCACCCCAAAATTTCGACATAGCTCTAGTGCCAACGCTTTGTGTCTATTCTCCAACTGACCCCAAGCCTTCTTTTAAAACTTTTCTCGTTGAACATTCAATGACTGTGATCTAATCTCTAATCAACGGCTAAGATTAGAAAAGACTTGATCCACGTCACTTAGAACATTCTCACCCACATGTCTAAATTAATTCACTTTAATTATTTAATTTCCCTAAGTTAGACTTAGGGTCTCCATTAAAATAATTAATTTATTGAATAACTTTCACACCGGGTGGAATTTATCCAAACGATTTCTGGGTCTTGGAGATCTCATGTGTTCTAGCCCCTCCACAAAGTTTCAGAGCTAGAGCACATTCGATGCTACCCAAAATCTCAACACTCCCTCTTAGCGAGGAATGTGCTCTAGCAACACTTCACTCCAGAAGCGCTACTCTAATCTTTGGCATCAGTCCCCTGTGTTGCTTATGCTTGGCCTGCTGCCCTCCATCCACTGCGCTGCAGGTTTCTATACTGCTACCCATGACTCTGCCACAGTCACTGCCACATCTGTACTGCAGCTCCCTCTCAAATGGCTGCATCATGTTGCCTATAGCACTGCCACTGCTAGTTGCTGCACTGCAACTCAGTTGCTGAGAAGTAAGCAACTGAAGGGCAATCACCCAACAAATGACAGACAAGTCAGTCTGGCTGCATCTCATCACTAAAGCACCCTTTGCTGCTGCTCCGCGCTATCTCTTTAGAGCCTCTGCGCTGTTGCTGCTCTGCACTGTGTAAGCACTGCCCCTCTGCGCTGCTACTTCCACATTGCTGCTGCCACTGCACTGCGCTGCTCCAATCTTCAGCATTCAAGTAGTGCCTTGTGCCTCTCAATGATCTTCTGCATCCACTGACTCCAGTCATCCTGCTACTGTCTTTAATGGCTCCCGTACCTCGTATGTGATCCAAGAGTTTGGGCATCTCAAGGATCCTGCCGCCACCATCTGTAGCTCACTCTATAGATCTATGTTGCCCCACCTCTTCTCTCGAGGTACATGAGCACTCATGGCTACATCATCATCGCTGCCGTCATCCCCTTTCACTGCTGCTGCGTTGGAATCTGAATCTTCCTTGCCCTTCTTCTCAGGACAAGTGTTGGCGAAGTGTCCCAATTCGCCACATCTGAAGCACCAGACCTTGGATAGGTCCTTCTTCTTCTTCCCTTGCTGCCTCTGTCCCTTAGATGCTAGGGCTGCAGCTTCCTCCTCCTCTTTCTTAATCTTGACTCCTCCGCTGCTGAATTCCCTCTTGGTTATCCTCCTGATCTCCTCCTGTCGAAAAAATGTCCAAATGTCCCTCCAGTTTGGAAGTTGTGCTATGCCCAAGATACTTTGGACAAAGGTCTCCCACTCATCGGTGACTGCATTCAGGGCAGTCCTCACCATGAGTTTCCCCCATGGCAATCAGCTGGTCATGAATAGTCTGCAATCTAAAGAGGAAAGGATCGATCTCCTCTCCCTTATGCATCTGGAGCATCCGCATCTGATTCTCTAGAAGCATCTTCCTCTGGATGGAGCTACCTTGATATAACGTGGTTAATGCCGTCCACATCTTGTTTGCTGTCTTCTTCTCGGCAATATGTGGAACCACATGATCTTTCACTCCATCCATGATCAAGCGTTTAGCCACCTGATTTTTAGTAAACTTCTTTAGAGCATCAGCATCGGTCGGCACAACCAGGACGTTCTCGGCATGGTCTCTGATGCCATATTCATCAAGGATTGTCGGGATTCTAGCTTTCTAGATAGCAAAGTTAGACACACCGTCTAACCTATCTTGATCTTTCAGTCCATACGGGGCCATCTCTGCTCAAACTGTCGAAGCAAGTGCTCTTCTCCCTTCTACTGCTGCTACACTCAGCAAAAGGCCGGATCTGGATTTCTTGACGATAGAAACCCTTTAGACAATATGCTCCCTCTGACAAATGATTTCCCTCACGGAAATCTTTCACCAATTATGTCGAATCAACCCTCTACGATCACTCCACTTGATCGAATCTCAGATTTCTTGGCTAGAAAATCTGCTGAGGAACTGTTTCCCCTTACTTTGTCAACCTTGCTAGACATTATTCTACACTGATAGAAACAATGCCCCACCAACAATTTTGAAGATTAGAAAACTACTCTTCCAGCCACGACAACCAGCACAACGTCACTCCCTCTTGGACTGCATCATCCTCTTGGGTCTGTGTCAGCTCAGCGTGAGCTTGACAGGCTCTGCGTCACCCTTCTAGGCCTGCGTCAGCTCTGCGTGAGTAGACTGGCCCTGCGTCACCCCTGTAGGGCCTACGTTGTCCCTCTGGTGTCGTGCTGCCTCTTTCTGAATCTGTGCAGCTTCAACTGACCTCATGCAGCAAAAATCTTCAGCCCTATGCTGATGGCTTCAGATTGATCTATAATCGCTTTGATACCATGTGACAATTTATGAATATAGAAACCCTACTGTAGTATCTTAATTTACTTCTCTTGGTTGTTTGATTTAATTAACAAGTTATTTTATGAAATATTCGGTAAAATATCAAAGTAAACACAACTGCAGCCTACACATACATACAGATCATTTACTGAAGCATAATGCACACATGACAAAGGATAGTATTTTTTGGACAATGTCCCCAGAAAAACCCAATGCGGGAAAACCGATGCAACAATTCTTAGAGGGTTTGTTTATTAAGTAGAATATCTGAATACAATCAAGGGCACCAGTAATGGTTTGCCCAACAGAGAATTCATGACAGATGTACCTATTACTCGGAGACAAAAAATATGGTTGATTCAACTGAGGAAGCACTCCTCTGAATAATGCTGAATACAAGCCCTTTTTGGCCCACTGAAACCCCAGAGCTGCTCCTCCAGCCTCTGCGTTAGCTTCTCCTGCTCAGTGTAGCCACTGCGCAGCACAGGCTGCCCGTGCGTCACCCTTCTGGGCTCAGCGCTGCCTCTGCATCACCCTGAAGGCCCTGCGTCAGCCTCTGCACTGCCTTTGCATGGCTTTGGCTGGGCTGCGTCCCTCCTACTGGTCTCTGCGCTACATGGTACGGATCTACCTCTCTGCCTTAGTATTCTCGGCCTCGGATCAAAATATTTCGTCGCCGATCTACCCCTCACAAGCACTACAAGCTCACTCGAAAATCCTCAACAAACCGCGCCCCAAAATTTTGACTTAGCTCAAGTGCTACCGCTTTATGTGTATTCTCTAATTGACCCCAAGCCTTCCTTTAATACTTTTCTCGTTGAACATTCAACGACTGTGATCTAATCTCTAATCAATGGCTAAGATTAGAAAAGACTTGATCCACGTCACTTAGAACATTCTCACCCACATGTGTAAATTAATTCACTTGAACTATTTAATTTTCGTAAGTTAGACTTAGGGTCTCCCTTAAAATAATTAATTTATTGAATAACTTCCACACCGGGTGGAATTTCTCCAAATGATTTCTGGGTCTTGGAGATCTCATGTGTTCTAGCCCCTCCACAAAGTTTTAGAGCTAGAGCACATCCAATGCTACCCAAAATCTCTACACCTACATCACAACTCAACATTTGACTAGAATTGTTTATTCCACTAATGGGCAAAAACCACATTAGATAAACAAATCAATCCCTCTCTATAAAAAATAGATCACTCCATCTCAGGGCTAGCAATGTGAACATTGTGGCCAATCTCCCCTAGCCAAATCAGCATGGTCCCATGGGTGAAACACTGCCCCTAGGCCATTCATCCCTAGCCAAATCAGCATGGCCCCATGGGCGAATGTATCATTCTCCCCTAGTCAAATCAACATGACCCCATGAGAGAATGTCTTCTAGATGTTCTAAAAACATCAACACATACAAGAGAAATTGTCCTTCACTCTTTGGTCCATTAACCTCTCCATCAACTACTATATTTATACTTACCCTTAGGTCACTTAGTAAACCCCTTAGGTCTTTCAAGGAACCTCCAATTCAACCTTTACATTAAATTAGAATATTAAATTCTAGTTCTTGGGTTCCAAGCCCACTCCATTGGGTCCAAAACCCTAAATTTTGGATGCAAATCCTACACAATCACTTTGTGGGTGTCTCTGTCTCACAAGCCTAGCACCAAAGGCATGTGAGAGTACCTCTTGATGCTACCCAATCTCAACAACAAGCTCCATTGGAGGTCCCTAGAATTAGTGAAGAAGAACTAACATATGACTCCATCGCTATCAACAGGGCCCTTAGTTAAGAGATTAATCAGGATGAACCAATTGCTAGCCATTGGAGCATAGTTGTAGGAACAACCCTCCCCCGATTTAGGAGGCAGATTCACCTCTCGAACGGATCCGCGGGTGGTTTCGCCCTTTTTTTGTGATTCCTAGACTTTCCGTAGGCCCAGACCGTGGTTCCACCACGGTTTCGGAAACCACACACATGGTTTTGCAGGGATTTTTTTATATATGGAATTTTCAAACCACTATGTGAGAAACCATGCTTCTTGGACACTCCCAAGGTGCTCCCTTGATGCTCCCTAAACGCTTCCTAGATGCTCCCTAATGGTAATGTTAAATTCTTAAAGTAAAAGGAGAAAATTTAATCTTTCATTTTCATCCTTTTACTTAAATTTTTAAGTTTTAACATTACCATGAAATGACTTGAGATGTTTGAGAGGTGGTTCCAACCTCATCAGACTTCATATGGAGAAAATAAAATTTCATATACCATTCAAAATTCAGTAGACTTGACAATTTTCCGGATTTCAGGATCAATGGGATTGTGACATTTCATTAGATTACATCATGTATGAGGGTATGTGATTGCTATTTAATCAAGAGCACCAAGCCCTATATGTACGCAACAATGTTTTGAAAATTGCGATCAGGATTAAATCGGCGAGGGGAAAAAATCGGAAAAAATCGTAAAAATTGGGAAAAAATCAGGAAAAAATCGGCACATACAAAAATATTCATTTTTTTTCAATTTTTTTAATATCTAAAGCATCTACAACATAAAATAAATGCAGACACATAAATATGAAAAAAAACCTAATATATAAGATGTGTAATATCATGTCTAGTGCTACATCACACATAAAATTGAATTCTGTCCTGAATACTAAGTCCTGAGTCTCAAGAGTCATCTCAGCCTCAAAATATCAACAAAAAAATATAATAATGTATCTCATATCATGAGTCATAATGTCATATACAAAGGAATGTCAATGCACCATATAACTTATGGTCCTATACTACTGATTTCCTCTGCCCCTCTTGCGATAAAATACAACAGCTTTGCCTTTCCCTCTAGATAAAGAAGCTCGCGGGACTGGCAATGGACTCTGTTGTGCTCTAGAAGTAGAAACTGAAGCACCAGAACGGGAACCTGAAGCACTAGGAGCTAAAGGAGGCAGACCACGTCCTCTACCGGTAGTAGTGGTAGGTGGTGTCACCTCCTGCTGCTGCTGCTGCTCCTCCTCCTCCTCGTCCTCCTCCCCCTCCACTACCTCCTGCTCTATCCAATCAGGGGCTGACTCCATGACAGGCCTCTCAGACTTAACCCTCCATTCAACAGTGGTGTCAATCGCATCTAAAGAGATGGCCTCCATATTAGGTGTCCTCTCAAGTTGTCTCACCCACAATCTAAGATTGTAGTAGACGTAAACCATGTCATTGAGCCGCTGGGCCTCCAACCTGTACAAGGGTCATAAATTAATAAATTAAATATTTAATGAATTCAAAAAATCAGTTGGAATATTTTAAGTTTTTTACCTGTTGCGCCTTTTGGTGTGTATTTTTTCAAATACACTCTAGTTGCGCTCGCATCCTGAAGAGCTACATGTTTGGCTGAGTATTTTAATGGCAAGTTTTTGGAGTTTTGGTAATCTGCCACCGTAGCTCCTCCACCATGCATCTACAAGTTACAAGTTACAACAAATAAGATAAACTTATAAAGTTACAAACATAAGAAAATTTTTAAAATAATGAAAATCTTACTTGGCATTTTAGTAGTCCTATCCTGGACAACCATGTCGAAGCTCAAGGTGCCAGCTGCCATTCTGTATACCTCCATCTCTTTGGATATCTCTGCACGTTTTGATGGATTTGGCACCATCTTCTGAACACAAGTAAAAAAGCCATCCATGACCTCAACATCAAATAGGAACTACATGAATAAGCAAATCCGGGGTTCAGGAAGATCCCTGCAGCATGAATGGGACGATGGAGTGTGTTGTTCCATCGGTCATCAATCACTTCCCATAAAAGAAGTTGTTTCTGAAACCCCTCATCACCCTTATCATCATAGTAGCTGCGAACAGCTTCTTTGGCCCTATCCATGGCCTCATACAAGTAGCCCATTGTGGGCTTCTCTCCATCCACCAATCTAAGAACCTTTACCAAAGGTTCAGTAACGCTGCACACCTCTTCCACTCCAGCCCAGAAACTTTCCTGATATGACACCAACTTGCAGATGGCCTCTCCCTCTGATTTGTGGCTAATAGTCAAAGCACGCCACTCATCTGGAAGAAACATTCTCTTCAAATCCCACTTAGAATTCAAGAGGGATTGAAGAGATATGAAACTAGTGGCAAATCGTGTAATAGCAGGCCGCACCAACTCCTTGTTGGTGAATGTCCTCATCAAATGAAGCACAGATGCATGATTATATATAAATTTTGTGATGCTCTTTGATGATTCTACAATATCTTTGACAAAATCAATCTTTCCGATGTCCTCCAACATCAAATCAAGGCAATGTGCAACACAAGGTGTCCAAAATATGCTCGGATGCCTCTCCATAAGCATCTTGCCAGCAGAAACATAGTTTGCAGCGTTGTCCGTTATGATTTGGACAACATTTTGGGGCCCAACCTCCAGAATGAACACATCTAATAAATCACATAATAATCTTGCATCTTTGACATGTGCAGATGCATCAACAGATTTCATAAACATTGTCCCCTTGGGACAACTGACCAAGAAGTTAATAAGGGTTCTACCCCTTTGATCAGTCCAACCATCTGACATCACAGTGCATCCTGTGACTTCCCATGATGCCCTTAACTCCTCCAATCTCTTGGTGCAGTCAGCTTTCTCATTTTGTAGAATGCGCCCTCTAAAGTCATCATATGAAGGGGCTTTGTCTCTTGGGTCAACAATAGCGATAACATCAATCGTAGCCTGATAAAATGGATTGTTCCTGGCAACAGTGAAAGGAATATCACTCCAAAGAAACAGTTTGCCCAACAACCTATCAGCTTCTTCCTTCTCCTTTTTTTTAATAAGGGAGGAGATAGATGGCTGTGCCCCATGAGTGGTTCTAGGAGCAAAAAATGAGGAGGCAGCTACGGGGCTGCCTGTAGAAGATGCTGATGCTGAAGAGCCACTACCACTCTCACGGTCAACTTTAAACCCTGATATTTGACTCTTCAGAGCTGCCTTGCCGAGTTTAGTGGTTTCTATTTCTTCCAATGAGTTCATGGCTCTTCTGATTATTTCTGTAGTGGTATTTGTGCAAGGGCCTACTTCATGCCCAGGGATTTGTGCCAGGTGGTATTTCAACCTGTATACCCCCTGTTATGTGTTGACCATATAATTTGCAAGTCAAGTTTGATCAGTCAAACCCCTGATCAAGTTCACCAAATTCCCATAAAGGATCTAATTTCCTTGGCATGTTGGAAACTTTGAACTTTGAACGTTGAAATTTGAACCTAGGGCACAAGAAAAATTGCAAGTTAAAAAATAAAATAAAAAAATTACAATTTTACATACAACATTTTGATTTTTTTCACAAAAAAAAACCCTCAACTCAATGCAAAATTAATGGGAAAAAATACATGTTGAAACACAAGCAAAAATAATGGGAAGAAACTAAGAGCACAAGAAGAAATATAAAAAACAAAATTTAACAAACAATTTTTTGCATTTTTGACCAAAATAAACCCTCTCCTCTCAATAAAAAAAAAAAAAAAAACACAACCAAATGCAATCACAAATGATGAAAAATACATGGGTAATAGAAACCCATGGAAGAACAAGAAAAAAACAAAAAAAATGGGTCAAATTTGATGCCCATACCTGGAAAAACGTTTTGCCGGAGACACTTGGTCCAAATTCGATTTTTGTTTGCTTGGCTTGCAAGAAATTCTTCACTTTTGTCCAATCTTGGGCTTGTAGATCACGTATCTCCCTCCTTGGCTCTCCTCCTTCACTCTTTAGCTCTCATAACCAAACCCGTCAATGTAAAAATTAAAAAAAAAAAAACATCAAAATCGCATTTAAACCCGCTGTTTTCCCTAATTTTTTCAAAAAATCGAGGAAAACATCGCCAATTAAATCGTTTGTGCGAAAAAATCGCGATTAAATCGCGATGTTCAAACCCATGGTACGCAAGCATTGGTGGTGTTGATTGTTGAACTCCTTTGTCATGACCTTGGCAAAAATGTACCCTTCACTCATGTCAAAATCATTGGTCAACAATGTTAAGCTTTTTCTACCATATTATAAGACTTGGATTAGGCAATTTGATCAAAATTGGGCAATGTTGACTAATATCCCAAGAGAATCGAATCGGAGGCAAAGGCTAGACAAGAGGAGAGAAATATAGATTCTATATGGTTGATGCTTGAATAAATAATTATTAATGTACTATGGATGCCATTTCTATCTCGATTTGTGTACAATATTCATGCTTTGATATATTCTGCAGCTAATTTGGCACTTTCAATGTTTTTATGAATATAAATGCAATGATATATATGTTTAATAGACACTTCGGGGACGCTTCTCTTCCAAGGATTTTTGGAAAATAACGCTTTCGATGCTTTGCTTCCAAAAAACAACCCCGCTTCATCCCCGCTTCATGCAACCTTTTACTGGAGCCCAAGGAGAAGTCAGACCGGATGAAGAAGTAGATAGGGTGCTGGAAAAGATGTTGACTGCCAAAGAGTTGTCTTTTAGTGTCTTCACAAACAAAATCACAAAAGACAATCTCAAGCAACACATTGTGGAGTCCTCAAAGAAACAAATAGTCCTGAACTTTTTCATGGTCTCTGTTGTAACTTATTTTGATACCCTATAAGTTACAAAACTATTTAAAAAGAAATTGTCACCTTCCTACAATTTTATCCTTACCTTGATAAATTCCTTCCTTTAGACATAATTTCATCTAACCCTTTCCATTGCTAAACCATGAATTTTATGAGGTTTTTGCAGTGTTCCACGGGGACGCATCCCCCAGGGTGGGGGACGCGCTTCCCCGCTCTCTCACGCTCCCGAGATGGGGAAACTCCTGGGGAAACTTTCCCCACGTCTCCCTTTTTGGAAAACTTGGGGAAACTCTAGGGGGGCGTTTTTTTGGAGACGAAATGTGTCTCTCTTGTGCGGGGGGCGAGGGGATGCAGGAGGATGCAAGAGGGACGCATCCCCCGAATTTTTTCGCTAATAAAAATTAAAAAAAACAAGTTTTGTATTTCACTGCTTTCTATGTTTATTTTTAGTTCAGTTTTCTATGGTTTTTTTAGACTTCAAATGTCATTGTCATATGATGAATTTAATTTTTTATGTGCATTGCGTAGTTTCAATTGTCAAATGATGAATTTAATTTAGATGCACCTTGCATAATATTAATGCACATTGCCAAATGATGAATTAAGATGGAACATTGCATAATGTCAAATGATAGATTCAATTTAGTAATTTATTTTTAGATTTACGTTGATGATTGCAGAAATGTCAAATGATAATTTTACTTCACAATAGTCTAATACCAAATGATGATCATATTTAGATGCGCATTTCATAATTAATAAGATTTACTATCTACTAATTTAGTTATTAACATATTGTTGGGATATATATATATATATATATATATTTTTTTTTTTTTTAATATAAATTTTAATAATTTTGTAATTTTTATGGCTCTGACGTCCCCTCGTTTCCCCAAAATTTCCCTAAATTTTGGAGTTGCTTATATACATCCCCCTTGTGCGTATCCCCGTCCTGGAAACTCGGTGGAACATTGGGTTTTTGTAAATATCTGAGTTATTTTTAAAAGGTTTTTATTTTAAATAAAATTCAATTTTATAAAATATAAATATTTATATTTTTTATAAAATTATTTATTTAAAATATTAAAACTTAGATTAAAAATAACAAAACCCAATATCTAAAATATAGAAACCTCATTTATTTATCGTATTATATACGCCAAGTCACAAGTCAAATCCATAAAGTCAAATTAAATTGTGTCCCCACCCTGCACTTAACTATTAAATCACCCTAATTTCATGCCTCGAGATATGTGCAAAATAAATCGATGGTTATTGGTGGATTTCAGGGGGCCCTTGCCTTGTCGATATTTAATGGGGGGGGATATGAAAAGCAGTTTCACATTTACAACTTTTTATAGCTATCAATTTCTAGTTCACTTCGGACCCCCCCTTTCCTAAACCATTTACTACCTACCCCCCCCCGAAAACCATTAATTGTATTGATTTGAATTTTATAAAATGTGGCGGGAGGAAAATTTCATGTTTATGAAATAATTTTTTATAAAGTGTGGTTGAAGAAAAATTTCTTATATTTATAAAATGACTTTACGGATGTCAGGCTAAGTAAGAATGAGACTGAGGTGAACAAGACCGAGGTAAAAAGGAGACTTACAGGTGTGAAATGAGGTTACAGGTGAAAGTAAAAAGAAGCTCAGTAAGAATAAAATTTGACAAAAGGAATTGAACCAGAGTTATGTTCATTTATTTCTCTGTATGTTGGCACAAAGGAAAATAAAAAAAAAGTTATGATTTTCAAAAACATTATTATGCACATAGCTTTGAAATTGAAAATAATTTTAATTATTTTTAAAATCAAAACCATGGGAGCAAAACCAACAACAATTTTATAGAGATAAGGAGGAAAGGAAATTTTGAAGGAAAAATGTACGGGAACATAAGATTTGGATAAATATTTATCCAAATATTTTACATGGCTAAAAGGCAAAGTAAAAAAAAAACACATGGATAAACAACACATGGCTTTGGAAATCCATGGGAAGGCAAAACAACACATAGTTTTGAAAATCCATGAGAAGGAAAAATAAGGCATGGATTTAAAAAATTTCAAAACAAGACATAATTTCAAATAATGGGTGGATTTACGGGATGTAATTATTTGAGGAGAGATTTTAAGAATTTCATTTAGGAAATTCATGAAAATAGAAAAGTATGAAATTTATTTACAAAATATTTGAAAAACATTTATCAAATATTTTCTTCCAAAATATTTTATAACAATGGTGAAGCATTGTCAAAAAGTGACATAAAATCATTAGTCAATTCAAGCAATTGACAGATCTTCAAGGACAACCTCACAAACCCCAGATTTTAAGGCACAAAATTATCAGATGAAAGACAAATGGCAGAAAATCCGCAGCTTTAGATTTCAAGGGCATGAAGATATCAACATTTCAAAAGACATCTAGCAGCAGAAGATCAGCAGATTGAAGATCATTTTGCAGATTTCCAGCAATTAGTGAACCAATTCCAAATTTCAATGCACGATACTTGCAAACAGTTCAATGTTTACAACAAATAAATTAGAGATATTGTTTTCTTTTAGTTATTGTTCAGGATTTTATTCCAGAATTATTGTAATAGTTTAGGAGAGATTTAGTCTATATATTGTTTCATTTGTAATAAACAGGGGTTGGCTTTTGATGCCAAAACCTTTCAGTTTTGTAAAAATTTTCTCCAGAAATCCTAATTGAAGTATTTCAAGCTCCAGCTTTTGACATAATTTGTGTTTCCTGTATGTTTTTCCAGTACTTTCATACTCTATTTCTGCACATGTTCAAGGTTGCATAGGAGATTTTGGTTAAGATAAGGTTGAGTGTCAACCTGTCTGAAATCCCCTGCAAAGTTATAATCACTTAAAGAGATTAGTTTATTGGACTGTTTGTCTAAGATAGCTCCTCTACATCTTTTAATTGTTGCCTTCTGTCATCCTCCTGAATGTGTTTTGTTTGGTTGTAGAAGTCTTCTACACACATCCAAATTTCCCTGATTAATTAAGTATTCAATGTGACGGCTTAATTATTAGGAATCTCCTTATATTCTTGTGTCAAATTCTTTAAAAAAATCATGTTATTTTGTCAGGCGGGAATGCTGACACTTTGACCAAGGACTCTGCAAGAGAGGGATTTATTCATGAACAATGATTGGACTATCTTCATCAACCACCCAAATTAAATCATAAATCTGGCCATTGTGCTTCATAGGCTGCTGTCCAGTGACAATGAACAATGTTAAACAAGGCTTCGTAACTATTGAGGGAGCTCCCTTTGGTTCAAGGGCCAGCTTGAACCTAAAGACTGGTTTCTCGGCGTAGTTTTTGCAGCCAAGAACTGCTTACGAGAAATAGGTACAACAGTCTCACTGAAGAAAGATATACAAACCCTCTCATTGAACATGTCAGAATGCCACCTCATCATGGAAGGGCTGTTGCCTAGTAGTATTAAAATGATTTACTCTTGTTAGGAGATCTGGGTAGCCTATCTTCAGGAAGTCTTGAGGGTTCCCATGGAAGATCCAATCACATTGTAGCAACTATCTTTTTCACTCTTAGGAGCTTACAAATTATTTTTTCCCAATTCCATTTGAAAATAATGAGAATATGAAGAGATTGTAACTACCCAATGGAAGCCCAACAGTCCCTGGGGGTAATTACTGATGTAATCTATAAATGATGTAAAACTCCCAGTAAGAGGGACTTTTGGATTCCTGAATTTCTTAACTTTTGAACTTTCAAGTCTTAGTAAAATTTTTGTAGAGTTTAAAAGACAAGATCTAAGAATCTGGCGTACTCTGTATCTATTGACAAATAATATTGAGAAGCCTAGAAGGCCATTGCCAGAATTGTAACTCAACATACATGGTGATTTTGCTTTAGATTGATCTCAAGTATTTTCATTTTTTTGTGCATTTTGTGAGATTTTTTACTATTAGCTAACAAGCAATTCTGTGAACTAGATAACTGTTTTTTACTTTGTTATTAATTCTTTACTATTGCTTTTTCAATGAGCACTTATTAGAACAGAGACTGACTATTTTTTATTTGCTCTAATAAGTTAAACATTCCAGTGCCAGGAAATCAGCTAACTGTTTTCTTGATTCAACTATTGTTGTATTTAGTAGCACATTTCTTCCTGTCCCCATCTATCTTTCAGCATTTAGGTAGTTTACAGTAGTTTTATTTGCACAATTAGATAGCTGTAGTTTAGTTTGTATGCTCTCTGCTGTGACAATCATTCAATATCTCACACAATTCAACAAACCAAGCATGGTTGCCAGGTCAGAATCTGGATGGGTCTCTTATCCCAAACTGTGTGAGGTCTAATTGGGACTTCATACCGGAGAGAACTCTTGTGACTGTTGCTGGGTCATTTATCCCTGTCAACACTCCCCATTCTTTATCGAGAAATTATTTTCCAGGATTCACACATGTATGTACAGTTCCATGTTTACTGGCTGTGTGCATCCTTGATTAGGTCTGATTGCTCATGTAATCTTTAATGGTCAAGAATATTTTCAGCTGATATTCTTTGGTGGTGACTTGCTAAATCTGTTCCATCAATTGACAAATAGCAGGAGCGCATAAATGAAGCCAAAGGATTGAGAAATGCATGTACAGTATTATGTTTACTGGTTAGGCATCCTTCATTAGGTCTGATTGCCTATGTAATCTCTAATAAGTAAAAATATTTCCAAACTGATGTTCTTTATGGAACAGAATTGGCAAATTAGCAAGCTACCACCAAAAAACATCAGTTTGGAAATATTCTTAACTATTAAAGACTAAATAAGATTGAAAAATAATGAGAGTGCACAAGTGAAGCCAAAGGATTGACAAATGTATGTACAGTTCCATGTTTACGTGCTGTGTGCATCCTTGATTAGGTCTGATATCTCATGTAATCTATAATGGTTAAGAATATTTCCAAACAGATATTATTTTGTTGTGATTTGCTAATTCTGTTACATAAATTTGAAAAATAACAAAAGTGCATAAATGAAGCCAATGGAAAGCGAAGAATAAGTGAATAATTAGCTATCTTATTTTAAATTCCTTCACATTTCTTCCTGGGTTTCAGTATTATTTTTCTTAGACAGTGAAGATGATTTTGAGGTTAGATGGTCTGAATGTTGCTTGCTTCTATTATTTATATAACTTTATTGTATACCTTGAGGGTTAGTTTACTTTTTGGTTCCTTATAGCAGCTAATAATCATTCATTGGTTGTTTGCGTTTCACTATCAGATGAAAACTGGAGGGCTGGTGGTTTGGAGGGCTGGAAGTGTTATTGTTGTATATAGAGGAACCAATTATGAACCTCCTTTTGTAAAAGCTGCTAGAAGTCTAGGGATTGCTTTAAATCCTGTGGTTGGCATGCCATATGCAGCTGATAGAGGTTCCTTAAGCACACCAGTTGATAAAGTGGGCAGAACCCTGAGTGGCGACACATTAAATAAAGATAGTTTGGCTGATATGATGGATGGAAAACAGTTAAGAAGTTTTGTTAACTCGGACATTGCTCTTCATGAAACAGATTGTACATCCCATCCAATTAAAGCTGAAAATGAAAGAGAAATTAATAGCCTATTAGAAGGGCTGGGCCCTCGGTTTACTGATTGGTGGGGATATGACCCTTTACCTGTAGATGCTGACTTGATACCACCAGTTGTTCTTGGATACAAGAAGCCTTTCAGGCTTCTGCCTTACGGGATGAAACTTAAATTGACTGACAGTGAAATGACGAATTTGAGGAGGCTTGCACGGCCATTACCTCCACACTTTGCCTTAGGTAATGTGGTTGCTTGTATTTTCTTGAACTATTTCCAAATCTTTATTTGATATCTTTCTTCAGTTGTTTCTCATGTATATATTTATTTATTTATTTCTTCTAATATATTTTTGGTTCAATAAAGGGATAAATAAGCACCTGCAGGGATTGGCTGCTGCAATCGTGAAACTTTGGGATAGGAGTGAAATTGCCAAGATTGCAGTGAAGCGAGGAGTTCAGAACACTGACAGTGAGAAAATGGCAGAAGAGCTCAAGGTTAGTTCTTTAGCTTTATCATTGTAACCAATAGTATGCATTCCAAGATTGACTTAAAGTTGTAAACACCAAGTACAGTTTATGGTAGGAAATAGTGAATTATCATGTTTTTTGTTGATTTTCTTGTAGCAAACAAGACTAGAGCAATTTTCAAACTGATAACTACTTCCAATCTAAGTTGCACGAAACGGGAAAACGGAAACGAGTTTCCGAAACGGGCACGGGTACGAAACGCGACCCCCCCAAATTTTGGAAACAGGGAAACATGACCCCTCCAAATATTGGAAATGGGGAAACACGATATATATATATATATATATATATATATATATATTAGAATTTAGGACATTTAAGAAATGTTATGTGCAATCACAAAGCATACATGATAAATTATAATTTATTACATTTAAAGTTTAAACATTATGATTAAATTGTCCAATGTCAAAGCATAAACTATAAGTCTCTAAATTTACATCACATTTACTCATGAATGATCACAGACACATAATGAAAATAGCAATATCGGAATATCCAAAACCAGCCTTTATTATATATCCAAATCTCAAAATCAGCCTTTATTATATATATGAGGCTACAAGTACAATAAAGACTATGAGGCTGCAAGTACTATAAAGACAAAAACTGAAATCATACACACAAACCGAAAAAAAAGCGCAAAAAAGTATTTTAAACGCTGGAAATGCATCCGTACGGCCTGGAAACACGTTTCCGTCCATACTGGGCATGTTTCCCCAACGTGAAACGGCCTCGTACGAACAAAAACGCGTTTCCAGGCCGTATGGTACGGTGAAATGCGTTTCCGTTTCATTTCTGGGTTGAAACGACCCTCTTGGCAACGTTTCCTGCAACTTAGCTTCCTTTGAAACAAGAACAATGAAACAAGAAGAGATCAAAATTTCTTGGGACAAAACCCCTCAAGGGGGAAAACCCGGTAATCTTTCCTTATGCGAGAGAGTTCAATTCATCAATAGTACATCAGAATATTTCAGGGAAAATGCCAACCTTGACCTCAAAAATTTCCAAGTCAAACCAATCAAGTGAGAGACATAAAGTCAACGCTGTTCACAGTCAAAGTCTGCACAAGAGGGCCGAATTTTGGCCTGAGGTAGCTGGTCAAAGAGGTTGAAATTCGGCGTGCAATTCCACAGTCAAAGTATTGCTCAAACTTCAGAAGTTGACCTGTGGTCAACAGCCCAGAACAGAAGCAAATCTTCAGTCAACAAACTGTCAACGCATCACAGAAAGTTCGGCCTCCAAGTTCATTCAAAAGCTCGGTCAAACAGCGGCAAAAAGACCCAAGTCAATGATGGTCAAAACAAAGATGAGAGAAGTCAAACTTCACTGGAAACTTCAGTCTTCTTCCTCCTCCACACGTGTGAACAAGACTCCTTGATTGGTTGAGTGTGAGTGTGATGTGTGATACCAAATGAGTCAATCGAATGCCAATATATATGTGAGTCTGTAATATCCCAAATTGGGATTAACAGTAATAAAAGTGCAAATAGACTAAAAACTATGGCAACAGAAAATAGATCATCAAAACATGTAAACTGGAGCCAAAAACAACTACTGAGCCATTCTATTAAATTGAATAGAATGAGTACAATAGTGGTGCTGGAAAGCTTGCACCTGGGCTTGCTCGAGGCAAGCTAGAGAAGCCCTCTGAATCAATGTTGAAACCCCCCACTGATGGTATGTTGTATGGCTATAGCTCTGCACTGCAATTTGCTAGAAATGCTGCTGTTGCTCCCGAAGAAATGCCGCTAGGGCCAGCTACACTGCTCAGAAAATTTTGGGACTTTAACCTCGGACTCTACTCAAGAAACCCACAAAAACCCACGAAGGAATTGGCCCAATGTTGACCCCGGAATTTCGGCCCAATTTCTCCTAGCTCTTCTAGCTGCTGGCTGAGTTAGGATCTCTGTTTGACACCTCAAATCTGTCCAGAAAATTCTGCCAAATTAATCTTGGCTTCTCCTCGATAAACCCAGAAAAACCTAGAAAGGGTTCGCCCAAAGCTTGACCCCGAAAATTGGCCCTCTTGGGCTTGGCTCACTGCATTGCTTGGTAAATCGATCCTCCTGTAAATCATGCTGCTAGAAGTCTCCAAATGCCACAAAAATCCCTGTTAGGAAGCTCCAAGCCTCCCCACCAAATCTCAGCTGCAACTCCCTCTCTTCTCACCTCCCGGAACAACCAAATCCTCTCTGCACTGCGTCCTCCCCTATGCAGTCTCCTCCTCTGCGCAGTCTAGAACTGGCTACGCTTCCTCCTGATGTTGCTGATGGAAATTCTCCTCACAAGGTGCTGAACTCCTCTCCTGAGCGAGCACTCGAAGTCCCCCGAGGTAGAGGTTGAGATCTCCGCTTGAAGATCTCATGTGCTAAACAACACTGCAGACTTGGCTCTCCGGCTCAAGCGTGCTCTGTCAAAATGACAAGAAGAAAATAGCTGAATGAATGAATGACCAAATGAGCCTTCTCTTCTTCCTTTTATCCTTTGAGGCCCTGTTGTCGCACAGATTGTCCAGGCACCGCGACAACGGCTCAGATTGGGGGCTGTCACCTTTATCCCCAATCTCTCTATTTAAGCTGTCTCCTTGCAAGCTAAGGGAGGTAGACCCTATTATAAATGAGGACGATAAATCCAGGAGACAGCTAAAACATCAAGTACTTGATAAGATTTAACGAGATACCTTAAAGATTGGATTAAAACCAGTGCCTTATGGAGTCAAACAGAATCCCGTTATGCAATTATAAACAAGTAAGTAACGCTTAACTGCTGCTTATTAAACCACGATTGATCACAATGATATTTTCTTGAGAATGCCACAACCATGAATAACAATATGAGAATGCCAGATACTTGAAAGATTTCCGAAAATAAAAATATTCCAATTATAACGCAGCTCGAAAATCAAAAGGATCCACAATCAAACTTAGATAAAAATTTTAAGGCTCAGTTGACCATAGAAAATTCGAAATTTTTTTTAAGTTTTGTATTTTCTAAATTTTTTTAGGATTTTAAATTTTTATATATATATATTTTTTATTATTTTATTATTTTTTAAAACAAACTAAAAATCTACATCTAAATAAAAGTTATAATCTAAAAATTAGAATCTACAACTAGAATTAAAACTAAATGAAACTAAAAAAATTAAAATCTAAAAACTAAAACTAAACAAAACAAATTTAAAATCTAAATTAAAATTAAATTAAACAAAGCTAAGTTAAAAGTAAAGTCTAAATCCTAAAATTAAAATCTGAGCTAAACTAAAACTAGAAAATTAAAATGCTAAACTTCTAATCTAAACATCAAAACCCAAGTCTTAAAACTAAAATCGAATTTTAAACATAAAATCTAACAATAAAAAAATCGAAAAGAATAAATCTAATACTAAGCCCCCAAAAAAATTTGAAATCTACAACCGACTAAACTACAAAAATAAAATCTAACTCACATTACAATCTACAACTACGATTTAAAAATGAAAGAGCAAAACGAAATGAATTGAACTTGCAACGCAGATACGCCAGGTTTAAAAATTACGTGTGCATTTGATTTTTTTATTTTATTGTGTCTTGCATTTTGCAGATGATCGAGCGAAGGACGACAGACTAGCAAAACGAAGGCAAGGAGGGACAGTGGCACCATGGGCGAACTGAATGAAGATTAGGCTGCAGAGCAATGACGCAGACGGCAAGGAGATGGATATGCACACGCGTGAAGGTTTGAGGGTTCAAATGGCAGAGACGGCTCAACGGGAATGGGGCAGCGTAGAAGTGAATGCTGGACGGGAGCAGGAATGGAGGACGGCAGCCAAAAGGATGAGGGTATGGAACAGCGTTTGCAATGGATAAACGTTTTGCAGATGCGGCTAGGGCAGAGAGGCAGCGGCAAAACTGGAAAGCGTAGAGATGAAGCGTGAGGGCAGGAAATATGGGTGGAACGTATGAGCAAAGGCAAAGAAATTTCAGTAAACTCAGTAGTACAAAAATCCGCCCAACAAATTTTAAGATTTTTTCTTTCAAAATTCAGATTTTCAGATGCTCCTTGAGCTCAATAACCTTTAGATCTCGCCCACAGTAGTAATTCTGAGGCCAGATCTGGCCTTGGGAAGCCAGATCTGCCTTAGATCTTTAAAAAAAAATTTCGATTTGAACCTGTAACCTGCAACAATCAGTCAGATCCGAATATATACACAGCAATTTAATGATTAAACCCTGACAATCCTGAAAAATTTACAAATTTACAACTAATTTACAATTTAAAACCCTCATGGTCAGATCTGAATCCGTTTAGCACAATTTTCAGAAGTTTAAAATTTTTAGTGAGAGGCACAAGCCTTCGAAATCCTGCAAAATCACAAATATCGTAAGATAGACCCGGAATTTAACAAATAAAGAGCTTATCAAATTTATGCTTATTGAGAGTCGGCTGGTCCAACCGAAGACTTCCCCAGACGCCCAATCTTAAAAAAAAAAAATTCCCTGCACACTTAGATCTGAATCTTAGATCGATAGAGATTTAAGAAAACAACATGAGACCTTTGCAGAAAAATCAGAATGTTATTTTATAAACCCAGAAAACTGCATAAGATACCTATATGTAGATTAATCCATGAAGGCCATCAACCATAAAATGCAAGAAACCAAGTAGCAGAGTTTAGAGACAATTCACCACATAGATCTGAGAAGGAACATCCAGATTTGTAACCCCAAAGTCTTTATGCTTTATTCCACAAAAAGTTTACAAGAGCTTCTAAGAGCAAGTGCACGATCCTGAGATCGGATCGGATGACTCAATAATGAGAAAGACCTCTAAATTTATAGGACAAGATCTCTAACAGCTAGTTTGGATGATCCTCGTCAAAATAATCTCAACCGTCCAAAAGATTTAATTATCTTTTAATCCGGAGCGTTGAAATTAAAATTTTGGGGAAAAAACGAATTTATCATTTAATTCAATTTTAATTAACTCAAAAGTATTATTTTTGAGTTAATTACCCCAAAATTTTGACTTTGACTTAACCACCAAGGCCCAAGGGTCCAATATTTCTTAAAATTCGCAATATTCCCTTGGCCTGGGGCTCTCAAAATCATTTTCCAAGGACCCACAAATTTTGCCTTTAAAGATTTAATCCTAATTTAGGACCCTAAATTAATTAAATTTCTGGTTTAGGATTTTATTAATTAATTGACCAGAAAATTTAATTAATTGACTAAGAGGGGATTATAATTAGTTTTCCAACCCTCTTTTACATGAGATAATACATTTACATACATGAAGGGGGAATACCCATTCGTATAGACCCTCAAATAAATACCCAATTCGTATAGACCCTCAAATAAATACCCAATTCTATCTCACCTTTAGTGCAAAAATCGAGGTAGCTTCAAGGCACAAAAATCGAGGAGCTGAGCTACGGGAAAGTGTAGAAAAAATCTCGGTATGTATTTTGTGAAAATCTGACAAATATCAATGGGCACAAATTTCCAGATTTGCATTTAATACTTCACCTACTCAGGGAGATAAGTACTGTGATTTATTTATGTACTTAGACTAATTTTCTCAAGAAATAAAATCCTCCTTTGAAGACCGGTTTTCCTCAAGAGGTTGTTGGATTTTTCTGGGGTCACCTTGACCAAAAACTAGTGTCTCACATGCTTGAATGCTTGCTTAAATTTTGTATTGATTTCAGTTGATAGGAAAAGTGTAAAATAATAGAAGTACTCTTTGAATGATTACAATTAATACATTCTGAAATTTATATTAGCATGACAAAACATGTGGGTTTGGCCTAAACAAACACATGCAAACTTGTAAACTGGGTTAAGGGTGCATATCATAAATTTTCTATAGTTTTTTGTCTTGGGACGAGGATATGTCATCCAATCTGCATGTTGACTCGAACAAGGATCAACCCTTCCACTCGGATGAGACTTCGCCCCTTATCCAATGTCTATGCGACCACGATTTAGTTCCAACACCCCCTGCCTGGTACACCCTTAGTTAATGGAACTCGGCCTTCTGGAGGTAGAAATTCAACCTCCGTAAATAGGGTGAGCCACGGGCTCAGCCCCTACAAATTGAAGAATTCGGTCACTACCAACCATAGTTTCAGCTCTAGACGAATTCGCTGCAACACAAACTTGGCTTCTTCGGCCCTCATAATTGGTTCCCTACTGTCATAAAGGAATTCAATCTCAATGACCATCCAAATTTCGCTTTGCGTCGATAATTGCATGCGCACAATTTGCTTCTTGGTTCGCACACAAGAAATAAAATGAAACCTTGGGTACCAATCTTTATGGTCTTGACTAAAAAATTGCACGATATCTTGATTCTTCAGATCCTTGGTGCATTCGAGGTCTTTGCAATCTATCCTCCATATTTTCTTACACAATAATTATTGGATAACACTGAAGAAACACAATTCTGATTCAATTCAGAATAGTAATAATGCACAATCTCCCTCCCGGTGAATTCAATGCTGGCATAATGATAAATTTGATTCGTGCAACAATTGATAAATTCGGCCCAAAAATTTTGTCAAGAAAACCCTCGGGCTGGTTGAGCCGAGAGGCTCATTCTACAACTCAGTATGAGGGCGATCTGTAATTCTGTCCATGCTCAAAGTGAAGTTGACACGTCCCTCTTAAAATAAAAATAAAATAATTTCTAAATAAAAAAGTAACATCGACTATAATAAAAAACAAAAATGAATATGCTATGCATGTTTAGTTAGTTGTCCATATGATGTTAAAGTAATTAGAAGTAAA
This sequence comes from Pinus albicaulis, assembly GCA_034641835.2. Lineage (NCBI taxonomy): Eukaryota > Viridiplantae > Streptophyta > Pinopsida > Pinales > Pinaceae > Pinus > Pinus albicaulis. The sequence goes on from CM076574.1 coordinate 110,026,164, forward strand.
AAAATGTGTGAGAAAGACATTTAAACCTTACACTCTTCAAAAATATTTCAACACGAGATTTAAATGAACTATTTGAAGATCTATGTTAACTAATTTATGTCGATATTGACTTTATATATATATATATATGAAAAGAATGTTAAAAGAAAATATTTAATGTTCTATATAATAAAATAATCAATGTGGGTTATCAATAAAATATTTTAATACTAATTAATATTGACGTATACTTAAAAATATATTAATAACAAAAAGCATTTTAATGTGCACTCTTAAAATGTCTCTATGCACATGTTATGTAAAATATTTTAATTTACTCTATATAACATTCAAAAGTACAATTTAAAATGAAAAATTACACATTGTATTTTTCACTCTAAGAAAAGTTTGGACTAGAAGAAATTTGATCCCTCTTGGCTCATGTTAGATCGTGCTGAATATAGATCTATATTTGCAGGAAAACTAAGTATGATACCACTATATTATTCCTTTTTATTTATTTTCTACAATTTTAATAAATCTTCTCTTGAGCATTCTTCATAAGATTTACATAGATAAATTTGCCACAAAAATAACACCATTACACTTTGGCAAAAACTTGGCAAGAAAACACAGAAAAATTTATTAGAAAATTAGCCTTATTTCATTAATTGGGATATGATATTACATGCAAAATCTGGATCATAACCTAATAAAACTACCAACAAATATGTGAATGGCTAATAATAGTTGCTCCATTAAATCACTAGGAGTGAAGCCCAAATTGGAGATCTGGGTTATCTACACTTCTCTTCCATAGATTTGCTACAGATCTGTTCATCAACTGATGCCAATGAAGGCCTATGAAATTTCTGAATGCAATCTTCACAATAGTGAGTTGGGGTTTCATCCAACACACCAAGAAACCCAAGGGTTTTTGTCCTAAGGCTCTCTAAACTTGAAAACCAAGTTCTCAAAACCCCAAGAGAAAATATTCTAAATCCAAGATGATCCCAAATGACTTGCTTTCCCTCTTTTAAATATTTGATAGATCTCTCTCCAACCTTCTAGAAGAACTTTTATTTTCATTCTAGAAGCTCCTCCCTTTTATTTTATTTAAGTGACTCTTTATATTTTATTTTATTTTAGTCACATTGTTCTCCGAAATTGATTAATCTGCCTCTATGGTTACTTCAGCCACTAAAAGTCACTTTCCATCATTCCATCCTGTAGATATCTTCATACCTGTTCCAATGAGTTATTACACTAAGGTGTTCCTCCAAATAATCTACTCCAAATAACACCTTTAACGTATTTAATTAAAATATCTTTGATAATAACACTGTTTTATAGAAATTGCCGGAATGCAACGAAACAAAGAATGTGTGGAATTGACCCAGATGATGAAATATAGCAAGAAAACCCCTTCGGACCCATAAAACTCCTCCAAAACCCTTCGGGCTCACTGATGATGTAATCTTGCACATGTGACCTGGTTATCACCAACCATGGAAGTCCATCCTAATCACATAATAAGGGAAACCAAAAATGAGGATGTTACACAAAATTACCTGGGGATTTCCACGAAGTTTCGAATCGATGACCTTTAGACCACGGAGTGCCTTAACAAAGAACATCGTCGTTGTTTGCTCTATGCCCCGTGGGTGATTTGTAATCAATTTTTACATATTTGGTAGGTGGGCTAAAATTTTTAGCCAACATTTACTCCCATCTCGATGATGAGTCAATGGTCAGAGAGGTGGTTGGTGAGATGATTTTTTCTGCCACAATGATGCAAGTTACATGCCATATAGTCATCGTTACTTCTCGTTTTGTTGTAGCTTCATAATTCTTATTTTTTTGGAGTGCATGTGAGAGATGCATTAGTGTGTACAAGAGGCATCATAATGTAAAATTGTGGATAGTAGTTTGGAGGATTTCTAGCACGTGTGCTCACATTATGAATTTCAATTACTGATTGGTTGCAAATCTAGAGGTAGGATGCAAAAATATGCTTTGATGTGCTTGATCCAGAAAAGCTTGTATTTTGGGACAAGCATTGTGTTTCTATATGACCATTTAGGGGAGTGTGTGTTTGCACCTGAAACTACACCTTGGAAAGTGATACAATATTAATTTCAATGATGAATTTCTAGCATGCAAACTTTAGAAGAAATACCACAAACTCCAGTGTTTGCACAAGCAGGGCATGAGTCTATTGATGTATCTAGCTCTATATATGTCAAAGGGCAAGTTGGTGATAAAGAATTTGTTTCACGACCAACACCAAACAACCATTGAAAGAGTTTGTCTCAGTTCTGGCCCTTTGATACTCATGGCCCACCATTTGACTTTCGATTGAGCATATCCATAAAACTTAGAGCATTTTGAATCTCTGTCAGAAGGTCAGAAGGCATGAATGATCGAATTGCTTTACCATTGTATTATGGGGAATCATAGGACTTGGAATATGGCACCATTGGAATATAAACTTGACAATATGCTTTATTGGGATCAAGGCAAGCTACAATCTTTGTGTTGATTCGAGACAGGAGTCAGGACTAGGTTCATGAGTTATTTTGCCGCCAACTTGTCGAACTACTTCCGCTGTCTTATACACATCATTTGTACTTATTGCAATTTGAGCATAAGCATTTACTTTGTTATAATCTTTCACTCTATAATTGTAAGGCAACTCCAAAATGTTGAAATTTGGATAACTTCGGGACAAATTTCCCCAAAGGGAAACCTTACTGCCCCAAAGGAAAGCCCATCATTCTCTAAAGAGGATTCATATTGGTCAAAAGGAAAAATTCATTTATAATGGTTAAGGGGAAATATTGTTATTAATTTACAAGGCACATGGCCATATATTTAATATTATTAAAAGTAAAAATTTAAATTGATGATTTCCCTCCAAAGGTTTAAAGTCGACTTGCCTCCAAGAAGCACCTTTTCACATATCAAACTCTATATATATTGGCTCTTCTATTCCTCCATTTGAAAAATGTTGAGATTTTGTGTAGTTGCGGTAGCATCGGATGTGCTCTAGCCCTGAAACTTTGTAGAGGGGCTAAGAATCACATCACCTCCAAAGCCCAGAAAGCGTTTGGAGAAATTTCATCTGGTGTTGAAGTTATTAAAATAATTAATTATTTTAATGTAATCCCTAAGAAACTTAGGGAAATTAAAGAATTAAAGTGAATTAATTAACACATGTGCTGAAATGTTCTAAGTGACGCGGATCAAGCAGTCTTTCAATCTCAGTCGTTGATAAGTGATTTAATCACCGCTATTGATTTGTTCAACGAAAAAGTATAAGAGAAAGGCTTAAGGGTCAGTTGGAGATACACAAACGGAGGCAGAGCTGAGAAATTAAGCTGGAATTCTAGGGTAGGGTTTGCTAAGAATTTTCGAAGGATTTTTCTGCAGCAAGTGGTAGTATTGGCTGAGGGGATGATCTGATCCCGGAGCCAAGAGTCAGCAAGAGGCAAAGGAGCAACTTTCAGGGTCAGCGCAGAGGAGTAAGGGCAGCAGCTACGCAACACAGCTTCAACTGCTACGAAAGCCCAGGAGGGGCAACACTGTAGCTTCAAAGGGCTTCCAGAGTTACGCAGATGCCTCTAAAGGTAGCGTAAGCACTGCATCACCCACTCTGGGGTTATACAATCCCCTTCTGAGCAGTGCAGAGGCACGTAGAGCCTATCAGGGATGATGCTGGGGCTTCAGGGGCAACGCTGGGGTTTCTAGGGCAAAAATCGGGCTGAGTCTTGTAAATCCCATGTGAAGATCTGGATCAGTAAGAATCTTGGTCTCAGAACAACAGGTTAGCTGCAGATCTACTTTTTCTCTGTTGGGTTAACCAGATTTGGTACCCAGATTTGATGTACTCATAATCTACTTAATAATAATAAACTCTCATATCTGCTGCACCGATTTTCCCGCATTGGGTTTTTTTGGGGAGTTATGTCCAAAAATCTGTGTCACTTTGTTGAATGAACGTAATATTCAGTAAATTATCTGCTTGTGTGTAAGCTGTTAGTTGTGTTTACTTCGGTATTTTTTGATTATTTATTATTTATTATTATTATTATTATTATTATTTTTTGAAAATAACTTGTATAACTTAATCACAAGTAGAAGTAAACCATGATACTGCAGTAGGATTTCTGCATAACTGTATTTAGGATTTTTCACATGGTATCAGAGCGATAGCAGATCACGCTGAATCTCCAACAAATCAGCTGAAGAATATTTTTTCCGCAGGACAACAGCGGAAGCAGCAGAGATTCAGAAAGGGCAACTTGGCAGTAGGAGGACGCAGACCCAGGAAGGGGCAGCACTGCATCTACAAAAGGCCATCAGGCTTATGTAGAGCCTTTCAAGGCCAGTGTAAGGACAACATCACCCAGTCTGGGGTTACACAATCCACTTCTAAGCAACACTGAGGCTACGCTGGGCCAATCTGTGGGACGCAATCTAGTCATTCTTCCTATTTGTAGAGAAGTTTTGCTAAGATCCAGAAGTAGTGCCTCAGATCTTCAGCAGTGCTGGTGTGGTGGAGATTTTGCCGGTGCAGAATTGTGCGAGCGGGAGGAAGACAATCACTCTCCAGATCTGAGCCAAACAGATTTGAGATTCGATCAGGGGGATCAGAGAGTACTGTCTGATTGTGTTTGGCTGAAGATTTCCAGGAGGGAAATCAGTTGTCGGAGGGAGCAGCTACTATAGAGGGTTTCTAATCACCAAGAAACCCAGATCCAACGTTTTTTGTTGAGTATTGCAAGAGAAAGAGGGAGAAGAGTATTTGTTTTGACAGATCTGAGCAGATGGCACCATATTGTTAATTTTGGACTACTAGATCCAACCTCCATGTTGTGATGTTCAGATGAAGATGCCAATATATTTATTGGATTCCTCTTTCGGAGAGGTGCAGGATCGATCTAAAGATCATCTTGATTCGATGAGCAGAACATTTATTTAGAATTTATTGAAAATATGTGTAGGTCGGACTGAAATGAAATGTAGGCTTGAAGCCCTAGCAGTTGTGTCACACACCCTCATTGATGGATATAAATAGGTCAACGCTGGAGGTCATTTTCACTCATCCATCCTCACACATTCTCTCTCATCATCTGATTGGTTCATTCACCTTGGAGGTTCTTTTTCATCCACACCTGGGAAAACGCAGCAAGAAGACATTTCTGTTTTCGACCTAGAGTTTCAGCGCAGAGTTGACCATCGTTGACTTTGGTCAACTCATGGTCAAACTCACCTCAACTTTGGTCAAAATTCCGATTTCTGCAGTCCACATTTTCTGGCACAGAAATCGAGGTTGACCGTTGACTTTTGACTGGGCTGCATTGAATTTTTGTTGCTGCTTTTTGCGTTCGCTGTTGATTGTGACAACGTTGACTTTCGTTGACTTTGGCTTGACTGATCTGGCTATCCGAGAGGGTTGTGTGACACTTTTGGTTGGCTGATCGTACTGAGACTTTGCTGGTTGAAGCATCCTGTTGACCACTGTCACGCACCAACACACATATATGTTTTTGGCTTGTCTTCTGTCGATCTACTGGTCTGTTCTATCAGCGTTTTACTTTCTTGTTTATGTGATTGCTAACTGATATTGGGGATAAAAAGTAAAGTTGCATCAAGCATAGAACATCTACAAAAATTTACATGGTATCAGAGCTGAGGTGAAGACAAAGCCCAAGTTTGTAGCAATCACCGAAGAAGAGCATTGGTACCTCAAACTATAATGGCTTTAAAGCTGATGACAAATTGACTGGGAAGGAAGAGTTCCATGCCTGGAAGATGACATTGGATCTTATGTTGGAAGACCAAGATGTCATGGACTATGTGCAAGGTAAAATCCAAGAGCCTCCATCCACTACACTTGCTGCCACCAAGTCTAAATATAAGAAGGGGGAAATCAAAGCAAAGCTGATGATCCAGGATTCAATTCACAAGAGTCTGGTAGCCTACATATTTGAGATACACACATCCAAGGAGATGTATGATAAGTTGGTCAACATGTTCAAGGCCAACAATGCAAATCAAGTCCTATTCTTTAAGAATCAATTGAAGAATCTGAAGAAAGGCAGTGATGAATCTGTCCAATTATATTTTTTGAAGCTGATCGAAATCAGGAATAATCTTCTGGCTATTTGGGAGACAATAGCTGATCAAGAGATGGTTCTCATCGCACTTGGAGGTCTCTCATCCGAATGGCATGTATTCAACACTACCATTCTCAATAACAATATCATACTTGATTTTGACCAAGTAATATCGAGATGCGTACAAGAAGAAACAAGGATGAAGGGATATGAAAATGAAGGAAATGCTGCTTTCACTGCTCATGCTAAGAAGAAGAACTTTGGTGGTCCAAGGAACAAAGGAAGAGCAGGGGCCTAAGGGAAGAAAGGTAAATGTTACACATGTCACAAGACCGGCCACTATGCTAGAGAATGCCCTTTCAAGAAGGATTCTCCTGATGATGATGACAACAACAACAATCGGAGGAATGGCAATAACAGGTTCAAAGGAAAGAGGAAGGCTTCCTCTGGTGGAAATGGGCAACCTTACAAAAAGTCGAGAAATTCCAGGTGTGAGGAATCTAATGTTTTGATGATAAAAGAAATGAATTCATTCTTGTATCTGCCCTCTCTGCTGCATCTCCACCCGACACTATGGATGTCTGGTTGATAGATAGTGGTGCCTCAAGGCACATCACTAGGTTGAAGGAAGCACTTTCTGACATAGTTGAGAAGGATGTTAATCTGAAAATTATCCTTGGAGATAATGCCACATATCCTGTGAAAGGGACAGGGACTGTGACCCTCCACTTGTCTCAAGGTCAAGTCTTCTGCTTGCAAGATGTACTATATGTACTTGATTTGAAGAAGAACCTTGTGTCTATTTCGGCCATGGAAGACAAATGTTAATTTTGGACAACTAGGTCCAAACTCCATGTTGTGATGCTCAGATGAAGATGCCAATATTTTTATTGGATTCCTCTTTCGGAGAGGTGCAAGATCGATCTAAAGATCATCTTAATCCGATGAGCAGAACATTTATTTTGAATTTATTCAAAATATGTGTAGCTCGACCTTAAGGTTTTGTGCCCCAGCAGTTGTGTCACACACCCTCATTGATGGATATATATTGGTCAACGTTGGAGGACATTTTCACTCATCTCATCCTCACACATTTCTATCTCCTCATCTGATTGGTTCGATGACCTTGGAGGCTCTTCTCTCCACACGTGGGAGAATTTCAGTAGCAGCACATTTTTGTTTTCGGCCCAGGGTTTCTGCAGCAGTGTTGACCAACGTTGACTTTGGTCAACGCAAGGTCAAATAGACCCGTAACTCTCCCAGAATTTCGATTTTCCAAATCCGCATTTTTTGGCTCTATTCCCGAGGCTAGACGTTGACATTGACTTAGATGCGTTGACCTTGCTGCTGCTGCTATTTGCGTTGACCGTTGACTGACAATGTTGAGTTTTGGTTGACTTTTGGGATGACTGTTTTGGCTGTCCTAGAGGGTTGTGTGACATTTATGGTTGGCTGACCATATTGAGACTTTGCTGGTTGAAGCATACTGTTGACCGCCGTAACGCACCAACGCACTTATATATTTCTTGCTCGTCTTCTGTCGATCTACTGGTATGTTCTATAACCATTTTACTTTATTGTTTATTTGGTTGCTGATTGATACTGGGATAAAAAGTAAAGTTGCATAAAGCATAGAACATCTACAAAAAATTACATCAGAGCTGAGGTGAAGACAAAGCCCTAGTTTGTAGCAATCACCGAAGAAGAGGATGGGGTCCTCAAACTACAATTGCTTTAAGGCTGATGACAAATTGACTAGGAAGAATGACTTCCATGCTTGGAAGATGGCATTGGATCTTAATTTGGAAGACAAAGATGTCATGGACTATATGCAGGGTAAAATCCAAGAGCCTCCATCCACTGCAACTGCTGCTGCCAAAAAAAAAAAGTATAAGAAGGGGGAAATCAAAGCAAAGTTGATGATTAGGGACTCAATTCATAAGAGTCTGGTTGCCTATATCTATGAGCTGGGCACATCCAAGAAGATGTATGATAAGTTGGTCCACATGTTCAAGGCCAACAATGCGAATCAAGTCCTATTCATCAAGAATCAATTGAAGAATCTGAAGAAAGGCAGGGATGAGTCTGTTCAATCATATTTTCTGAAGTTGACCGAGATTAGGAATAATCTGCTTGCTATTGGGGAGACAATCTCTGATCAAGAGATGGTTCTCATCGCAGTTGGAGGTCTATCATCCGAATGGCATGTGTTCAACACTACCATTCTCAATAACAATGTGATACCTGACTTTGACGAAGTACTATCGAGATGCGTACAAGAAGAGACAAGGATGAAGGAATATGAAAATGAAGGAAATGCTGCCTTCACTGCTCATTCTAGAAAGAAGAAATTTGGTGGTCCAAGGAACAAAGGAAGAGTAGGGGCCCAAGGAAAGAGGGGCAAGTATTACACTTGTCACAAGCTAGGTCACTATGCTAGATAATGCCCTTTCAAGAAGGATTCTCCCGATGATGATGACAACAACAACAATCGGAGGAATGGAAATCAAAGGAACAACAGGTTCAAGGGAAAGAGGAAGGCTCCCTCTGGTGGAAATGGTCAACCTTTCAAAAGGTCGAGGAATTCCAGGTACGAGGAATCAAATGTTGTTGATAAAAGAAATGAATTCATTCTTGTATCTGCCCTCTCTGCTGCATCTCCACCCGACACTATGGATGTCTGGTTGATAGATAGTGGTGCCTCAAGGCACATCACTAAGTTCAAGGAAGCACTTTCTGATATGGTTGAGAAGGACACTAATCTGGAAATTATCCTTGGAGATAATGCCACATATCCCGTGAAAGGGATAGGGACTGTGACCCTTCACTTGTCTCAAGGTCAAGTCCTCCGCTTGCAGGATGTACTTTATGTATCTGATTTGAAGAAGAACCTTGTGTATATTTCAGCCATGGAAAACAAAGGTTTCAATGTGGCCTTCATTGATGGGAAGGTGCGTAACTGGAAGAAGAGCTTCAAGGAAGCTATCACGATTGGGTTTAGAGTTGATACACTCTACCAAGTTGGAGGAAGTCCACTGGGAGCGATGACGTGTGATACTATTCGACAGACTAAACTATGGCAATGAAGGTTTGGACACCTTCACTACAAGGTCCTTCCCGAAGCAAGGAAGGTGGTGATAGGGACGCCCGAGTTCTCAAATAATCATGAAGGTGTATGTCAGGGTTGTACCGAAGGAAAGCATATAAGGGGACCTTTAACCTCAAGTGTCACAAAGACATTTGATGTTTTGCAATTGATACATTCTGATCTGTGTGGTTTGCTGCCTGTGACATCGTTGGGAGGATGTTCTTATTATATGACATTCATAGATGAATTCTCTTGCAAAACCTGGATATACTTCTTGAAGAAGAAGGATGAGGCTTTCATGTGGTTCCGTACCTTCAAAGCCATGGTAGAAAATCTGACAAGGAAGAAGATTAAGATATTGAGGACCGATAATGGCACTGAATATGAGACAAATGAGTTAAAGAACTTTTGCAGAGACGCTGGCTTCAAGAGGGAGACCACAACTGTCTATACTCCTAAGCAGAATGGCGTTGCTGAACAAAAGAATAGGACCATTGTGGAAGCTGCCCGTGCCATGCTATGTGACCAAGGTCTATCGAAGTTTCTGTGGGGAGAAGCTGCGAACACTGCTGTGTACATACAAAACCAATGCCCGCATTCCGCTCTGAACTCCAAAACTCCCGAAGAGGTTTTCTTTGGTAAGAAACCCGACGTCTCACATTTCAGGGTTTTTGGATGTCCTGTTTATTTTCATGTGCCGAAAGAGAAGAGGAGCAAGCTTGATGCTTCTGAGAAGAAGGGAATCTTTGTAGGCTACATTGAAACTTCGAAGGCCTATAGAGTCTATGTGCTTGGTCAAAGGGAAGTGGAGATTTGCCATGATGTTACCTTTGACGAAGATGCTTCCCTGAGGAAAGTAGTCAATCTTCCGAGATCTGAGGAAGATCATGAAGCAAGGCCTGGAAATCAAGAAGAACTGAAGGATGAGACGATGCTCGATGCTGAAGGACCGATGGACCCGATTGATTCACCTCCTTCAATGGGGAAGAGACCATCATGGCTTAGGGACACTCTCGAGGATGCCGAGGGACATATGGCCCCATGGGGGACATTCCGTGAAATCAAGAAGTCGAATAGATACCAAGGGTATCTAGCAGCCATGAGTACTATTGTACAATCTGAGCCTGGATCTTTTAAGGAAGCCTTAAAGCATCAAGTTCGGAAGGATGCTATGCATGAAGAGTATGAGTCCATAATGAAGAATGATGTCTGGGATGTGGTTCCAAGACCGGAGGTCAAAGCAGTTGTCACCTCGAAATGGCTCTACAAGATCAAACATGGATCTGATGGTAGTGCTGAAAAGTTCAAGGCAAGATTCGTTGCTTGTGGCTTCTCTCAAAAAGAAGGCATAGACTATGATGCTATATTTGTACCTCTGGCCCAATATACCACCATCCGATCTATCATAGCCCTTGCTGCTATGCAAGGATGGAGTCTTCATCAGATGGATGTGAAGACCGCATTTCTGCATGGTGCGATAAAGGAAGAGGTGTATGTGGAGCAATCGATGGGGTTCGAAGTCCAGGATCGGGACACCCATGTCTGCAGGTTGAAGAAAGCCCTTATGGGTTGAAGCAAGCACCCAGAGCTTGGTAAAAGAGGATAGATAGCTACCTGATGAAGCTGGGCTTCACTCGTAGTAATGCTAATCCAAACCCTTACTTCAAGGTTGATAGAGAAAAGCCTCTCATTCTGGTGTTGTATGTGGACGACCTCTTCTTGACAGGTGCTGACCCCCGCATTCATCAGTGCAAGAGGGAGCTCGTTGTTGAGTTCGAGAGAAAGGACCTAGGACTGATGCATTACTTCCTAGGCATGGAGGTCTAGCAGAGACCTGACGAGATTTTCCTTCCTCTGGGAAAATACATTGTGAAGCTTCTGGAAAGATTTGGTATGGTGGACTGTAAGTCCATGTCGAAACCGATGGAGCTCAACTTTAAGAAGTTGAGTGGCAGCAGTGCTGAGCCTGTGCTAGCAAATCCTACTGAGTATCATCAACTCGTAGGGGCCTTGATTTTCTTAGTGAACACCCGTTCGGATGTATGTTTTGCAGTGAACACTTTGAGTCAACATATGGTTGAGCCTCATCACTTTCACTGGGTTGGTGCCAAGAATCTGTTGAGATATCTTCGGGGCATGATAAACCATGGGTTGAGATACACTGTCGGGAGCGTGACACTTCATGGATATATTGATGCCGATTGGGTTGACAGTGTGGTGGATCGTAAGAGCAGATCGTGATGCTGCTTCACACTTGGTTATGCTTTGATATCATGGATGAGTAGGAAGCAGAAGTCGGTAGCTTTGAGCACCGCAGAGGTCGAATACATTGCAACAAGTATGGCCTATTGTGAAGTAGTTTGGTTGCGAAAGCTCTTAAGTGAGCTGTTTGGGCATGTGCTAGATACCACCGTGATACTCTGTGATAACTAGAGTGGGATTCAGTTGTCCGAGAATCCTGTGTTCCACGATCGATCCAAGCATATTGATATCAGGTAACACTTTATCCGGGATATGGTACAGCGAGGCACCATAAGGCTTGATCATATAGGAATTGATGAGTAGGTCGCGGATATTCTCACAAAGCCCCTATGGAAGGTTAAGTTCCTAACCTTCTATGAGAATCTTGGTATCGTGGAACGACCCTATGCTGAGGGTCCTGTTGGATGATGAGCTCTTGGAGCTCTGGGGGGCTTTGGGGATAGCTTCTTGGAGCTATAAGCAACCACAGGGCTAGGCTTGCCGAACCTTGTTGGTGTGATTCTGTCCCACCGTTATGATGATTGTGTTGGTTTACCTCTCATTATCTGTGCCCCGTATGCATCCTACCCATTGAGTTTAGGGCTCAAGGGAAGTACCTCTCATTTGGCCAGTGAGGTGGGAAAAGCTAGAGACTTGTAGCAAAGACTGATGGACGCATAAGAGATTTCTGTACTCTCTATATAGGATGGCATGGTCCAACCACTTGATCTGGGATCAAGTATAGTGAGGTTTCGGACCTCCAATTGACTTCGGGTCAGGTAAACCAACTTCGGGTTGGTATGAGACTCTTTGTGAGTCCTATAGAGGTTTTGAACCTTTGGGCTGAATCTGTCAGTCGGGAATGATGTCTTTGTGACTGACGCACTTTTGTTATGAAATAAAGAAGCCAACAAAGTAAGTTACGGCGGGATGACGCACGATGTTTGGATTGCGCAGGTGGATGGAGTTATCCCTAGTTGAGAGGGAGTGTTAATTTTGGACAACTAAGTCCAAACTCCATGTTGTGATGCTCAGATGAAGATGCCAATATTTTTATTGGATTCCTCTTTCGGAGAGGTGCAAGATCGATCTAAAGATCATCTTGATTTGATGAGCAGAACATTTATTTTGAATTTATTCACAATATGTGCAGGTCGACCTTAAGATTTTGTGCCCCAGCAGTTGTGTCACACACCCTCATTGATGGACATATATTGGTCAACGTTGGAGGACATTTTCACTCATCTCATCCTCACACATTTCTCTCTCCTCATCTGATTGGTTCGATGACCTTGGAGGCTCTTCTCTCCACACATGGGAAAATTTCAGCAGCAACACATTTCTGTTTTCGGCCAAGGGTTTCTGCAGCAGCGTTGATCAGTGTTGACTTTTGTCAACGCAAGGTCAAACAGACCTGAAACTCTCCCAGAATTTCGATTTTCCAAATTTGCATTTTTTGGCACTATTCTTGAGGCTAGACATTGACTTTAACTTGGATGCGTTGATCTAGCTGCGACTACTGTTTGCGTTGACCGTTTTGGCTGTCCTATGTGTGACATTTATGGTTGGCTGACCATATTGAGACTTCGCTGGTTGAAGCATCCTGTTGACCGACGTAATGCATCGACACACTTATATATTTCTAGCTTGTCTTATGTCAATCTGCTGGTATGTTCTATCAACATTTTACTTTATTGTTTATGTAATTGTTGACTGATACTGAGATAAAAAGTAAAGTTGCATAAAGCATAGAACATCTACAAAAATTTACAACAAAGGTTTCAATGTGGCATTCATTGATGGGAAAGTGCATATCTGGAAGAAGAGTTTCAAGGAATCTATCACGATTGGGTTTAGAGTTGATACACTCTACCAGGTTGGAGGAAGTCCACTGGGAGCGATGACATGTGATACTATCCGACAAACTGAACTATGGCACCAGAGGTTTGGACACCTTCACTACAAAGCCCTTCTCGAAGCAAGGAAGGTGGTGACGGGGATGCTCGAGTTCACAATTGATCATGAAGGTGTATGTCAGGGCTGTGCCGAAGGAAAGCATACAAGGAGATCTTTCCCTTCAAGCGTCACAAAGACATCTGATGTCTTGCAATTAGTACATTCTGATCTGTCTATTATGTTGCCCATGACATCCTTGGGAGGATGTTCTTATTATATGAAGTTCATAGATGACTTATCTCGCAAAACCTGGATATACTTCTTGAAAAAGAAGGATGAGGCTTTCATGTGGTTCCATACCTTCAAAGACTTGGTGGAAAATCTAACAGGGAAGAAGATCAAGATTTTGAGGACCGATAATGGCACTAAATATGAGACGAACGAGTTCAAGAACTTTTGCAAAGAAGCTGGTATCAAGAGGGAGACCATAACTGTCTATAGTCTTGAGCACAATGGCGTTGCTGAAAGAAAGAACAGGACCATTGTGGAAGCTGCCTGTGCCATGCTATGTGACCAAGGTCTTCCGAAGTTTTTGTGGGGTGAAGCTGTGAAAACTGCTGTGTACATACAAAACTGATGCCCGCATTCCGCTCTGGACTCCAAAACTCCCGAAGAGGTTTTCTCTGGTAAGAAACCTGACGTCTTACATTTTAGAGTTTTTGGATGTCCTGTTTATTTTCATGTACCGAAGGAGAAGAGGAGCAAGCTGGATGCTTCTAGGAAGAAGGGAATGTTTATGGGCTACAATGAAATTTTGAAGGCCTATAGAGTCTATGTGCCTGGTCAAAGGGAAGTGGAGATATGCCACGATGTCACCTTTGACGAAGATGCTTCCCTGAGAAAAGTAATCAATCTTCTGAGATCTGAGGAAGATCATGAAGCAAGGCCTGGAAACCAAGAAGAACCGAAGGATGAGACGATGCCCGATGTTGAAGGATCGATGGACCCTATTGATCCACCTCCTTTAATGAGGAAGAGACCATCATGGCTCAGGGACACTCTCGAGGATGTCGAGAATCATATGGCCCCAAGGGGGACATTCCGTGAAAGTAAGAAGCCGAATAGATACCAAGGATATCTAGTAGCCATGAGTACAATCCTACAATATAAGCCTGGATCTTTTGAGGAAGCCGTAAATCATCAAGTCTAGAAGGATGCTATGGACGAAGAATATGAGTCCATAATGAAGAATGATGTATGGGAAGTGGTTCCAAGACCGCAGGACAAAGTAGTTGTCACCTCGAAATGGCTCTATAAGATCAAGCATGGATTTGATGGTAGTGCTGAAAAGTTCAAGGCAAGATTCATTGCCCGTGGCTTCTCTTAAGAGGAAGGCGTAGACTATGATGATATATTTGCAACTGTGGCCCGATATACCACCATCCGATCTATCATAGCCCTTGTTGCTATGCAAGGATGGAATCTTCATCAGATGGATGTGAAGACTGCATTTCTGCATGGTGCGATAAGTGAAGAGGTGTATGTGAAGCAACCTCTAGGGTTTGAAGTCCAGGATCAGGACATGCATGTTTGCAGGTTGAAGAAAGCCCTCTATGGGTTGAAGCAAACACCCAGAGCTTGGTACGAGAGGATAGATAACCTCCTGATGAAGTTGGGCTTCACTCGTTGTAATGCTGATCCAAACCTTTACTTCAAGGTTGATAGAGAAAAGCCTCTCATTCTTGTGGTGTATGTGGACGACCTCTTTTGGATAGGTGCTAACCCTCTCATTCATCAGTGTAAGAGGGAGCTCCCTGCTGAGTTTGAGATGAAGGACCTAGTACTGATGCATTACTTCCTAGGCCTGGAGGTCTGGTAGAGACCTGGCGAGATTTTCCTTTCTCAAGTAAAATATATTGTGAAGCTTCTAGAAAGATTTGGAATGGTGGACTGTAAGTCCGTGTCGACGTCGATGGAGCTCAACTTTAAGAAGTTGAATGGCAGCGCTGCTGGGCCCGTGCTAGCAAATCCTACTGAGTATCATCAACTCGTAGGGGCCCTGATGTTCTTAGTGAACACCCGTCCAGACCTATGTTTTGCAGTGAACACTTTGATTCAACATATGGTTGAGCCTCATCACTTTCATTGGGTTGGTGCCAAGAATCTATTGAGATATCTTTGGGACCCGATAAACCATGGGCTGAGATACACTGTCAGAGCGTGACACTCCATGGATATACTAATGCTGATTGGGTTGGCAGTGTGGTGGATCGTAAGAGGACATCGGGATGCTGCTTCACACTCGGATCTACTTCGATATCATGGATGAGCAGGACACAGAAGTCGGTCGCTTTGAGCACTGCGGAGGCCGAATACATTGCAGCGAGTATGGCCTATTGTGAAGCAATTTGGTTGCGAAAGCTCTTTAGTGAGCTGTTCAGGCATGTGCTAGATTCCACCATGATACTTTGTGATTACCAGAGTGGGATTCGATTGTCCGAGAATCCCGTGTTCCACGATCGATCCAAGCATATTGATATCAGGTACCACTTTATCCGGGATATGGTACAGCTAGGTGCCATAAGCCTCAATCATATAGGAACTGATGAGCAGGTCGCGGACATTCTCACAAAGCCCTTGGGGAAGGTCAAGTTCCTAACCTTTCGTGAGAATCTTGGAATCGTGGAACGACCCTATGCTGAGGGTCTTGTTGGACGATGAGCTCTTGGAGCTCTGGGGGGCTTTGGGGATAGCTTCTCGAAGCTATAAGCAACCACAGGGCTAGGCTTGCCGAACCTTGTTGGTGTGCTTCTGCCCACCGTTATGATGTTGATTTGGTTCACCTTTCATGATTTGTGCCCCGTATGCATCCTACCCATTTAGTCTCGGACTCATGGGAAGTACCTCTCATTTGGCCAGTGAGGTGGGAAAAGCTAGAGACTAGTAGCAAAGATTGATGGATGCATCAGAGATTGCCGTACTCTATGTCTAGGATGGCACGTGTCCAACCACTTGATCTGGGATCAAGTCTAGTGAGTTTTCGGACCTCCTATTGACTTCAGGTCAGATAAACCAACTTCGGGTTGGTATGAGACTCTTTTTGAGTCCTATAGAGGTTTCAGACCTCTGGGTTGAATCTGTCAGTCGGGAATGATGTCTTTGTGACTGACGCACTTTTGTTCTGAAATAAAGAAGCCAGGAAAGCAAGTTACGGCGGGATGACGCACGATGTTTGGATGGTACAGGTGGATGGAGTTCTCCCTAGTTGAGAGGGAGTGTTAATTTTGGACAACTAGGTCCAAACTCCATGTTGTGATGCTCAAATGAAGATGCCAATATTTTTATTGGATTCCTGTTTCGGAGAGTTGCAAGTTCGATCTAAAGGTCATCTTGATCTGATGAGCAGAACATTTATTTTGAATTTATTCAAAATATGTGCAGGTCGGCCTAAAATGAAATGTAGGCTTGAAGCCCGAGCAGTGGTGTCACACACCCTCATTGATGGATATAAATAGGTCAACGTAGGAGGTCATTTTCACTCATCCATCCTCACACATTCTCTCTCATCATCTGATTGGTTCGATCACCTTGGAGGCTCTTCTTCATCCACACGTGGGAAAACGCATCAAGAAGAAATTTCTGTTTTTGACCTAGGGTTTCAACGCAAAGTTGACTAGTGTTGACTTTGGTCAACGCATGGTCAAACTGACCCCAACTTTGGTCAAAATTTCGATTTTTGCAGTTCACATTTTCTAGCACATATATCGAGGTTCATCATTGACTTTTAACTGGGCTGCATCGACTTTTTGCTGCTGCTGTTTGCGTTGATCGTTGATTGTGACAATGTTGACTTTCGTTGACTTTTGGTTGACTGATCTCGTTGTTCGAGAGGGTTGTGTGACACTTCTGGTTGGCTGACCGTATTGAGACTTTGCTGGTTGAAGCATCCTGTTCACTGTCGTAACGCACCAACACACATATATTTTTGGCTTGTCTTCTGTCGATCTACTGGTATGTTCTATCAACATTTTACTCTCTTGTTTATGTGGTGGATGACTGATATTGGGGATAAAATGTAAATTTGCATCAAGCAAGAACATCTACAAAAATTTACACATATGGACTGAGAGATCAGGATAGGTTGGATGGTATGTCCAACTTCGTTATTTGGAGGGCCAGGATCCTATCAGTCCTAGATGAGTATGGCCTCAAGGATAATGCAGAGAAAGTCCTAGCTGTGCCAACCGATGCAGATCCTCTAAAGAAGTATGAGGAAAATCAAGCATGTACTAAGCGTTTGATTATGGACGGAGTCAAAGACCATGTCGTGTCTCATATTGCCGGAAAGAATACGACAAATGAGATGTGGGTAGCATTGGACATGATGTATCAAGGATGCTCTGTCCAAAGAAGGATGCTTCTGGAGAATCAGATGCAGTTGTTTAAGATGCAGAAGGGTGAGGAGATAGATCCATTCCTCTTCAGTCTTCAGACTATTCTGGATCAACTGATTGCCATGGGTGCAAATTCGGATGAGGGGCTCCTAGTGAGGACTGCCCTAAATGCAGTGTTTGAAGAATGGGAAATGTTTGTCCAAAACATTTTGGGCAGGGCAGCGTCACCATCATGGGAAGACGTGTGGGCAATCCTCTATTAGGAGGAAATTAGGAGATTCACCAAGAGGCAAAGCAGTGGAAGCGGATCAGCCAGAGTGAAGAAAGAAGAGGAGGATGATGCAACCCTTACATCAAAGGAACGAAAGCAACAAGGGAAGAAGGAGAGGGATCTTTCTAAGGTTCGGTGCTTTAATTGTGGCGAACTTGGACACTTCGCCAGCACTTGTCCTAAGAAGAAGGACAAAGGATCTTCTGAATCCAAGGCTGCAACAGTAAAGGATGGTGGCTCTGATGATAATGCAGCCATGAGTGCTCATGTACCTCAAGAGAAGAGGTGGGGTGACATGGATCTGTAGAGCAGCTACAGATCAAGGTCGCGGGATCCTTGAGTCAGCCCTACTCTTGGATCGCATACAAGCTACAAGAGCCTTAAGATGGTTGTGGGATGAGTCGAGAGATGGTTGTAGAAGGTCATAGTGAAGCAGAGGGGAGTGCTGAAGAGCTGAAGAGGGAGCAACGTAATGCAGAGGTAGTAGCAGTGTAGAGGCAGCAACACAGAGGTTGATGGGACTTGAGCAGCGCAGAGAGGTAGTGCTCACGCAATGTAGATTTGTAGTAGCGCAGTGGCTTTAGGAGGACAACGCAAATCATCAACCAAGGAGCTTCAGTGATGGGATGCAACCTGACTTGTCTGTCAATGATTGGGCATAAGTCTTTCAGTTGCTTACTTCTCAGCAACTAAGTTGCAGTGCAGTAGTTATCAGTGGCAGTGCTATGGGCAGCATGATGCAACAATTTGAGAGGGAGCTGCAGTACAGATGTGGCAGTGACATGGGCAGCAGTATAGAAAGCAGCAGTGCAGTGGATGGAGGGCAGCAGGCCAAGCATCAACAACACAAAAACCAATTCCAAGATCTTGTGATACATGGTGTGGATGTATTGCTAGAGCACACTTTGTGCTAAGAGGGAGTGTTGAGATTTTGGGTAGTTGGGGTAACATCGGATGTGCTCTAGCCCTGAAACTTTGTGGAGGGGCTAAATATCACATCACCTCCAAAACCCAGAAAACGTTTGAAGAAATTTCATCTAGTGTTGAAGTTATTCAAATAATTAATTATTTTAATGTAATACCTAAGTCTAAACTTAGGGAAATTAAATATTTAAAGTGAATTATTTAACATGTGTTGAAATGTTCTAAGTGACGCAGATCAAGCAGTGTTTTAATCTCAGCCATTGATAAGTGATTTAATCACGACCGATGATGTGTTCAATGAAAAAGTATAAGAGAAAGGCTTGAAGGTCAATTGGAGATACACACACGGAGGCAGAGCTGAGAAACCAAGCTGGAATTCTAGGGCAGGGTTTGCTAAGAATTTCCGGAGGAGTTTTCTGCAGCGAGGGGTAGTATTGGCTGAGGGGATGATCCGATCCCGGAGCCAAGACTCAACAAGAGGCAGAGGAGCAGCTTTCAGGGTTAGCACATAGGAGCAAGGGCAGCAGTTACGCAGCAGCTGCGTAGCACAGCTTCAGTCGCTACGCAGGTGCTACGAAGGCCCATGAGGGGTAGCGCTGCAGCTTCAGAGGGCTTCCAGAGTTACGCAGAGGCAACCAGAGGCAGTGTAAGGATTACATCACCCACTCTGGGGTTACACAGTCCCCTTCTGAGCAGCGTAGAGGCACGCAAAGCCTAGCAGGGCTGACGCTGGGGCTTCAGGGGCAGTGCTGGGGTTTCTAGGGCCAGAATGAGGCTAAGTCTTGTAAATCACGTTTAAGGGTGTGGATCAGTCAGAATCCTGGTCTTGTTGAGATTTTGTGTATTTGGGGTAGCATCAGTTGTGCTCTAGCTCCCAAATTTTATGGAGGGCCTAGAGTACACCTGATCTATAAGACCTAGAAAAGGATTTGGGAAATTTCATCTGGTTTAGGAGATATTAAATTAATTAATTATTTTAATGTATTTCCTAAGCTAGAACTTAGGGAACTTAAATAATTAAAGTGAATTTAATTAAACATGTGATGAAATTGTCTTAAGTCACACGGATCAAGCTTTCTTTTAATCTTAGCCATTGATTCAAGATCTGTTCATGGCCGTTGATTTGTCAATGAGAAAAGTATAAAGGAAAGGCTTGGGGTCATTTGTAAAGACACACAGAGGCAGAGCATTGAAGCTAAGATGAGATTCTAGGGCAGGGTTTGCTAAGAATACTCAGAAGTGTTTGAGCTACAGGGAGGGGAATTTAGGCCAAGGGGATGATTTGATCCCGGGGTTTAGAATACACAAGAGGCAGAGATCATCTCAAGGACAACGCAGAAGAAGAGAGCAGCAGCAACAAGGACAGCGCAGTCCCTCCAAGGACAACGTGTTTTTCAGCAGGAAACCCTCAGAGGGTTACGCAGAAACCCTAAGGGGCAGCGTAGTGACTACGTCACCTAGTCTGGGGTAACATAGTCTCTTCCGGAGCAGCGCTGAGGGTTTGAGGGACTTCAGAGGCCTGACGCAGAGGCTTTCAGGCGCAGCTCTGGGGTTTCTAGGCCCTAATCTTGGCTGAGTTCTGTAAATCCTATTTGAGGTTGTGGATCAGTCATTATTTTGGCCCCAGATCAGCCAGTGTGCTGTAGATCTAGTATATTCTCTGTCGGGTTTTCCAGATTTGGAACCCAGATTTGTGTATTCAAAAATATTCTTAATAATAAAACCCTCTAGCAGCTAGAGACCGGTTTTCTCGCATTGGGTTTTTTCGGGGACTATTTGTCCAAAAATAACTGTGTCACTTTGTCAATGTGTGCATGAAATTGTTCTAGATCTGGATTGGTAGAGATCTGTTATGTGTTTTGCTTCGATTTTAACTTGATTTTATTCAGTTAATAACTTGTCTAAGTAGGAGGAGCATAACCGGATTAACAGTAATAATTTCTGAATAAAGTGTAAGGATTCAGAAATTTCTACAGGTCCCAGAATAGCAGGTTAGTTGCAAATCTACTTTTTCTCTGTCGGGTTAACCAAATTTGGTACCCATATTTGCTGTACTCAGAATCTACTTAATAATAATAAACCCTCATATCCGCTGCATTGGTTTTCCCGCATTGGGTTTTTCTGGGGACTTATGTCCAAAAATCTGTGTGTCACTTTGTTGAATGAGCGTAATATTCAGTAAATGATCTGCATGTGTGTAGGTTGTTAGTTGTGTTTACTTCGGTATTTTCTAAATATATATATATATATATTTAAATTTTTCTGAAAATAACTTGTGTAACTTAAGCACAAGTAGGAGAAGTAAACCATGCTACTATAGTAGGATTTCTGCATAACTGTATTCAGGTATTTTCACAAAAAATATATACACACCGTCATTTGTGGAACGTATATCTCTGAGGAAGGCTCGCACTCTCACACTACACTTTGTGGCGCACAATTGTTTCTGGGTTGAATCATTAACTCTCTAGCTTGTATTTTTGGTATGAGTGTGACACGTTGACTTGTATTTCACTGTGGCACGATGGATCGTTTATCTCTGTGGGATGTATATATCTCTATGGCTCGATCTCTGTATTGGCATCACTATACATGCTCTGTGGCTCAAATAACTTTATAGTGACTCACTACAGTGTTTGCTATGATTTCTATGATTTCTTTTTGGCTTGCTACAGTACTCGCTCTTGGTTGCTATGATTTCGCTCTAGCTCGCTACAGTGCTACAGTACTCGCTCTTGGTTGCTATGATTTCTCTCTAGCTCGCTACAGTGCTACAATACTCGCTCTTGGTTGCTATGACTTCTTTGGCTTGATACAGGCTCGCTCTTAGCATCACTATGTTTGCTATGACTGACAATGGCATCGTTTAGTAGCTTCACACGACTCCTTATCACAGTGGCATCGTTCAATGGCTTCATTATGAGATTATATATGATTTTGTATCACAGTGACATCGTTCAATTGCTTCGTTATGAGGTTATACACGACTCCATATCATAATAGCTTCATTTTGATGTTATATATGACCTGTATCATAGTGGCATCGTTTAGTGGCTTTTTTCTGAGGTTATACATGACTCCATATCATAGTAGCATCGTTCTGATGTTATATATGACTTTATATCACAATGGATTTGTTATGAGGTTATATTAATGATTTTGTATCACAGTGACTTATATGAATGACTTTATATCACATACTCTATCTTTGAGTAACATCTTGTCTTGTAGTCATTATATTGATAACTCTGTCTTGTTGTAGTGACTTGCATCTCTGTGGTGTCTATGGCAGTAATTTGTTGTATATAGGACTCCTACAGAGATAACATAATGTGGCAGTGATAGTAATTTGACAATAACCCTTATATGGAAATGAACTTCGTTATGACCGTGATTTAAATATAACTGTAATAGTGATCTTGCTCCATGATGGTTGTGACTTTGCTATTATGATGACAATGAGATATGTGATGACAACGCTCTTATGTTGACACTTGAAAGTGATGATATTCCTTGATAATGCAAGCTCCTAATACTGATGACCTATTGCAATGACATGGATAATGCAACTTCAGACAATGATATGATAGCAACTCTCTTGGACTTGTTTAATTATCAAAGATCAGATGGGTCAGTTCACAAACGTAGTTGTGAACTGACTTGGGTTGGCCCTAGGAGGTCTACTGTGATTATTGTATCTCATTCTCATTGTACTTTGTATCTCACCTAAAAAATTGATGAATATCTAATAGAAGAAGAATTTGGTTGGGTTTTCCCCCTTGCAATGTTTTCCCCTGCTCTCTGACCTAAATCTTGTTATCTCTATTGTGCATGCTTTTCTTCTGTTGTTCCTTATTGTTCCACTGCATTGTTGATGTTTATTGTTCTCTCCTACATAATTGCCAATGATGATTTGATGTTATGGGGTGAATGTAATACGCAAATGAAGAAAAAGTTTGATGAATGCAATTATCTTCAACAAAGAACAATCTAACCCTAAAAATTAACATGGTATTAGAGTTGGGCTTAAGAAAGGTCATTAAGATCACCCCCATAGACACCTATGATGGAGCAAGTAGAGCGGAAGGGATGGAGATGGAAGAGACCTAAAAGAATGCTAGGGTTTGAAGGAAACCCTAGGAAGCCTTTAGAATCTAGGGTTTGGCAGAAACCCTAGGAATGATATCGAAAGGGTCCATGATTCATAATTTTTCATGATAAGATGTGACTAGTAAGAAGCTGCTTAGGTATTCAAGTTCTTATGACAGAGTCAGAGAAACCCTAGTGTGATTCAGAATTTCTTAGAAACCCTAGGAAAGGGTATGATGCAAATTCAATGATCATCGTTAGCCATGCCTAGAAAGATGTGGAATGAGAATCCAAGTGGTACTCAAGAAGATGCATTTCCTCTGAAGACAATATCGTCATATGATTGATGGTCTGAGGTACAAGATCAAGAGGTAGTTGATAACTTCCTCCAATACTCATGAAGGATAAGTACTTTCAAAACTTCTGTTATTCTGTTTATGACACTACTCTTTTTTCGATTTATCAATTTTGGACTATTGTTTATTCTTCCTGCATGAGTATTTGAATGCTTCTAACTCCTTGGATGAGGATGTGATCAAGGAAAGCAGATCCTTCCTAAGGATCATCATGATTTAGAGCATTCCAAGAAGAGTTAGCTCTTAGAGGGAGCTGGTGCAGGATAATGGAGGAGCCACTCTCATGTCTAGAAAAGAATGACAGTCTTGCCTCATTATCCAGTACACCTTCATTATGTATATTTAATATTGCTATTATTGCCCTTGCTCTTGTTCTGGGGTCAACAAGTACATCAAATGGATGGAAGAACCAAGTCCTCTATATCGAGATTGAGAAGAATGCAGACCCATCCCATGAATAGAGTGGCACTTGATAAATGGTCAAGAGCTCAATCCTTAAGGGAAGGATCCCGTCCCTCAGGTTGATATCCATGATTGAAGAAGCGTCCTATTTAGAGGGAGTAGACCATCTTGTAACAATGAGATACTCTGAGATAAGGAGAAGATGAGAAGCAATATGTCCTTCATGCAAGGACCATTCTAGATGACAAGATGCAACAATATTAGGTGCTTCCACGATACTAAACAGGGATAAACGATATGCTCTCAATAGGAAAGGGTTATTATGAGATCTTGGTTCTCGTTGACTGATGCATTATTATCAAATATATGAAAAAACTTTGAGGCACATAAGATATGATTCATGATTACACATGGAAGAAAGTCCCATATGGACTCGAGCAAAACCTTTGGTCTTGGCATGCTTGGATTGATTGTGGTCTGATGTAGACACCAACCTCTCTGGTATTTGGTTATATATGCTAACAATTTATTAAATTATTTCTGATAGGATTAGATCATCTCATCAGTATCAGAGGGAGTTGTCCCCCGAGCCTCGAAAATCCATCTATTAAGAAGTGTATCGAGGAATTCCTTGCTTAGGGAAGTATGTTGTCTGAGGCTTGGCATGATAAATATACCGAAGTAGTTGAGAGATGACTCCTCTTCAGATTCAATAGATCCTATGACGAGCTGGCAACAAGATGAATCCTTGCCTTGCATTATTTCCTCTGAGCTAGATAGAGTTTGGAGATGTATATTGGGTTGCTGCTAACCATGTGCTAAGATATCTACATGAAACTATTAATCATGGATTGAGACACACCACTAAAAACTTGATGGATACACTGATGCCGAATGAGACTGAAAATGTTGTTGACAAGGAAAGGACATCTGGGTGCTGCAGTAGCTTGAGATTTGCCATGAATTCTTTGATGAGCTGGAAACAAAAGTCTGTTGCTTTGAGGATAACATAGGTAGTGTGATTGAGAAAGCTCTTTGGAGGGTTGTTTGAGCATGTGTTGGACATGACTGTGATATCCTGCAATAATATGAGTAAGATCCGTTTTTCAGAGAATTATGTGTTCCTTGACCGGTCCAAGCATTCTGAGATTAGATATCACTATATATGGGATATTTTGCAGAGGGAGAGGTGAGGCTCCGACATTGATGTGTTGTGGAATTAAAGTAGCGAGGCTTCAACAAATGATCTAGTTACTGACATTCTTGCCAAGCCTTTGCCGAAAGGGAAGTTCTTGGTCTTTAGAGAACAACTTGGATTGATGGATGTGACTCTCCTGGGTAAGGGTCAGGGCTGATTGAGGACACTTAGCCATGCTCTTCCCCCTTGTTTGAGCTTCGAGGGAGAGGAATTGAGCCAAAGAGCTCCTGGGGTTGAGGGAACTCTGGATAATAGGATGTGTGATCCTTGTCACTTATGGCAAGTTGGGTATCTTGCCTATTGTCACTGTAGGGTGTACGTGATACTTTTCATTTATGACAAGTTGGGTATCCTCCCCTATCATCAAGTCTGGGACTTAACACAGTATACCCTAGTTGGCATCCTATCCACAAACTGATCTTGTTGTGATTGTCCCTCCCCATCTGGCCAATGGGTGAGGAGACTTGGGTGTGTGTGATCCTTACCACTGGTAAGTCGAGTATCTCCCCCAAGTTAGTGAAGATGCAGGTGTTCTACCACTTAACTCTTGAGGGTCAAGGTGGGAAGATCAACAGGAAATAGAATGTGTGATCTATTATGAAACCAACTCCAAAAATAGAAGAAAAGAGAGATCAACGCCTTAGAAATCAGCCACTTCGAGGGGGAAACCTCCTTTACATTACATAAATGAACAATTCTTGAATGATTCAAATGAAAAAACCTCCTTTCTGTATATAGGAGTCGATGGGGTCACAATATAATCCTAGCCGACTTAACAATAATAATGTAAGGGCACAACAATAATAATAGTGGGGTTTTATGGGGCACAATAATAACAATATGGGGACTACAGGGGCACAACAATAACAATAAGGGGGATACACTGACAACAATAAGGGACTATACTAATAATATAGGGACCTAACATGCCCCTCTCCTTCAAAAAGGGGTGTCCTTAACACTTGAGTAGCTCTGGATGCTTCTATATAAAATTGTCATCCTCCAATGTGGAATCTTCAGTGGGTAAGTTCTTCCACTTGATGAGATACTCTGAAATTGATAGATTTCGTAGCTGTTGAGTTCTTGTTTCCGTGACTGCTTCAGGTTTCAATATGATTTTTCCTTCGTCATCAAGTTCTGGCAATATTTTTTGAACTGGAAGTTTGTCACCTATAACTTTCTTTAAGTATGAAACATGAAAAACTGGGTGCACTCGAGAAGAAGCAGGAAGCTTCAATTTGTATGCCATGGTACCAATCTTTTGCAACACCTTGTAAGGACCATAGTACTTTGGCGATAATTTATTATCCTTCTTAGCTTGCTTGAGGGACATTTGTTTGTATGGTTGTAGCCGTAAAAATACCCAGTCTCCCGCAGCAAAACTTTTCTCGCTGTGATGTTGATTTGCCTGTTGTTTCATTCGATTTTGTGCCAAATTTAGGTTATCCATTAAGAGTTGGAGAACTTGTTGATGCTCGATGTGATCTTCCACTGCTTGAACCTTAGAATTTTCTCTTAAAGATGATGTGATGGACAGTGGATGATACCCATAAAGTGCCATAAATGGGGTCATTTTCGCTGCAGTATGGAAGGAAGTGTTATACTACCATTTAGCCAGAGGTAACCACTTGACCCATTGTGTTTGTTTATCAGATACAAAACAACGAAGATATCCTTCCAAACATTTTTTCACTATCTCATTTTCCCATCGGATTGAGGATGATAAGATGAGCTATGGGCTAGTTGAGTACCCAAACAAGAAAATAATTCCGTCCAAAATTTTCCAGTGAAAATGGGGTCTCTGTTGCTTACAATAATCTTTGGGTTTCCATGTAGCTTTTGAATTGTTTCCATAAATGCAGTAGCAACTGTACTCGCTTTAAATGGATGAGATAATGCACAAAAGTGTGCATATTTGGTAAGTTTATCAATTACCACCATGATGACACTCTTTCCTTTGGACTTAGGAAAACTTGTGATAAAATCCATTGAAACCTCCTCCCAACGTTGACTTGGAATGGGTAAAGGTTGTAGCAAACCCGAGGTCTTAATTGTCTCAACTTTATTTTACTGGCAAACCAAACATTCTGCCACAAACTTTTGAATATCAGATCTAAGGCCATTCCAAAAAAAATATTTCTTTACCCTGTTGTAAGTTTTTAAAAATCCTAAGTGTCCTCCTATGGGAGAGGTGTGCAATTCCAAAATAATCTTTTGTTTTAGTTGGGAATTCTTACAAAGATATAAGTGACCTTTGTACCATAAGGAATCATTTTTCCAACTAAATGTATCAGATGTACTGGGATTTTGCTGCAACTTTTGGATGAGTGTCGATACTTCTTCGTCATTCTTCCATTCCTCCCGTGCTTCAGTTATCCAATCTGGTTGGATAATATAAATGGCACAAAGCAATGTTTCCACCTCCTCATCCTCTCTTGAGGGTGCATCTGCAACAACATTTAGCTTCCCTTTTTTGTAGATTATTTCAAATTCATAACCCAACATCTTTGTGACCCATTTTTGTTGCTCTTCTGAAGATAGTCTTTGTTCCAAAAAGTATTTAAGACTATCATGATCAGTTTTTACCTTCAAGTGTCTTCCCATTAGGTAAGGTCGCCATTTCTTTAGTGCATGTAGTATTGCCAACACTTCCTTCTCATAAATAGCTATCTGTAAATACGTTCCTTTGTTTGGACGACTTTCAAAAGCAATGGGTCTTCCTTCTTGCACTAAAACAACACCAATTCCATTTCTTGAGGCATCACATTCCAGAATGAAGGTTTTTGTGAAGTTTGGCATAGCTAAGACCGGTGCTAGGCACATTGCCTCTTTAAGATGTTCATGTTGAGATTTTGTGTATTTGGGGTAGCATCAGTTGTGCTCTAGGTCCCAAATTTTGAGGAAGGACTAGAGTTCACCTGATCTACAAGACCTAGAAATGGATTTAGGAAATTTCATCTGGTTTAGGAGATATTAAATTAATTAATTATTTTAATGTATTTCCTAAGTTAAAACTTAAAAAAATAAAATAATTAAAGTGAATTTAATCAAACATGTGATGAAATTGTCTTAAGTCACACAGATCAAGCTTTCTTTTAATCTTAGCCATTGATTAAAGATTTAATCTTGGCCGTTGATTTGTCAACTAGAAAAGTATAAAGGAAAGGCTTGGGGTCATTTGTAAGACACACAAAGGCAGAGCACTGAAGCTAAGCTGAGATTCTAGGGCAGGGTTGCTAAGAATTCTCAAGTGTTTCAGTTGCAGAGAGGGGAATCTAGACCAAAAGGATGATTTGATCCCGGGGTCTAGAATACATAAGAAGCAGAGAAGAGATCAAGAAATACAGCGTAGAGGAAGGCAATAGCAGCAGTAGGCGGCAACAACAATAGACGGCAGTAGCAGACAGCAGCAGCAGCAGCAAGGACAGCGTGGTTTTCAGGAAACCCTTTAGGGGTTACGCAAAGACCCTTAGGGGCAGTGTAGTGACTGCGTCACCCAGTCTGGGGTAACGCAGTCCCTTCCGGTGATAGCGCTGAGCATTTGGAGGCCTTCAAAGGCTGAAGCATTGTCTTTCAGAGGCAGATCTGGGGTTTCTAGGCCTAGATCTGGCTGAGTTCTGTAAATCCCGTTTGAGGGTGTGGATTAGTTAGTACTGTTGATCTTAGATCAGCTAGGTGCTGTAGATCTAGAGTTTTCTCTGTAAGGTTTTTCCAGATTTGGATCCTAGTGTTGTGTATTCAGAAATATCCTTAATAATAGAGCCCTCCAACAGCGAGAGACCGGTTTTCCCACATTGGGTTTTTCCGAGGATAGTTTGTCTAGAAATAACTATGTCACTTTGTCTATGCGTGCATGTGCTTATTCTAGATCTGAATTGGTAGAGATCTGTTATGTGTTTTTTCTTTGATGTTGACTTGAATTTATTCAGTTGATAACTTGTATAAGTAGGAGAAGCTTAACCGGATTAACAAAAATAATTTCTGCATAAGAATTAAGATTCAAAAATTTCTACATGGTATCAGAGGAATTGCAAATCTAGAAGGGTCACCAGCTGAAGAATCTGAAGGATCTTGCTGCAGAAAGAAACTAGAAAGGCAACATAAAAGCAGATCTGAAGGGACAATGCAGTTTTCAGGAGCAGACTCACACAAAGGGAAGGGTGACGCTGTCCAGTGCTGTGTCCTAGCAAGCCCACGCAATTACAGCTCAGAGGCAGCTCAGAAACAACGCTGGTTGGGTCTGAAGCCAGCGATTGTGATTCAGATCTGAATTTGTCAGATCCAGAAAAATTCTGCAGAAAAGTTGCAGAAATTCAGAAGAGCTGGTGGGGTTAAACTTCTGAAGTTTTCAGATTTTTAACCTTAGCACAAGTGACAAAGTTTGGGAAGAGATCAGCTTCTCAGAGAGTTTCTTGCCAAAGGAAACTTGTAGTTTGGTCAGAGGATCAAGAAGAAGCTGAATCATAGTTGATTGGGTAGATTTCCAAGGAGGGAGATCAAGTGTCAGAGGGAGCAGAGGGTTCCCAGTTCGAAAAGGACCCTAGATCCAAGATTTCTAACATAGAGAAGAGGAGCTCCGACACATTTTGAGCAAATGGCCGAAGATGATGTAGCCATGAGTGCTCATGAACCACAGAGGTGGGCTGACATGGACATGTAGAGGAGCTACATGGAAGTAAGGCGGGATCCTTGAGCAGCTCATCTCTTGGATCACAAGCGAGCTACGACAGCCTTAAGACAGTAGCGGGACAAGTGGAGCAGTGGGTGCATAGATCACAGATGAGGCAGAGGCAGAGACATATCTGGAGGCTGGGAGGAGCAACACAGAGCATAGCAGCAGCAACATAGAAGCAGTAGCAGCACAGAGGCTGATGTGACTTAAGCAGACAGGGCAGTGCTGCTTATGCAGTGCAGAGCTCTAGCAGCGTAGAGAGCTTCAGAGGGACAATGCAGTGCAGCAACAACGTGATAGATTTCAACACAAGGAGCTGATGTGACTTCAAGAGTGCAGAGGGAGTCTGATTATGCAGGCAGATCTGTAGCTGTGCATCGTTCTTTAGATGCCAGCATAGATCTGTAGCCTATGGAGTTTCAGTGATGATGATGCAGCCCATCTGACTTGTCTGTGAAAGATTGGGCAGGAGATTCAGTTGTTTCTCTCAACAACTGAGGTTGCAGTGCCGCAAATCAGCAGTGGTAGTGCTATGAGCAACACAGATGCAACATATTGAGAGGGAGCTGCAGTACAGTGGTTGTAGTGGCAGTGGCAGAGTCATTGGCAACAGTACAAAATGGCAGCAGCAGTGCAGAGTTGAGTGGCAGGAGGCCAAGCTTCAGCAACACAGAACCAATGCCCAAAATCATGTAATGCATAAGTGTGATGTATTGCTAGAGCACACCCTTGATGTTAAGAGGGAGTGTTGAGATTTTGTGTATTTGGGGTAACATCGGTTGTGCTCTAGGTCCCAAATTTTGAGGAAGGGCTAGAGTTCAACTGATCTACAAGGCCCATAAATGGATTTGGGAAATTTCATCTGGTTTAGGAGATATTAAATTAATTAATTATTTTAATGTATTTCTTAAGTTAAAGCTTAGGAAAATAAAATAATTAAAGTGAATTTAGTTAAACATGTGATGAAATTGTCTTAAGTCACACGGATCAAGCCTTTTTTTAATCTTAGCCATTGATTAAAGATTTAATCTAGGCCGTTGATTTGTCAACGAGAAAAGTATAAAGGAAAGGCTTGGGGTCATTTGTAAGACACATAGAGGTAGAGCACTGAAGCTAAGCTGAGATTCTAGGGCAGGGTTGCTAAGAATTCTCAAGTGTTTCAGTTGCAGAGAGGGGAATTTAGACCAAGGGGATGATCTGATCCCGGGGTCTAGAATACACAAGAAGCAGAGAAGAGATCATGAAAGATAACGCAGAGGAAGGCAGCAGCAGCAACAACAGACAGCAGTAGCAGCAGTAGCAGACGGCAGCAGCAACAGCAGCAACAGTAGGAAGGACAACGTGATTTTCAGGAAACCCTTCAGGGGTTACGCAGAGACCCTTAGGGGTAGTGTAGTGACTGTGTGACTAAGTCTGGGGTAACGCAGTCCCTTCTGGTGATAGTGCTGAGCATTTGGAGGCCTTCAGAGGCTGACGCGTCTTTCAGGGGCAGATCTGGGGTTTCTAGGCCTAGATCTGGCTAAGTTCTATAAATCTCGTTTGAGGGTGTGGATCAATCAGTATTGTTGGTCTTAGATTAGCCAGGTGCTGCAGATCTAGAGTTTTCTCTGTAAGGTTTTTCCAGATCTGGAACCCAGAGTTGTGTATTCAGAAATATTCTTAATAATAGAGCCCTCAGCAACCAGAGACTGGTTTTCCCACATTGGGTTTTTCCGAGGACAGTTTGTCCAGAAATAACTGTGTCACTTTGTCTATGTGTGCATGTGCTTATTCTAGATCTGAATTGGTAGAGATCTGTTATGTGTTTTGCTTTGATGTTAACTTGAATTTATTCAGTTGATAACTTGTATAAGTAGGAGAAGCTTAACCGGATTAACATAAATAATTTCTGCATAAGAATTAAGATTCATAAATTTCTACAGTTCAAAGGCCTTAGTTGCTTTATTAGTCCATGAAAATGCATATTTCTTTAATAATATTGTTAGAGGTGTTGCTATTATCCCATAATTCTGAACAAACTTGCGATAATACCTTGTTAACCCGAGAAATCCTCGCAATTTCTTTATGGTTGTGGGGACTTTCCATTCCTTAATGGCTTTAATTTTGTTAGGGTCTACCTTAACACCCTCCTGAGATACAATATGACCCAAATATTCCACCTCTTGTACTCCAAAGAAACATTTGGAGGCTTTTGCATATAATTGTTTCTCCTCCAATAGTTTGAGCACCCTGTCAACATGTTGAACATGATCCTTCCAAGACTTGCTATAGATTAGTATATCATCAAAAAATACAAACACAAATTTTCTAAGGAAGGGTTTAAAAATGGAATTCATCAACCCTTGAAATGTAGAAGGTGCATTGGTAAGGCCAAAAGGCATGACCAAAAATTCATAATGACTCTCATGAGTTCGAAATGCTATTTTCGGAATATCTTCAATCTTCATTCTAATTTGATGATATCCTGAACGAAGATCCAACTTGATAAAATAAATTTCTCTATGTAATTCATCCAATAATTCATCAATCACAGGAATGAAAAATTTATCTTTAATAGTGAGCTTATTGAGCTCATTATAATCCGGACACATGCGCCATGATCCATCCTTCTTGTGCACCAATACTACTGGAGCAGAGAAAGAACTTTGACTAGGTTGAATTATACCAGCCTCTAACATTGATGCAGGAGCATTCTTCAAAGCTTAGAATACCCATGAGTCTTATTTCACATTTACTAAAAGGAGCGGGTTCCCTTAATTATTTTGTTTATTTTCCTAAGTTGATTTTGAGTTTTGAAGAAAATTAAAATGTAAATTGATTTATGGAGAATATGTCGTGAGTTGTAATCCTAGGAAGAGTGAGGATTTGAGGGATTTCAAAGTCTAAATTAGGATTTGGTTGAGAAAAGAATGGATCTGAACTGAATTGGTTCATGAATCCTTTTTTGTATAAATTGTAAGCTTTTTTGAAGTATTAAAAAGAAAAAAGAGAGACTTGAGTAAGCGAGAGCAAGTGAGCGAGAGAGCGAGAGGTTAGAAAGAACAATAGATGAATTTTATGGAGAAGGATTGAAACAGTCGGATGTGACTATTTCCTTTGTAAATATTTTATAAAAATACCAAAACAGTGTGGATTTGTATATATTGTGTGTGGAAATCTTGTTTGTACGTGTCTTAATATCTTATAGTGTATTGATTGTGAATCTGAGAAATGCTGTGGAATTTCCATGTGAGTAGTATTGATAAACAATTGAAAATTTCCTGTGCGGAGTTACGGCTTAGATGATTGTTTAAAAAACCTGTGTATAGGCATACAAAGATCGGGATTTTCCTTTTGAATGGATGAAGGGATCAGTCGGAAACGTATTATGGATCAATAGACGTGCAGAAATGTCGGGTCAATAGTCGGATTGAGTAGTGTAATGGTGCGTTCTTTAAAGTGGAACCATGAGTTGGGTGATAGCAAGCGGAACCGGGAAGCAGTATTCAAACAACAATTGGTATATCACGCAGCCTCAAGATGGTAAGCTTTATTTTTTTCAAATTGTGCGATAAAATGTGGTGGTGACACGTAGCCTTAGGAAAACCACCAATATTGCGTGTTTTCAAATCTTTAATTATCTTGCTAGTTATCGCGCGATATTGGCCGATGACCGTAGAATTTGAGCAACGAGATCATGGTGCAGATTAGAAGTGCTAATTTGGGCATCGATATATGTGCAAGGTTGGCGGAAAGGTAAAATTTTACAAAGGTTTTATGTATCAAAGGCGTATATGGTCATAGAGCGGAATACATGGTTTTAGATGTATAAGGTTAATGATTGAGGTCTTAACCAAAATCAAAGACTATGGTATTGATGATATGCCGTGGTGGATAAAATTAACCAAAGGAAAAAAAAAATTAAGGTAAAGTTTGGTTAAAAGAATTCTGCTTTTAGAGTATGTATGAATCGGGTGTCAAGGTTATAATATATGGTTGGAAAGGGGTTTTTAACCCATTGTATATTTTTTATTGAAACACCTGAGAGAAGAGCATTGTCCTGGGTTATGGCAGGGGTTGTAAGTTAACCATGCTTAATTTTGGGTTAGCTTGATAACCCTGCGTCATTTTGGTATCAGAGCAGAGACTAATGCTCTGTGGAGGTTTGTTGAGAGATTGAATTTTATTTTCAACATGTATATAATTTGCATTATAATGGATTCGATACAGAGGGAGAACATGACACCAGAGATTTTATGCAGAGAGGAATTCTGAAATATTGCAGGCAATGGAGACTTCAACATTTCATTCAAGTCAGACTGTGGAAAAAGGCTTGAGAAAGACGGGATCAGGTAAAGGTTTTGCAGATTTAAAAAAAAGAAGCTTTAATGATATGTGTATGTGATGCAAGCAGCAACAAGAAATGTCAGCCAAAGTAGCTGTGACGAAGAAGCGAATGAAGAAATTGCAGCAGAAATGTTGTAAGGAAATAAAATAAATATGAATGTACTCAACAAGAAAAGAAATTTAGTTGAAAGAAGAATTGAAGTGCAGACAACGAAAAGTAAAGCAGCATGTGTATTATCCAAGCCAGTGGAAGCTCAAAGAGATAGATCATTTGAATATCTCTCAGGTATGAGTTATATGTTGATGTTTGGTTCCATTTGAATTGTTTTTATAAGGAATAGAATGATAGCAGCAACACACAGTAGCAGATTGTGTAAAGAGAGAGAGGAGTTGTGGTAGTGGCAGTGAACCTAAATATTCCAGCTGAAGGTTGGATAGGGAGGACAGTTAAAGTGTTCTCAAGAGAAGGTGAGTTGAAGATATAAGCCTAGAGAGAGCAGAAGAGAGTGCTCAAGAGGTTCCATAGATAGAGAACCAGTGCTTGCCAAAAGACCAAGTCCAGAGAGGGGATTGGTGAGGTAAGTGGCAGCAGGGAGGACTTGCTGTTGCAAAGGCTTAGTGCAACGCATAGTGAGTGAGGAGCTCATAGAGATGAAGGAGGAAATGGCTACTGATAGTCATAACAGGGGTTCAGAGAGAAGCCACAACAAAAGAGAGAAATATGCCAAGGAAAATGGCAAAGGAAAGGAGATGAGTCAAGAGGTATTTGATAGAGACATTGTAGAATTGAAAGCAAGTATTGATGCAATAATAATGCTGCTAGAAAAGTGTGCGAAGGGACAACGTTATGGTTGGAGTCTGGACTATGAAAAGAAAGAAGATAAAGTGGAAGTTGTTGCAAAAACAAATAAAAAGGAGAATGTATATCATATTAAGAGAGGAACTCAGAGCAACTGAGTTAGAGATGGAAGATGACTATTATAGACCTGACCAAGAAGATTACCTTGTTGAGGAAGGAATCATTGATGAGTTTCTGATTTGTTGGACAATTTTGGATCAACAGAGAGATGTGATGATTTAGACATCAAAGACAGAGGAGCCTAGTGTTTTTGAAACTGATGATTTGTGTATATACGCAGGTGATGAACAATCTTTACAATATATGTTTATGCAGGTTGTTGAAGAAATGAAGATGTTAGAAGAGATTGTTGTAATGGAATAGTTCTTGATTGAACATGTGTTCAAAGACACTAAAGATGGACAATTGTTGAAGACTACTAAGGGAGTTGAAAGATGAAATCTGATGAAGTTTACAGCAGAAGCAGTTGGGTGTCTCATGAACAAGAGTCCATGAATTATTTCAAACTAGGGAGTCTGATGCAGGAGCATTCTTCAAAGCTTATAAGACCCATGAGTCTTATTTCACATTTACTAAAGGGAGTGGGTTCCCTTAATTATTTTGTTTATTTTTTTAAGTTGAGTTTGAGTTTTGAAGAAAATTAAAATGTAAATTGATTTATGGAGAATATGTCGTAAGTTGTAATCCTAGGAAGAGTGAGGATTTGAGGGATTTCAAAGTCTGAATTAGGATTTGGTTGAGAAAAGAATGGATCTGAACTGAATTGGTTCATGAATCCTTTTTTTGTATAAATTGTAAGCTTTTTTGAAGTATTAAAAAAAGGAAGAGAGACTTGAGTAAGCGAGAGAAAGTGAGCGAGAGGTTAGAAAGAACAGTAGATGAATTTTATGGAGAAGGATTGAAACAGTCGGATGTGACTATTTCCTTTGTAAATATTTTATAAAAATACCAAAACAGTGTGGATTTGTATATATCGTGTGTGGAAATCTTGTCTGTACGTGTCTTAATAGATTATAGTGTATTGATTGTGAATTTGAGAAATGCTGTGGAATTTCCATGTGAGTAGTATTGATAAACAATTGAAAATTTCTTGTGCGGAGTTAGGGCTTAGATGACTGTTTAAAAAACCTGTGTATAGGCATACAAAGATTGGGATTTTCCTTTTGAATGGACGAAGGGATCAGTCAGAAACATATTATGGATCAATAGACATGCAGATCTGTCGGGTCAATAGTTGGATCGAGTCGTGTAACGGTGGGTTCTTTAAAGTGGAACCGTGAGTCGGGTGATAGCAAGCGGAACTAAGAAGCGGTATTCAAACAACAATTGGTATATCACGCAGCCTCAAGACGGTGAGCAATATTTTTTTTTAACTGTGCGATAAAATGTGGTGGTGACACGTAGCCTCGAGGAAACCACCAATATTGCGTGTTTTCAAATCTTTAACTATCTTGCTAGTTACCGCGCGATATTGGCCGATGACCGTAGAATTTGAGCAACGAGATCAAGGTGCAGATTAGAAGTGCTAATTTGGGCATCGATATATGTGCAAGATTGGTGGAAAGGTAAAATTTTACAAAGGTTTTATGTATCAAAGGCGTATATGGTCATAGAGTGGAATACATGGTTTTAGATGTATATGGTTAATGATTGAGGTCTTAACTAAAATCAAAGACTATGGTATTGATGATATGGCGTGGTGGATAAAATTAACGAAAGGAAAAAAAAAATTAAGGTAAAGTTTGATTAAAAGAATTCCGCTTTTAGAGTATGTATGAATCGGGTGTCAAGGTTATAATATATGGTTGGAAAGGGGTTTTTAACCCATTGTATATTTTTTTATTGAAACACCCGAGAGAAGAGCATTGCCCTGGGTTATGGTAGGGGTTGTAAGTTAACCATGCTTAATTTTGGGTTAGCTTGATAACCTTGCATCAAACATTTATGCAATCATACGTTCAATTTCGCTCTTTTGGACATAAGGATATCTGTAAGGCCTGATGTTTGGAGGAACACTTATCGGAATCAAATGAATAGCATGATCATGATCACGAATAGGCGGGAGTTCTTTGGGAGTTTCAAACACCTTGGAATGATTGTCCAAGACTTTCTGGAGATCTAGAGAAATAGATGATTTTGATGTTGGAACTTCTAGTGACCATAATTGTGCAATTACACCTCGTTGTTCTTTTTTTCAGAAGCTTTGTCATGACATTAGAGCTTATTATCTTTCCCGGCTTCCCTACGATAACCCGTAATTCAACTTCCTTTCCTTCCGAAAAAAAATTCAAGAAAAGTTCTTGAAAATTAAAAGCTACTATCCCCAAAGATTGTAACCATTGTACTCCTAGTACAACATCAACACCTCCCATTGGAATGGAAATCATTGGACTATTCAATACATATTCCCCCACGGTTAGCTTGATATTATGGCATTTTCCAGAACAATTTATAGTCCCTCCATTTGCAACCATCACTTGACACTCTGGTGCTGGGTATAGGAAGCAATTCAATTCCTTGGCTACCTTACAATGAATAAAATTATGGGTACTACCTGAATCAATCAACACTATTACATTTTTCTTCTTGATATTCCCTTCTATCTCGAGAGTTTGAGGAGTGGTAATTCCTGCCAATGCATTACATGACATGTTCAGACTCATTTCTTCTTCTTCTAGGGTTGGTTCCTAGTGTATATCCTCTTCTTTTGAAGTTTCTTGTTCATTTTTTTCCTCCTCTTCAGAATCTATGTAAATAATTTCTTCTTAGCACACTTATGAACTTTAGTGTATTTGCTATCATAACTGTAGCAAAGTATTTTTTCTCTTTTTTCTTCCAATTTTTGTGGTGCCAACCTTGTAGATTGTGGAGGTCTAGGAGTAGCAACACTTCCATCATTATCGATGTGAGTGGTAGGCTTTCTTGTCACCATAATTTTACATTCGATTTTTCTTGCCAACCTGAATGCCTTCTCCAATGAATCAGGTTCCCAAACGTGAACCTCATGTTGGATGATATCCTTTAAAGTCCCTATGAAGACATCAATCCTATGTTCCTCTGGAATATCGGCTACCCTTATATTCAATTTTTTGGAAGTCCTCAATGTGCTCCATGTTGAGATTTTGTGTATTTGGGGTAGCATCAGTTGTGCTCTAGCTCCCAAATTTTGTGGAGGGACTAGAGTACACTTGATCTACAAGACTCAAAAATTGATTTGGGAAATTTCATCTGGTTTAGGAGATATTAAATTAATTAATTATTTTAATGTATTTCCTATGTTAAAACTTAGGGAACTTAAATAATTAAAGTTAATTAAATTAAACAGGTGATGAAATTGTCTAAGTCACACGGATCAATCTTTCTTTTAATCTTAGCCATTGATTCAAAATCTGATCATGGTCGTTGGTTTCCCAACGAGAAAAGTATAAAGGAAAGGTTTGGGGTCATTTGTAAAGACACACAGAGGCAAAGCACTGAAGCTAAGCTTAGATTCTAGGGTAGGGTTTGCTAAGAATACTCAGAAGTGTTTCAGCTGCAGAGAGGGGAATTTAGGCTAAGGGGATGATCTGATCCCGAGTTCTAGAATACAAAAGAGGCAGAGATCAGCTCAAGGACAATGCAAAGAGGAGAAGGAAGTCACAGCGAAGAAGGACAACGCAGTTCCTCCAAGGACAGCCG
Source organism: Pinus albicaulis (assembly GCA_034641835.2). Classification (NCBI taxonomy): domain Eukaryota; kingdom Viridiplantae; phylum Streptophyta; class Pinopsida; order Pinales; family Pinaceae; genus Pinus; species Pinus albicaulis. The sequence goes on from CM076574.1 coordinate 110,064,659, forward strand.
TGATTTTCTAGAAAACCCAGAGGGTTACGCAGACCCTAAGGGGCAATGTAGAGATCACAAGGGCACTTGGCTCCAGTAACGAGTCCGCTCCAGAGCAATGCCGAGGGTTAGAGGGGCTTCGGTAGGCCGATACGTAGGCTTTCAGTGCGTCGTCGGGTTTCTGTGCCCTAATCTTGGCTGAATTCTATAAATACCGCTTGAGGGTACGGATCAGTCATTATTTTGGCCCTAGATCAGCCAGTGAGTTGTAGATCTATTATTTCTCTATCGGGTTTTCCAAATCTGGAACCTAGGCTTGTTGTATTCAGAAAATTCTTAACAATAAGACCCTCCAGTAGCTATAAGACTTTTTTTCCCACATTGGGTTTTTCCAGGGACTATTTGTCTAGAAATAACTGTGTCACTTTGTCTATGTGTGCATGAACTTGTTCTAGATCTGGATTGGTAGAGATCTGTTGTGTTTTGCTTCGATGTTAACTTGAATTTATTCAGTTGATAACTTGTATATAGGAGGAGCATTGCCGATTAATGATAATTTTCGCATAAAGTGTAAAGATCTTAAATTTCCACATGGTATCGGTGGGAAATTGCGTATCTAGGAGGGTCACCATGATCCGGATAAGGTTTTAGTTGGCAGCAGTTACTGAAAAGCAAAGAATGCAGACCAAGTGTAGGGACACAGCTTTTCAGGCGATTCACAGAGGGGAAGGGTGACGTTTTAACGTTGTTTCTTAGCAAGCTTCCATGCAATTGGTTTACGCAGGCAACCTCGTAAAACAACGGACTGGTCCGAAGCCAACCACAGGGATTCGGGATTTGAATCAGCGTATCCGTAAAAGACCAGAAAGCCGAGAAATCTCGTAAGGTGCCGAAGTGCTAATTTTCCAAGTTTTCAGATCTATTTCAGTAATAAGAGAAGAGCAGGAGGAGATCAGCTTCTCAGAGAGTTTCTAGCCAAAGGAAACTTGCAGTTTGATCAGAGGATCAAAGAAGACGTTGAATCATAGTTGATTTGGTAGATTTCCAAGAAGGGAAAATCAGTTGTCAGAGGGAGCAGAATGTGCCTGTTTCACCAAGGGCATTAGATCCATTTCTCTCGCAAAGAGAAAAGGAAGTTCCGACACATTCTGAGAAGATGGCTCCTCATGGACTACGTGATCAGGATAGGCTGGATGGCCTCTCAAACTTTTCAGTTTGGAAGGCAAGGATCCTGATAGTCCTTAAGGCATACAATCTTAGAGACCATGCAAAGCAAACTCTGGCCACATCGATAGATCCAGATCTCCTTCAGAAGCATAAGCGGCTGATTATGGATGGAATCAAGGACCATATTGTACCACACGTAGCTGAGAAGAAGACAGGTAACGAGATGTGGAAGGCCTTGACCTCCCTGTATGAGGGAAAGTATATCCAAAGAAAAATGTTGTTGGAGACTCAGATAAGGTCATTCATGATGGCCAAGGGAGAAGACATGGAGCATTTCCTCTTTAGACTGCAGTCAATCAGAGATCAGTTGACTGCAACTAGTGCTAAGGTGGAAGACGATGTGATGGTTAGGACTACTCTCAATGCAGTCACACATGAGTGGGGAACCTTTGTCCAAAATATCTTGGGCAGAGCAGACCTCCCAGATTGGGATAGCTTGTGGTCAATTCTGCGTCAAGAAGAACTCCACAGATTCACCAAGAAGTAGTATAGCTCTGGATCGAGCAAAGTGAAGAAGAAAGACGAGGAAGATGCAACCTTGGCATCGAAGAAGCAGCCAAAGAAGAAGAAGGATCTCTCAAAGATCAAGTGCTTCCAGTGTGGTGAAATGGGACATTTTGCCAGCAATTGTCCTAAGAAGAAAAAGGACAAGGAAGCATCTTCTTCCAAAGCAGCTGTGGCAGATGATGGGTCTGGAGATGATGCATCCATGAGCACTCATGAACCATGGAGGTGGGGTGACATGGATATGTAGAGAAACTACATAGAAGTAAGGCGAGATCCTTGAGCAACTCATTTCTTTGATCACATGCGAACTACGACAGCCTTAAGACAGTAGCGGGACAAGAGGAGCAGTGGGTGCATAGATCACAGATGAAGCAAGCAAAGGCAGATTTGAAGGCTGGAAGGAGCAGCAAAACAAGGCAACAATAGCGTAGAAGCAATAGTAGTGCAGACGCTGATGTGACTTCAGTAGTGCAGAGCAAAGCTGCTTATGCAGTGCAGAGCTGCAGCAATGCATAAGGCTTCTGAGGGACAGTGCAGTGTAGCAGCAGCGTGGTAGATTTCAGTACAAGGAGCTGATGTGACTTCAGTAGTGCAGAGGGAGTCTAATTACGCAGACAAAACTGTGGCAGTGCATCGTTCTTTATATGCCAACACAGATCTACAACCTATGAAGCTTTAGTGATGAGGATGTAGCCCATCTGACTTATCTGTCAAAGATTGGGAAGGAGATTCAGTTGTGTTTCTCAACAACTGAAGTTGCAGTGCAACAGATCAGCAGTGGCAGTGATATGAGCAGCATAGATGCAACATATTGAGAGGGAGCTGCGGTATAGTGGTTGCAATGGTAGTGGCAGAGTCATGGGCAACAGTACAGAATGGCAGCAGCGGTGCAGAGTTGAGTGGCAGTAGGCCAAGCATCAGTAGCACAGAACCAATACCCAAAATCATGTAATGCATAAGTGTGATGTATTGCTAGTGCACACCCTTTTGTGTATTTGGGGTAGCATCAGTTCTGCTCTAGCTCCCAAATTTTGTGGAGGGACTAAAGTACACTTGATCTACAAGACCCAAAAATTGATTTGGGAAATTTCATCTGGTTTAGGAAATATTAAATTAATTAATTATTTTAATGTATTTCCTAAGTTAAAACTTAGGGAAATTAAATAATTAAAGTGAATTCAATTAATCATGTGATGAAATTGTCTTAAGTCACACAGATCAATCTTTCTTTTAATCTTAGCCATTGATTCAAGATCTGATCATGGCCGTTGGTTTTCCAATGAGAAAAGTATAAATGAAAGGCTTGGGGTCATTTGTAAAGATACACAAAGGTAGAGCATTGAAGCTAAGCTGAGATTCTAGGGCAGGGTTTGCTAAGAATTCTCAAAAGTTTTTCAGCTGCAAAGAGGGGAATTTAGGCCAAGGGGATGATCTGATCCTGGGGTCTAGAATACACAAGAGACAGAGATTATCTCAAGGACAACACAGAGGAGAAGGACAATGCAGTCCCTCCAAGGACAGCGTGATTTTCAGCAGGAAACCCTTAGAGGGTTACGCAGAGACCCTAAGGGGTAGCGTCGAGACTGTGTCACCTAGTCTGGGGTAACGCAGTCCCTTCCGGAGCAACGCTGAGGGTTAGAGGGGCTTTAGAGGCTGACGTAGAGGCTTTCAGGGGCAACGCTGGGGTTTCTAGGCTCTAATCTTGGTTGAGTTCTGTAAATCCCGGTCGAGGGTGTGGATCAATCATTATTTAGGCCCTAGATCAGCGAGTGAGCTGTAGATCTATTATTTCTCTATTGGGTTTTCCTAATATGGAACCCAGACTTGTTGTATTAAGAAAATTCTTAATAATAAAACCCTCCAGCAGCCAGAGACCGGTTTTCCCGCATTGGGTTTTTCCGGGGGCTATTTTTCCAGAAATAACTGTGTCACTTTGTCTATGTGTGCATGAACTTGTTCTAGATCTGGATTGGTGGAGATCTGTTATGTGTTTTGGTTCGATTTTAACTTGAATTTATTCAGTTAATAACTTGCCAAGTAGGAGGAGCATTGCCAAATTAACAGTAATAATTTATGCAGAAAGTGTAAAGATTCAGAAATTTCCACACTCCACCATTGAACCCTTTTGTTTGAGATTTATCATTTGGGTAAAGAAGGTGTTGCTCTTTGTATCCTTATAATGTGCTATCATTTCCTCCATAAAAATTGACTAAGTGACAATTTTTTTACGAGAGCAAAGCCATCGATACCATACAAATGTATTTTGTTCTAAATGTAAAGTTGCAATGCATACCTTTTGTGTGTTTTACACATTATGGAGATCAAAATATTGCTTCATTTGTAGTATCCATGTTATGGGATCCTTGCCATCAAACTTCCTCATATCTATCTTTGGAATATGGTAGGTCTTCAATCCAACATTAGAGTTTCCTGTTGTCATCATGAGTTTCCTTTACTACCTTTTTGCCATTAGGAACCATTTCTTGTATCAACCTTGTCAAACCTTCCTTCAAACCTTCCATGTCTGCTTTTAGATCATTCTTCATGTCTTCCATATTGTCGTTCATTTTTTCATCTATCTTAGCTTCCATGTCGTCCATCTTCGCTTCCATGCCATTCTTCAAACTATCCATCTTAGCTTCCATGCCTTTCATCAAACCATCCATATTAGCTTCCACGCCTTTCTTCAAACCATCCATCTTAGCTTCCACGTCTTTCTTCAAAACTTCCATTTCATTTTTTGTTGCTCTTCGTGAGAGCGAAATTTGGTGTACTTGGTCTTGTAATTTTGATATATCATGTTGCACTTCTTCCTCTTCATGAATCATAGTAGAGCTTTTTGAGGGCTTAATGGGTGTTGAATTCTTTTTAGGGGCCATTTTAGAATCCAATACTGACATATATGCTTCAATATGCCCTTGGAATCACTTCGAACTGATTTTTCAATCAAGGCTTATGCAATTTGAAAAAAAAATACACACCTTTTTCTTGCTTTTGAGGAGCTCGATATTGAAACTGATGTATCTCTGGAATTTCGGATCCCTGAGATTTTATCTTCAATCCTTTAGTAGCCATCTGAATCTTCTTTGTAATGCCAAGGGTCTGACCTGATTTGGATTCTTCAAGGCAACGTTATGCCTAATCTCTCGCAATGACCTAATTATGGACTGGTTTAGGAGAGTGAACTTGTACGATGTGCCACGTGTCATTGTTTCCTCTTTCGGCTCTGCAATTGATACACATTAAACTACAGTCTGTGTACTTTCGAACACTTATTACAGAATTCCAATCCGATGCTCAGAGAGAGAGTTATGACGATTTTCCCAAGGTCACCTGTTTGAGATGAAATTCAAGAGTCTGCAAAAACCCTAACTTCCACAGATCATATCTCCGAAATTATTGCGAACCAAGATCTGAAATTTTTACACGACATTCATCAGGATGTCTTTGCAAATTGATTTTTTTAGCTTCTGATCCTTCGTAGAAAAAAAATTATGGCGAAAATTCCACGATGATCTATTTGAAGCAGCGAAACCCTAGAGTCTGAAGCTCTGATACCAAATGTTTTGAAACCAACTCCAAAAATAGAAGAAAAGAGAGATTAACGCCTTAGAAATCAGCCACTTTGAGGGAGAAACCTCCTTTACATTACATAAATGAACAATTCTTGGATGATTCAAATGACAAAACCTCCTTTCTATATATAGGAGTTGATGGGGTCACAATATAATCCTAGTCGACCTAACAATAATAATGTAAGGGCACAACAATAATAATAGTGGGGTTTTATGGGGCACAATAATAACAATATGGGGACTATAGGGGTACAACAATAACAATAAGGGGGCTACGCTAACAACAATAAGGGACTACACTAGTAATATAGGGATCTAACATGATCCTTGTCACTTATGTCAAGTTGGGTATCCTACCTCTTTTCGGACAATAGGATAGAGTGTGATCCTTACCTCATGGTAAGCAGTATCCTCTACCTATTGTTGATCAAATATATAGGGTGACAAATTAATCTCCCCTATTGCCCATAGATATAGGGTGGTTGCTAGAGCTCCCCTATGATGATTCTTCCTCTTTTGATAGTGACATCATTATTCAACTGATGATCAAAGGAGAGACAAGTTGAGTTGAAATGTAATGAAATGGATGTCTTGTTGATGCAGCTGAGATGAAGGTCATGTAACTTGACCTGGTGACTTGTAGAGTTCTGGAGGATCTAATCGATCTCCCCTACCATCGTGGATTATTCTTTTCATATGAGACGAGATGAATCATAATGTCACATGCATATACACTCGAGGCAAGACATGATAAGGATGGAAATTCCTCCCTAGTTGAGAGGGAGTGTTGAAATTTGGATAACTTCGGGACAAATATCCCCAAAGGGAAACCCTATTGCCCCAAAGGAAAGCCCATCGTGCCCTAAAGATGATTCATATTGGTTAAAAGGAAAAATTCATTTATAATGGTTAAAGGGAAATATTGTTATTAATGTACAAGGCATATGGTCAATACATTTAATATTAACAAAAGTAAAAATTTAAATTGATGATTTCCCTCCAAAGGTTTAAAGTCGGCTTGCCTCCAAGAGGCACCTTTTCACATATCAAACTCTATATATATTGGCTTGTCTATTCCTCCATTTGAAAACGTTATACTCACCGTCATCTGTGGATTGTACATCTCTGAGGCAGTCTCGCACTCTCGCACTATACTATGTGGCACACAATTGTTTTTAGGTCGAATCATTAACTCTCTGGCTCATATTTTTGGTATGAGTGTCGCACGTCAACTTGTATTTCGCTGTGGCTCGATGGATCATTTATTGCTGTGGGATGTATATATCTCTATGGGTCGATCTTTGTATTAGCATCGCTATACATGCTCTGTGGCTCAAATAACTTTATAGTGACTCGCTACAGTGCTACAGTGTTCGCTATGATTGCTATGATTTCTCTCTGGCTCGCTACAGTGCTATAATACTCACTCTTGCTTGCTATGATTTCTCTCTGGATCGCTACAATGCTACAATGCTCGCTCTTGGTTGATATGATTTCTCTCTAGTTCGTTGTAGTGCTACAATACTCGTTCTTGATTCCTATGACTTCTCTGGCTTGCTACAGGCTCGCTCTTGGCATCACTATGTTTGCTACGACTTATAGTGGCATCATTCAGTAGCTTCACATGACTCTGTATCACACTAGCATCGTTCAGTAGCTTCACATGACTCCGTATCACAGTGGCATCGTTCACTGTTCAGTGGCTTTGTTCCGAGGTTAGATATGATTCTGTATCACAGTGGCATCGTTAAGTAGCTTCACATGACTCCGTATCACAGTGGCATTGTTAAGTAGCTTCACATGACTCCGTATCACAGTGGCATCGTTCACTGTTCAGTGGCTTCGTTCTGAGGTTATATATGATTCTGTATCACAGTGGCATCATTTAATGGCTTCGTTCTGAGGTTATACATGACTCCCTATCACAGTAGCTTAGTTCTGAGTTTATATGACTTTGTATCACAATGACATCGTTCACTGGCTTCGTTCTGAGGTTATATATGACTCCGTATCATAGTAGCATCGTTTTGAGGTTGTATATGATTGTATCATAGTGGCTTCGTTCTGAGGTTATATTGATGACTCTATATCACATTGATTTATATTAATGACAATACATCATGTACTCTATCTCTGAGTAACATTATGTCTTGTAGTGATTATATTGATAAATCTGTCTTGCTGTAGTGACTTGCATCTTTGTGGGTGTCTATGGAATTAACTTATTGTATACAAGACTCCTACAAATATAACAGAATGTGGCAGTGATAGTAATTTGACAGTAACCCTTGTATGGAAAGGAACTTTGTTATGACAGTGATTTATATATACTGTAACAATGATCTTGCTCCATGATCGTTGTGACTTTGCTATTATGATGACAGTGAGATATGTGATGACTGCGCTCTTATGTTGACACTTGACAGTGATGATATTCCTTGACAATGCAAGCTCCTGATACTGATGACCTATTGCAGTGACATGGATAATGCAACTTGAGACAATTATATGATAACAACCCTCTTGGACTTGCTTAATGATCAGAGATCAAATCAGTCAGTTCACAAACGTAGTTGTGAACTGACTTGGGTTGGCCCTAGGAGGCCTGATGTGATGATTGTATCTCATTCTCATTGTGCTTTGTATCTCACCTGAGCAATTGATGAATATCTAATAGAAGAAGAATCTGGTTGGGCTTTCCCCCTTGCCGTGTTTTGCCCTAGTCTCTGACCTAAATCCTAGTGTCTCCATTGTGCATGCTTTTTTTTGTTGTTCCTTACTGTTCCGCTGCATTTTTGATGTTTATTGCCCTAGTCTCTGAACTAAATCCTAGTGTCTCCATTGTGCATGCTTTTTTTTGTTGTTCCTTACTGTTCCGCTGCATTTTTGATGTTTATTGTTCTCCCAACATAATTGCTAATGATGTTGTGATGTTATGGGGTGAATGTAATCTGTAAATCATGAAAAAGTTTTTATGAACGCAATTATCTTCAGCAGAAAACAATCTAGTCGTAAAAATTAACACAAAACAATACTTTTGTCTTCTGATGCATATTCCATCATAGCTATTGTATACTTGTAATCAAGATTATCTTTTTTCTTCAATAGCTCGATTCCAAAAGCCTTTTCATAAAAATTAATTGCACGATCAAGATCCCCTACTCTCAGTATAAGTTGACATAATGGTTGTGGTTGTCTAGTAACCTTTCCTCCTTTGGCTTTAATAAGATCATCTGCTTTATAGACATATTCAATTGCAATACCAAAGCGCACAACAGAGTAGCAACAGAGTAGTCTTTTCTAAGATTGTCTCCACCAAAGCATCCAATGCTGCTAACATGTTATTTGTTTGTCCAACACTATCCTGAGCACCTGAGCTTCTTCTTCTCGAAATTATGCATCAATACAGGACATGTTCATAGATTCTGTGATTTGAAGGACCATCGTTGATTCATACACCTGGGCAGTCACCACCAATTCCACTTTCTTCTGACATGCACAAACCATAGCTCCAAGTGCATAAGCTTGGCATACCTCTGGCATCGTTTGGAATCCTCTGACATCCTCTGGCATCCTCTGCCCTGTCATCCTCTAATGAATACCTCTGGCAACCTTTGACTTGGCATCTGATAACGCATACTAAGTAACAACTATCCCTAGTGCATAGTCTATGAAACGATTCTGGCATTTGCAGACTATGCAAAGTTCCAACTTGTAACGCATATCACCATGTTCCAGACTTGTATCAACCAAGCTATGTAACGACGGCAATCCTGGACTCGTACTGCTTTGGTCGCTGACTAGGTAACGCCTGTTAGCATCTCTGCATCTATGCTTATTTATTATTATTATTATTAATATACATTTATATAATTCTTAGTACTTCGTATTCTTTATATTATTTTATTTTTAGTCCTTTTCATTTATTATTTATTAATTTTTTTTTGTGAATCAATTGTTTCTATTAAACTATTCCAAATATAAATTGTGGATAACACACTTTCCAAATTGCAAAGGACTCACTCCTACCAGATTTATTGGCTAACAGATATAAGACAAAGGACACATATAGTAACAACATAAAGCTATTGGACCCAAGATCAACAACCCATGAGGACTAGAACTGCTCAAAAAACAAAAATGAATCCCGCCATCCTCATTGTCCAACCAAATTTCCTGGAATTTGATTATCCTGTTGAACCTCTGCTGGACCCCGGAATGCTTTGTGAACATGGGACTCCATATGTTCCATTCTCCCTTCGAAGTGATCCAATCGCTCATGAATCCGCCTTTGGTTTCTTCGAAGGGAAGCCAGTCTATCCAAAATTTGCCATTGGTTATGCTGAATGTCATTGAGGAAACTTATTACCTCATTTTGATCATCATGGCGATCACGTGCTAGTTGCTCAACAACCACTATCACTTGGCAGATTTTCACCTCCACAGAATCAAATGGCGGAGGCAAGTCCACACACCCTAGGGAAACAACATGAGGCTGATCCAATTCTCCACCATTGTTATGCTCATTTACTTGGTGCATAACTCCTTGCTCTCGCAGGCCTACCCCTTGACGGGGCCTTCCCTGTTGCCGTTGCATGAAAGTGCTATTATGAATTCCCTTTCAGCCCCCTTGCTTTGCCTTCCAATAGCTGGGCAGACCACTTCAGAGGGAAGCCCTCTGTCCTGATAGCAAATAACCACTACACCTTCCACGCCCCGCTCCCTCGTTATAAAACTCCATCGGTCAACAATTTCCTTATGAATGACTCACCCAGGTGCACCAATTAGCCGATACCAACACCACATAATAGAAACCTCATCCCACAACCAAAGCCACCACTTCCTCAGCCGAATTTCGTCTCCCAGACCAGACAAAACCCTCCCTATCGGAGCAGCCCTAGGACATCCCTCGCCTAAGAACATCACACCACCACACCACATCTCCTCCCCCTCGTTGCAACAGTATACACCAGTGGTTTTCCCGACCTGACTGCGAACTTCCTTACTCTGCCTCCCCTTCCTTACAAGTCCATAGGGTGACAAAATCAACAGGAAAATGTTGAGAAATCTAGAGCATAGAGATTAAGTGATTTCTCTTCTATTAGTAACTACTTGCGAGTACTTTTTACTTCTTTAGATTAGGATCTCCTTTTACTTAGGTTAGTAGTGTTCTTCTTCATCAAACAACTACCAATGTATAAAGCATAAAGAGACAAGAGACACAGAATATAGGCTATCAGCCAGGGCCAAAACCTCTCACTCTTTGAGAGGAAAACCCGAACAAATTCTTCTTCTTATAGAGATTCCAATTGACGAATACCAAGACCCTTGACCTAGTTGCTACTCCAAGACCAAGACACCAAGCCTTCTTTCTGTTGCTTTTCTTGTTGTTACTTTCTCTGCCTCCTTTTTGCAATTTATAGGTCTTCAACTTCGAATTTCTTGGCCTTCATACTGCAATTTTATAGGTCTCTTTCTTGGCCTCCTTACTGCAAATTTATAGGTCTGAAATTTTGCACTAGTGGAGATATTTTTAGCCCAAAACAATCTTGTCTTCTATTCCCTCCTTCGCTTGGGGAGAGGCTTCCTTGATGAGACTTCACTCTTCTCTATTTGCACTTCTCTAACCATAGACCTGTTGTACCTCGCACTTCTCTAACCGCAAGCCCCTGTACCTCACACTTCTCTGAATTTTCTGTGTTTTTGAGATTAGGCCGAGCTGCCTATTTATAATGGTTGGAGTCTCATAAGTAGCCGATATGACTTTTGGTGAATTGACATGTCCTTTTTATGAAGATATTATTATTTCTTTGAAGCCGATCTGTAGGAGGATTCCTATGCTTGTCTTGGAGGGCTATTTGACACTTCTATTGACTCATATACAAGTGTATCATGCCCAAGAAGGGTCCTTCATACATGACATTGACTAAATTTGACTTTTATGACTAGATGATTGAATCCTAAAGGCTCACAATGAGAGCCATTACGAAAATAAAATTCCTTGCTTATGAAACCCATGAGACAAGCATTACAATAATTTTATTTTTCTTTCTTATCATCAATTACATAAAATCACAATTACACATATCATTATGAATACCGGACCTAGTTACTTTTCAACACTCCCTCTTAACTAGGGAGGTATTCATAATGGTACTTGGTCATTCTCAATGTGAATAATTTGTCATAAGAAGAATCAGATTGGTAACACATATGTATAGCATTATATCAAGCAGCATTGTCACATAACAAGGCCTTGACTAACAACTCTATCTCTCCACGAGATCTGAGCACAATGCTGGTGAGACCAATGATGTATAAACACCCTCATCATTGTCTCTCTCAGAACATACCCGACCCAGGTTCTCAAGGTGTGTTCCACTAGGACTATTCTTATCTTGGATTCCCAGTCCTCAAAGAATATCGGTCCTCAATGAGTACTCTTATCTTGGATGCCCTGATACATCCTCAAAGAGCATCGGACCCCAGATGCTTACCCAATCCTCCATTCTTTCTTCTCGACTGAAGACAAGAATGATGTGTCTATCTCTCGTCTTAATTAGGGAGGAAATATCTATTCCAATAAATGAATGTACTCATTCCTACGGAAGGAATGTCCCTAAGCTCCTTCTTGGCTTAGGAATTTCCAAGTTTCTTTCAAGTAAGAAACTTGTTTCCAGGCTCCCTCTTAATTAGGGACTTGCAACAGCTCCTCAGGTGGAGATGATGGGACAACCATCTGCTTGAAGAACTCCTCCTCACGATGTCATGAACTTCTATTCCTTATCTAGTAGTCTTCATGTTTGGGACTTCTACATAGGGCACCGACCATCCATCACTTTCAACCACGAGTCAACCATGTCATCATCGGAAAGTTATCCATCAATCCATATTTGGTCTTCCTTTATGCCATGCTGCTTTCTTCATGTGAAAATTCTACTGCAGCGTATTGGTTTATTTTCTCCTACTTGATTTAATTAATACATGTTATTTTCAGAAATTAGATTCAGAAAATACCGAAAATAAACACAACTACAACCTACACATGCAGATCATTTACTGAATAATACACTTATGCAACAAAGTGACACATGGATTTTTGGACATAAGTCCCCAGAAAAACCCAAAGTGGGAAAACCGATGCAGCGGATATGAGGGTTTATTATTAAGTAGTTCTGAGTACAACAAATCTGGGTTCCAAACTTGGAAAACCTGACAGAATAAAAGATATCAAATCTGCAGCTAACCTGAAAATCTAGTGCCAAATGTATGACTGATCCACACCCTCAAAAGGGATTTACAGGAATCAGCCCTGTTCGGACTCTAGAAACCCTCAACACTGCTTCTGAAGCCCTAACGTTGCCCTAGAGGGCCTACGTTAGCCTTTGCGTGGCCCTAGGAGGGCCTGCGTCACCCCTGGAGGGTCTACGCTGCCCGTACGCTACCTTTGCTAGGCCAGCGTCAGCCCTGCGTGGCCCTAGCTGCCTCTGTGCTGTCCTTGTTGCTGCTCCTTTGCCTCTTGCTACCTCTTGGCCCGAGAATCAGATCATTCCCTTGGCCAATACTACACCTCACTACAAGAAATTCCTCCGGAAATTCTTAGCAAACCCGCCCTAGAATTCCAGATCTATTCCTCATTTCTACCAGAATTGTGTGTCTTCAACTAACCCTCAAGCCTTTCTCTTATAATTTTTCGTTGAACCCTTCAACGACTGAGATTAAATCATCCATCAACGACTGAGATTAAAAGACTGCTTGATCCATGTGACTTAAGACAATTTCAGCACGTGTTAATTAATTCACTTTAATTATTTTATTTTCCTAAGTTAGACTTAGGAAATCCATTAAAAATAATTAATTATTTGAATAACTTGAACACCAACTGAAATTTCTCAAATCCATTTCTGGGTCTTGTAGATCAAGTGTACTCTAGTCCCTCCACAAAATTTGGGAGCTAGAGCACAACTGATGCTACCCCAAATACATAAAATCTCAACACTCCTTCTTAGCATCAGGAGTGTGCTAGAGCAATACATCACACCATGCATTACAAGATTTTGAGTATTGGATCTGTGTTGTTGATGCTTGGCCTGCTGCCCTCCATCTACTGCACTGCTGCTCTTTGTACTGATCCCCATGCCACTGCCACAGACATTGCCACATCTGTACTGCAACTGCCTCTCAAATTGTTGCATCATGTTGCCCATAGCATTGCGACTGCTAACTGCTGCACTGCAACTCATTTGTTGAGAAGTAAGCAACTGAAAGACTTTGCCCAACTGATTGACAGACAAGTCAAGTTGCCTTCCATCACTGAAGCTCCTTGGATGCTGATTCACGCTGTCCTCCTGGAAACACTGTCATGCTGCAACACTGCACTGTGTGAGCCCAACTTCTCTGCGCTACTGAAGTCCCATCAACCTCTCTGCGCTACTGCCTCCACGCTGCTGCTACCTCTGCATTACATTGCTCCCTCTTCTGCTTCAATGTGGCTATCTGCAACCACCTCTCGACTCATCCCGCTACTGTCTTAAGGCTCCCGTAGCTCATATGTGATCCAAGAGTAGGGCTGACTCAAGGATCCTGCCATAGTCTGTAGCTCTCTACAGATCCATGTCACCCCACCTCTTCTCTCGAGGGGCATGAGCACTCATGGCTGCATCATCATCAGAGGCATCGTTATTTGCTGCTGTAGCCTTGGAATTAGAAGCTCCTTTGTCCTTCTTCTTAGGACAACTGTTGGCGAAATGACCAAGATCACCACAGTTAAAGCACCAGAGCTTGGAGAGGCCCTTCTTCTTCTTCCCTTGCTTCTTTTCCCTTGATGCAAGGGCTGCATCCTCCTCCTCTTCTTTCTTCACTCTGGCTGATCCGCTTCCTCCACTAATAGACTGTTTCTTGGTGATCCTCCTGATCTCCTCTTGGAGAAGAACAACCCACATATCTGCCCATGACGGTAACGCTGCCCTTCCCAGAATGCTCTGGACAAACGTTTCCCATTCTTCAGAGACAACATTTAGGGCTGTCCTTACTAGGAGCCCTTCATCTGGATTAGCACCCATGCCAATCAGCTGGTCTCAGATAGCTTGAAGTTTGAAGAGGAATGGATCTATCTCTTCACCCTTCATCATTTGGAACATCCGCATCTGATTTTCAAGAAGCATTCTTCTTTGCACAGAGCCTCCTTGGTACATCGTCTCCAAGGCTGACCACATGTCATTTGTTGTAGTCTTACCAACAATATGAGGAATCATGTGGTCCTTGACTCCGTCTATGATCAAAAGCTTCGTCTGCGCTTGATTTTCTTCATACTTCTTTAGTGGATCTGCATCGATTGGTACAACAAGGACCTTCTTTGCATGCTCTTTGAGTCCATACTCATCTAGAATGAGAGGATTCTGGTCTTCCAGATAACAAAGTTGGACATGTCGTCCAATCTATCTTGATCCCTCAGTCCATATTGAGCCATCTTTGCTCAGATCTGAAAGAAACAGTACTTCTCCCTCTGTATCTGGGTTTCTTGGTGACTAGAAACCCTCTAGTAGCTGCTTCTGCAGAAAATTGACTTCCCTCCTGGAAATCTTCCACCAAAACTCAAATAGATAGTATTCTTCGATCCTCCTGATCGAATCTCAGATCTGCTGAATGACTATCTTCCTCCTGCCTTTGTTGCCTTAGCTAGGCACAATTCTGCACCTGCAGAATCTGTACCCCACCAGCACTGCTGAAGATCTGAAGCACTACTTCCGGATCTTGGCAAAATTCTTTTACAATAGGAGAAGTGACTGGACTGCTTCTTCTTGGTTGGCCCTGCGCAGTCTCAGTGCTGCTCAGAAGGGGATTGCTAGACTGTGTGATGCAGTCCTTACGCTGCCCTGGGAAGGGTCTGCGTAAGCCTAGAGGCCTTCTGCAGCTTCAACGATGTCTCTTGGATCTGCTTTCTCCTGTTGTCAAGATGCCCTTTTTGGATCTGTTGCTTCTTCTGCCACCCTGCAGAAAAAGATTTCTTCAGCTGATTGCTGGAGATTCTGCTTGATCTGCTATCGCTCTGATACCATGTGAAAATTCTAATGCAGCGTGTTTGTTTATTTTCTCCTACTTGATTTAATTAATACAAGTTATTTTCAGAAATTAGAATCAGAAAATACCGAAAATAAACACAACTACAACATACACATGCAGATCATTTACTGAATAATACACTCGTGCAACAAAGTGACACATGGATATTTGGACATAAGTCCTTGGAAAAACCCAAAGCGGGAAAATCGGTGCAGCAGATATGAGGGTTTATAATTAAGTAGTTCTGAGTACAACAAATCTGGGTTCCAAACTTGGAAAATCCAATAGAGAATAAAAGATATCAAATCTTGCAGCTAACCTGAAGATCTAGTGCCAAATGTCCGACTGATCCACACCCTCAAATAGGATTTACAGGACTTAGCCCGAATCTGACTCTAGAAACCCTCAGCGCTGCTTCTGAAGCCGTAGCGTTGCCTTAGAGGACCTGCGTCAGCCTCTGCGAGGCCCTAGGAAGGCCTTCGTCACCCTTGGAGGGTCTACACTATCCCTGCGCTGCCTTTGCTAGGCCAGCGTCAGCCCTGCGTGGCCCTAGCTGCCTCTGTGCTATCCTTGTTGCTGCTCCTCTGCCTCTTGGCCCTGGGATCAAATCATTCCCTTGGCGAATACTACCCCTCACTGCAAGAAATTCCTCCAGAAATTCTTAGCAAACCCGCCCTAGAATTCCAGATCTATTCCTCAGTTCTACCATAATTGTGTCTTCAACTGACCCTCAAGCGTTTCTCTTATACTTTTTCGTTGAACCCTTCAATGACCGAGATTAAATCATCCATCAACGACTGAGATTAAAAAGTAAACGCCAGTCCATGTGACTTAAGACAATGAATTTCAGCACATGTGTTAATTAATTCACTTTAATTATTTTATTTTCCTAAGTTAGACTTCGGAAATCCATTAAAAATAATTAATTATTTGAATAACTAGAACACCAACTAAAATTTCTCAAATCCATTTCTGGGTCTTGTAGATCAAGTGTACTCTAGTCCCTCCACAAAATTTGGGAGCTAGAGCACAACTGATGCCACCCCAAATACACAAAATCTCAACACTCCATGCCATGTTTACTTAAGGATCTTTCATCCTACTACATGTGCATCAATGTGGGAAGACATCCATACATCTTCCCTTGGTAGCCCTGCATAAACCTATCTAGATATTCAAAAATAAAGGAATGAACATTGAAATCAACATTGCATTTGTGATGGTCTTTCATCATGACATCTATAAGTTTGCATCTGCATCTTGCATACATATCGACACATCTCCCATAGATATATATTGTCAAGGGTCTCTTTCTTTTTAAGACTCAATCAAAGTCTTCATATCTTCCATGGAGATATCCTAGTCAAATATTCTTGGTCTTTCAGACGTTGATTGCCTTTTCCATGGTTGCATATTCCATTATCTCTTCCCTCCTTTCTTCACACATTCCATTCCCAGGAGCTTCCAATCAAAGTTCCTCAATTGTAATCAACCACCTCATACTTCATATGACGACATTTTATGTTGATTTCATCTAGTGAATGTGTGACCCGTGCATTCTTGCATCCCTTTGAGGGAGGAGATCCTTTCTTTTGATCATGCTCTTAAGTTGGAGCATTGGTTCATGATACTTGTAACCATATGACATGACTTCCACAATATCAAATGTAAGCATACATACCTCATTTTTTTTCCTTTGGGTCATCCAAACTTCTTGCAGCAACTTCCTTGATTGAAAGGGCTTCAATCCCTTGATCTGCTTCACTATTATGTCATCATACCATCATCCCATGAATTCCACAAGATTGGAATTCTTGATGAAACGCTTGTTTTCCCTCATAATCGGTGAACCTTTCAATGAAGATTCCATCAAAGTATCCCCATCAGCAGATGTTTCCTTTTGACAGATGTACGATGAACCTTGTACTAGATGACCTTATCACTTATGTTCCCAATGAGATTCCCAAGAGCTACATCCTTGACTTCCATAGATTCTAACCATCTTTCATGCTTCTCAATGATGATATCCCGAGCTTTTGTTTTCAGTGCTTCTATGATGCCTTGATGCATCCTTTTAGTGAATCATGATAGCCATATCTTATAACAGAAAACTTAGGAACTTGAAAAGAACTTAGGTGAGGAAGACTATCTCAGTCATAGTAGAGTTCTCTTACTTCCTCTTTCTTGGACTTCTTCTTGTCAGCTTCCTCTACTTCCTCGGTGATGTGGGCTTCTTCTCTTCCTCTTTTGTTATTGTCCTTCTTGAGCTTAGGACAATATCTTTTGTAGTGTCCATATTCTTGACACTCATAGCATTGGATTTTGGCCATGTTCTTTTTTTTTTTTTGAGGACCAAACTTTCCAAATTGTTCCTTTCTTGTTGTCATTGCAACATAAGCTTGATTTTGCTCACCTTCTCCCACATCAGATTTGGCCTTTAGTCTAGATTCTTCAATCTTGCATAGTGACCATAGATTGTGGAATGAAGTAGCTTCTTTCTTCCCATAAATACTTGAAGTAAAATTACCCCACTCCTCCGGTAGTGCATTTAATACAACTGTAGTCATTTCACTATCATACATGACTTCTCCCAGTTCTTGTAGTTGATCCCGGATCTCAGATATCTTCATAAAGTATGAGTCTATTCCATCTTCCTTAGACATTTTCAACTTGTAGATTTCTTGTCTTAATGAGATCACTTCTCCAACAGTGCTTACAGAATACAACTCTACCAGTTTGTTGTAGATTTCTTTTGAAGTTTTGAGTTTAGATACATATGGGATGAGGGGATCCTTGATGGATTCTATGAGAATCCTTTGAGCCCTAACTTCCCCTTTCATATACTTGGCAAGAGCTTGAGCATCTTCTTCTTTTGGTTTGGTGATAGATCCTTTCACATGATCCATGACCTCATTTTCAATGATATTTAGATCTGTCCTTTTCTTCCATGCAAGATAGTTTGAAGCCCCAACCAATTTGTTTCTTTCCTTGCAAAAAGACATTTTGACAGATTTAGATAAGGTCATATACTTACTTGATAGGATGCTCCTTTCTCGTTGCTGCTTCCCTGATGTTGATGATGATATAGAGGATAGAAAACTTCCTTTTGATGAAGATAGTTTTCTTCAATAATGATCCTTGATCCCACAGAGAGGGAGATCCCTTGGATCTTTTGATGATGATGATGTCTTCAATGGTAGGGATCTTGCTTGAGAGAGATCACCTTAGAGTCTTGATGACAACGCCTCTAGCTTCCTTTGGAAGAATAGACTTCAAAACACTTCAACTAGATTTGTAGATCCTTTCAACTTGAGTAGACGTAGGGTTTTGGCCTTCTTTTCTGGATGATGATCTTGTTAATTTTGGACAACTAGGTCCAAACTCCATGTTGTGATGCTCCGATGAAGATACCAATATTTTTATTGGGTTCCTCTTTTGGAGAGGTGCAAGATCAATCTAAAGATCACCTTGATCCGATGAGCAGAACATTTATTTTGAATTTATTCAAGATATGTACAGGTCAGCGTTAAGGTTTTGTGCCCCAGCAGTTGTGTCACACACCCTCAGTGATGGATATATATTGGTCAACGTTGGAGGACATTTTCACTCATCTCGTCCTCACACATTTCTCTATCCTCATCTAATTGATTTGTCCTTGGTGGCTCTTCTCTCCACATGTGGGAAATTTCCAGCAGCAGCACTTTTCTGATTTCAGTCTAGGGTTTCTGTAGCAAACTTTGACTAGCGTTGACTTTGGTCAATGCAAGGTCAAATCGACCCGAAACTCTCCCAAAATTTCGATTTTCCAAATCTGCATTTTCTGGCACTATTCTCGAGTCAAAACATTGACTTTGAATTTTCAGCTTTGACCTAGCTGCTACTACTATTTCTGTTGACCGTTGACTTTTTGGGTTGACTTTTGAGTTGACCATTTGGCTGTCCTAGAGGGTTGTGTGACATTGTTAGTTGGTTGACCATATTGAGACTTTGCTGGTTGAAGCATATTGTTGACCGTCGTAACGCACCAACACACTTATATATTTTTGGCTTGTCTTCTGTCGATCTACTGGTATGTTCTATCAACATTTTACTTTATTGTTTATGTGATTGCTATCTGATATTGAAGAAAAAGTAAAGTTGCATCAAACAGAGAACATCTACATAAATTTACATGGTATCAGAGCTGAGGTGAAGACAAAGCCCTAACTTGTAGCAATCACCAAAGAAGAGGATGGGTTCCTCAAACTACAACGGCTTTAAGGCTGATGACAAATTGACTGGGAATGATGACTTCCATGCCTGGAAGATCACATTGGATCTTAACTTGGAAGACCAAGATGTCATGGACTATGTGCATGGTAAAATTCAAGAGCCTCCATCCACTACAACTACTGCTGCCAAAAACAAATACAAGAAGGGAGGAATCAAAGCAAAGTTGATAATCAGGGACTCAATTCACAAGAGTCTGGTTGCCTACATCTCTAAGCTGGGCACATCCAAAGAGATGTATGATAAGTTGGTCAACATGTTCAAGGCCAACAATGCGAATCAAATACTATTCTTCAAGAATCAATTAAAGAATCTAAAGAAACACAGGGATGAGTCTATTCAATCATATTTTCTGAAACTGACCGAGATCAGGAACAATCTATTGGTTATTGGGAAGACAATAGCTGATCGAGAGATGGTACTCACCACACTTGGAGGGCTCTCATCCGAATGGCATGTGTTAAACACTACCATTCTCAATAACAATGTGATACCTGACTTTGACGAAGTACTATCAAGATGCGTTCAAGAAGAGACAATGACGAAGAGTGAAGAATGAAGAAGGAAATACGCATCATTGCTATTCTGAAAAAGAACATGGGTGGTCAAAAGAACAAAAGGAAAGAGCGAGGCCCAAGGAAAGAAGGCGATATTTACCTTGTCTCGGCCGAGTCACTATGCTAGAATGCCCTTTCCAAGAAGGATTCTCTGATGATAACGACAACAACTTAACCAAAGGAATGGCAATCAAAAAGACAACGAGTTCTTGGGAAGAAGGCTCCCTCTGGCGGAAACAATCAACCTTTCAAAAGGTTTAGAAACTCCAGGTATGAGGAGTCAAATGTTGTTGATAAAAGAAATGAATACATTCTTGTATCTGCCCTCTCTGCTGCATCCCCGCCCGACACTATGGATGTCTGGTTGATAGATAGTGGTGCCTCAAGACACATCACTGGGTTCAAGGAAGCACTTTTTGACATGGTTGAGAAGGATACTAATCTGGAAATTATCCTTGGAGATAATTCCATATATCCCAAAAGGTAGGAATGAGGCTGTGACCTCACACTTATCTCAAAGGTCAAATAATCATGAAGGTGTATGTTAGGGTTGTGCCGATGGAAAGCATCCAAGGGGACCTTTCCCCTCAAGCGTCACAAAGACATCTGATGTCTTGCAATTAGTACATTCTAATATGTCTGGTATGCTGCCCGTAACATCCTTGGGAGGATGTTCTTATTATATGATGTTCATAGATGACTTCTCTCGCAAAACCTGGATGTACTTCTTAAAGAAGAAGGATGAGTCTTTCATGTGGTTTCGTACCTTCAAAGCCTTGGTGGAAAATCTGACAGGGAAGAAGATCAAGATATTGAGGACCGATAATGGCACTAAATATGAGACAAACGAGTTCAAGAAATTTTGCAGAGAAGCTGGCATTAAGAGGGAGACCACAACTGTCTATACTCTTGAGCAGAATGGCGTTGCTGAATGAAAGAACAGGAACATTGTGGAAGCTTCCCGTGCAATGCTATGTGATTAGGGTCTACCGAAGTTTCTGTGGGGAGAAGATGCGAACACTGTTGTGCACATACAAAACCGATGCCCACATTCTACCTTGGACTCCAAAACTCCCGAAGAGGTTTTCACTGGTAAGAAACCTGACGTCTCACTCTTTAGAGTTTTTGGATGTCCTGTTTATTTTCATGTCTTAAGAAAGAGAAAGGGTATTTTGGATATTACAGGAAGAAGAGATAATGTTTGCAGGCTACAGCGAAACTGGAGAAACTTGAGACTATAGAGTCTATGTGCCTAGTCAAAAGGGAAGTGGAGATATGCCACGATGTCACCCAATGAAGATGCTTCCACTGAGGAAAGTAGTCAATCTTCCGAGATCTGAGGAAGATCATGAAGCAAGGCCTGGAAATCAAGAAGAACCAAAGGATGAAACAATGCCTGATGTTGAAGGACCGATGGACCTGATTGATCCACCTCCTTCATTGGGAAAGAGACCATCATGGCTCGGGGACACTCTCGAGGATGCTGAGGGACAGGCAGCCCAAAAAGGGGGACATTCCGTGAAAGCAAGAAGCCGAGTAGATACCAAGGGTATCTAGCAGCCATGAGTACTATTGTACAATCCGAGCCTAGATCCTTTGAAGAAGCCGTAAAGCATAAAGTCTGGAAGGATTCTATGCACGAAGAGTATGAGTCCATTATGAAGAATGATGTCTGGGATGTGGTTCCAAGATCGAAGGACAAAGCAGTTGTCACCTCGAAATGGCTCTACAAGATCAAGCATGGATCTGATCGAAGTGTTCGTCTGAAGGCAAGATTCATTGCACGTGGCTTCTCTCAAAGGAAGGCATAAACTATGATGACATGTTGCACACAGCGAGATATACCACCATTCAATCTATCATAACGCTTGTGTGCTAAGGACAGAGTCTTCATGAGATGGATGTGAAGACCGCATTTTTGCATAGTGCGATGAAGGAAGAGGTGTCTATTGGAATTATCTGCGGGGTTCGAAGTCTTTTCCCAGTGACACCCATGTCTGTGGTTTAGGGAAGAAAGCCCTCTATGGGTTGAAGCAAAGACCCGGAGGCTTGAGTAAGAGGGATGATAACTACCTAATGAAATAAAACTGCCTCGCCGTGTCTTGATGCAGACCTTTTCGCTGGGTTGATAGAGAAGCCTATCATTTTGAATATTTGTATGTGGACGACCTCTTCTTGACAGGTGCTGACCCTCTCATTCATCAATGCAAGAGGGAGCTCGCTGCTGAGTTCGAGATGAAGGACCTAGGACTGATGCACTATTTCCTAGGCCTGGAGGTCTGGCAGAGACCTGGAGAGATTTTCCTTTCTCAAGAAAAATACATTGTGAAACTTCTGGAAAGATTTGGTATGGTGGACTGCAAGACCGTGTCAACACCGATGGAACTCAACTTCAAGAAGTTGAGTGGCAGTGCTGCTGGGCCCGTATTGGCCAATCCTACTGAGTATTGTCAACTCGTAGGGGCTCTGATGTTCTTAGTGAACACCCATCCAGATATATGTTTTGCAGTGAACACTTTGAGCCAACAGATGGTTGAGCCTCATCACTTTCACTGGGTTGGTGCCAAGAATCTTCTGAGATATCTTTGGGGCACGATAAACCATGGTACAAGAGGCTGCCCCAGCAGGAAGCGTGCTCTTGGATATATGGATGCGATTGGGGTACAGTAGTGTCTGGTGGATCATAAAAGCACATCGGGATGCTGCTTCACATTTGGATCTACATCAGTATCATGGATGAGCAGGAAGCAAAAGTCGGTGGCTTCTGGCTTTGGCTGGAAGTCGGATACATTGCGGTGAGTATAGCACAGTGTTGTGAAACGGATTTGGTTAAAGCTCTTTGGCCTAAATTTGTTCGGGCATGTACTAGATACCAAGCGTGCTGTGATAGCAGAGTGAGATTCGAGGTATCTAAGAATCTGTGTTCCCCGATCAGTCAACCTCGATCTATCGGGTACCTTTGCTCCAAGGGATGTAGTGGCTAGGCACGTGGGATGATCATATATGAGCTGGTGGTGGTGAGATGTGTCCCCAAAGCCCTACCAGGAAGGTCAAGTTCCCAACATCCCGTGAGTCTCTTGCATTGGTCGACGACCCTATGTTGAGGGTCTGTGGTTCCCAATGAGCTCGGGAGCTGCGGGGGCTTTGGGATGGCTTGCCAGGGCTAAGCACACACAGGGCTAGGCTTGCTGAACCTTGTTGGTGTGCTTTTGCCCCACCGTTGTGATGATTGAGTTGGTTCACCTCTCATTATGTGCACGTGTGTCCTACGGGTGGGTCAGGGCTCATGGAAGTGCCTCTCGTTTAAAACGGTGGGGTGAGAAGATTAGAGGCCATGTAAGGCGATGGAGCTTGGCCTTGGAGATTTCCGTACTTCCGATCTGGATGGCACGGTCCAACCGCCGGTGGATCGAGTCAGTGAGTTTCGAACCTCTCGGCCCGAGTCGGATGCCAACTTGGGTTGGTATGAGACTCTTTGTGAGTCTTATAGAGGTTTCAGACCTCTGGGCTGAATTTGTCAGCCGGGGGATGATGTCTTTGTGACTGACCCACTTCTGTTCTGAAATAAAGAGGCCAGCAAAGCAAGTTACGGCGGGATGACGCACGATGTTTGATTGCACTGATGGATGGAGTTCTCCCTAGTTGAGAGGGAGTGTTAAATTTGGACAACTAGGTCCAAACTCCATGTTGTGATGCTCAGATGAAGATACCGATATTTTTATTGGGTTCCTCTTTTGGAGAGGTGCAAGATCGATCTAAATATCATCTTGATCCGATGAGCAGAACATTTATTTTGAATTTATTCAAGATATATGCAGGTTGGCCTTAAGGTTTTGTGTCCCAGCAGTTGTGTCACACACCTTCACTGTTGGATATATATTGGTCAACGTTGGAGGACATTTTCACTCATCTCATCCTCACACATTTCTCTCTCCTCATTTGATTGGTTCGATGTCCTTGGTGGCTCTTGTCCCATTGGGAAATTTCCGACGGCAACATTTCGATTTCGGTGTAGTGTTTGCAGCCGAGCTTTGACCAGCGGTGACTTTGGTCAATGCAAGGTCAAATCGACTCGAAACTCTCCCAAAATTTTGTTTTTCCTAATCCGCATTTTCTAGCACTATTCTCGAGGCAAAACGTTGACTTTGACTTTTTAGCGTTGACCTAGCTGCTGCTGTTTGTGTTGACTATTGACTTTTTGGGTTGACTTTTGAGTTGACCGTTTGGCTGTTCTAGAGGGTTGTGTGACATTGCTAGTTGGCTGACCATATTTAGACTTTGCTGGTTGAAGCATCCTGTTGACCACCATAATGCACCAACACTCTTATATATTTCTGGCTTGTCTTCTATCGATCTACTAGTATGTTCTATCAACATTTTACTTTATTTTTTATGTGATTGCTGTCTAATATTGAAGAGAAAGTAAAGTTGCATCAAGCATAGAACATCTACATAAATTTACAAATCTTAATACTTCTTCGTAGACTTCTTGACTTCAAGATGATCTTCGCTTTGAGATTTGATCCTTGTGTGTCCCTTGATAAGATTCCCTTCCTTAGTCACTTTAGCTCCGTTTCCATGTTGAGAAATCTAGGGCATAGAGATTAAGTGATTTCTCTTTTATTAGTAACTACTTGTGAGTACTTTTACTTCTTTAGATTAGGATCTCCTTTTACTTAGGTTATTAGTGTTCTTCTTCATAAAACAACTACCAATGTATAAACCATAAAGGGACAAGAGAAATAGAATCTAATCTGTCAGCCAGGGCCAAAACCTCTCACTCGTTGAGAGGAAAACCCGAACAAATTCTTCTTCTTATAGAGATTCCAATTGACGAATACCAAGACCAAGACCCTTGACCTAGTTTTCACCCCAAGACCAAGACTCCAAGCCTTCTTCCTCTTCCTTGAGTCAACAATAGTCAAACCCTTTGCTTTTTGTTACTTTCCCTGCCTCCTTACTGCAATTTATAGGTCTTCAACTTTGACTTTCTCGGCCTTCTTACTGCAATTTTATAGGTCTCTTTGTTGGCCTCCTTACTCCAAATTTATAGGTCTGCAATTTTGCACTAGTGGAGATATTTTTAGCCCAAAACAATCTTGTCTTCTAGTCCCTCCTTGGGGAGAGGCTTCCTTGATGATACTTTGACTTAACCACCAAGGTGCAAGGGGTCAAATTTTCTTAAAAAATCCATTTTCCCCTTGGTGGAGGACCTCCAAAAATTAATTCTTTTTTGACCCACAATTTTTTATTATTATTTTCCACTTGGAGAGTATTTATTTTCTCTCAAATTATTTTTTGAATCAAAAATAATTAATTTTTTGGCTTAGAATTTTTATTTAATTTTTCCAGAAAAGTTCATTAAATGACTAGAGGGTGTTGAGAATTTAGAGGGCTAGTGTTTATTTCAAATTCTCTTCTTGATAATTACTTGTGAGCTTACTTGAGTTACTTATGAAGCTTAGTTAGTCTTTCATCAAGTCAATGATCAAAAGCACGAGACACAAAATTAGGCTCCTAGAGCCAGGGAAAAACCTCTCCCTCTTGGAGAGGAAAACCCATAAGAAATTCTTCTTATAGATCTTCAAATGACAAGTACTATGACCAAGACTCAGACCTTTGACCTATGAATGCTTCCAAGACCTTGTCATTGCTTCTAAGTCTTTCTCCAACGCTGATCTTTCTTTCTTCATCAATGTGTACTGATCAACATACAGAACTTGGTCTCTAATCCTTTGCATATAATATAGATGTAGAACCTTTGAGTAGGAAGGTAAATCATAGATTTACCTTCCTCCTTTTTCCATACTACTTACTAACATAATCAACTTCATTCACAGCTTCATAATGCTTCACAACAAATATGCTTGAATCAAACCTTTTATTACGCTGTGCTTATCCTGTACTTGTCCGAATTTATGTCACTACTGTAATAACATATAACATCTATATATATATATATTATACAGATATATCTTTTATCCTGATTCGAATACTTGTATACCCGATTTTTTCTATCCCTAGAGAATACTAGACTTCTCTGCCATCCACATTAACCTTAGAAGAATCCACATTTTCTTCAAAGGAATCCGCAAGTACAGTTGTGATACATCCGCACTAGAAACCCTGTTCTTGTTCACATCTTTTATACTGTTAAAAACTTAGAGAATTTCGTACTAGTACTTTGTTTTTAATCCGCATCTCTGGCATAGTAATCTGCATCCTGTTCAGACCAATCTGCACCCTGAACCAATCTTCTAAAATTCACACTGCATTTTCTATCTTAAGTCCGCACTTAAGTTCAAAGTGATCCGCACTTCCCTTTTGCTGTATCACTTCAAAGAGATCCGCAATTTTTTTTGATGAACTGAACTGCAACGTCTTCATATATATATATATATATATAGCACATTTTCTGTTTGAAGGCGGACCATACATCTTGTATGAGGGCCAACTTCACCATTGAGTATGTAGGCCGACTTGTATTGTATTTATCCCAGCGTTTATGAGGGTATCTTGAGCATCTTCCAAAAGCAATTTCTTCAAGGTATCATGACAAGGTGTTGGAGCATATAACTAGACCCTTTATCCATATGACACTTAATTACATTTGTGACTAGAAGATAATCTTAATAGACATCAAGAAGAAGTCTATTGACCTATAAAATCTTGCTCATGAAACCCATGAAGAAAGTACAACAAAAATACATTTTATTATCTTTGTCTTCTTCTTTACATAAATACATAATTACATAGTCATTATGAAGACCGACCTAGTTACACTTTTCAACACTCCTCCTTAACTAGGGAGGTATTCATACAGATACATGGTCACTTTCAAACCGAAGAATCTGATAAGAAGCATCGGATTGGTAATTGCATCTGTATATCATCATATCAACCGGCATTGTCCTAATGCAAGGCCTTGACTAATAACCCCATCTCTCAACGAGACAATGGGCTACAATGCTGGCAAGACACATGACTTATAGACACCAAAGTCATTGTCTCTCCAAGGTACATACCCCACCTAGGTGTTCCTAGAGTATGACCTTCCTGGACTATTCTTCTCTTGGGTAGCCAGCCCTCAAAGAATATCGGTCCTTGACTACTCTTATCTTGAATTCCCTATCTCATTCTCACAGAGTATCGAATGCCAGATGATTACCAAATCATCCATTCTGCCTTCTAGGTGAAGACCAGAATGATGTGTCTATCCATTCTCTTCACATGGCCTTCACTAAGAGTTACGGTTGTTGGTCTTGGTCTAGTGCATGACACATGTAATAGAGAATCACATACATAACTCCCTCTCAACACAGGAAGGACATACTACAAGTTTCTTCCAAGCAAGAAACACACCACCAAGCTCCCTATCAACCAGGGTCCTGCAGCAGCAATCCAACTACTCATGAAGAATTCTTCCCCTCGATGTCATGGATTTTGATATTGAGGAATCTTCAACTTTTGGCTTCATAGGGCACAGATCATCCATCACTTTCAGTGACGAGTCATGTCCACTATCAGAAAGTGATTCATTAGTCTTTCTCATTTGGTCCACCATTATGCCATGCTGCTTTCCTTCGAATCATCTCCAAGGATCATACATTCTTTCTCATGATTAGCAGCCCTGCACAAATTCATCTAGATAAACATATACATATGAACTTTTAAAACAAAAGTTACTGTAATGACCAAACTCAAGTTATAGGGAACATAGAAATATTAGCACGCATATGAGACATGCATATGATAGCTACATATGCATGTATCACGTGTACTGCACTAGTATATGCACTATTCAATTATGAAAAATCTCAGTGTAGGGTAATGAGTGAATTATTGAAGTATTGAGTAAATACCTAACTCACTAGAAAATAATGAATGTATTGTGAGGTAAAAGGTATACCTACCATTATCATAATATAACTAATATATTGTAAGGAAAATAAAAGCATTGACTTATGAAAATAAAAGATGATATTTTAATAAAATCCAAGATATTTACTAAAATGATGATATTCAATAATAAATCCAAGATATTTTAGGAATCTAAGATATTTTAAAAAGAGAATATTTTAATAAATATCTTGAAAGGGGATTTTACTAAGATATTTATTAAAAGAGGATATTTTAATAAATATCTTGAAAAGGGATTTGCATATAAAAGGAGAAGGGGAGGGGGGGCGGGCGCGAACTTGATGGGTCAGTGAGGTGGGAAAACTGACCTGGATGTTGTCAGAGGATTTCTAACTGTGGGAGACAAAAGCAATGAGTTCTAACAGAGTCATAGAGTGATCTTGATTGTTTTTGGAGTTTTGGGCATGGGGGCCAAAAGAATTGTCTTTTGGATCTGGGGATCGGAGAGGTAGATCCCAGATAGGCTGGGAGGAAAATGGCGGTTTGGTAATGGGAGCAGGAGCCATGGCAAGCTAGGAACATCTTCAAACACGGTTCCAGATAAGTATTCAATAGTGAATTGATATATTCTACTTCAAAAATTTCACTTTGGATTGTGTAGTATCAATTTTGCTATTGATTGTTAATTGTGAAAATTTCGGGCTTTACACATGGTATCGGAGCATGGATTTAATCCTTCGAGACCTCAGGGTGTTAAAAATTTAGTTATACAATTCGGTAGCAATTCCCACTCTCCCTTTCGTATTCGAATCTCCAGTGGGCCCACTCCCATAGCGCATCGTTTCATTATGGGTTTCCACTACACTTGTGCATTCCTCCACCGTTTCCCTTCTATATAGTAGCGCTTCCTAAGGGTATAAAAAGCCTATGAAATAAGCGTCCTCTACTATGGGATCAAAGCCGATCTCATCAAAGCCACACCAAGGTGAAGTTTATCCCGAGAATTCCTCCACATCAGCTTCAATTTAGCAACCATTCCTTGGGCTTATTGCAACAGTATCCTTGGATGTATAATATCCATAACAACGACAACTCTTCCAATGTAACATCAACAACTTTACATAGAATTGCAACAACAATCAATAACAAATCTAACCCAAAAGTTAACTTACAAGATTATTCGTGACCTAAGAAGCAACTTAACCATGACATCTATTAATTCTGTTACTCCGAATTAGTCTGTCATCCAACCAGATCTCAGAGGGGTAGGTTGCGACCTCCCTGGATTCTTCTGCAACTACAGTTTGTAACCCTCGCTGTCATAGAGGGGGTGATCCACTGCTAATTCCATCTACAAACCATGTATTGTTGTTTGGAATGAGGTCGTTGTCACAAGTGTTTACTGATCCCGAGAATTCCTCCACAAGGTTAATTTGTTGCTAGAATGAAAACTTTTGAAAATAGGTATATGATTTAAAGAATTGGTTAATTGGTTATTACATGCCACAAGGCGACTACAGGGGCAGGGGGAGGAAGAAACGAAGATTCCGCATGTGGGATTGAAGGTTCGTGTTTCCGGTTGTGGACATTGTTAATTTGGTTTTCTCACTCCCCAAACTAACAGTATAGGACCAATAAATACCATCTAATCATTCATCGTAGCTCTATAGAAGTAAATTGCCACGCTGTAGGCGGTTGCCCTATCCATAATAATGTTAGAGGCTCCACACTTGAGTTCGACCTTGTGACTTTAGCCTCTACGGAAGTTGATTTTGAGATCTTCCAGCGAATAGACTTAAAGAATGTCTCTGCCGTCACTTGTTTGGGCACACAAATCTATTAAGATCGAAATAAGGGAATTATAGGATAGTAAATTATTGTAACCAATTTAACTGAGTCATTTTACCAGTGAGTAGGTCGCAATCCTCTGGAATTAATGAGTTTTGTGAATTTAATTCCCAAACTATGTTTATGATTTTCGATTTATACATTTTAATAAACACCATACATTATGTCAATCCAAAACCTCTTATCCAATCCCAATATATAATCGGTGGAACTTTTCATTAAATTTCTAAATAAATATATTCAATAATAATTTAATATTTAATTAAATTATATCGAAAACATATATAGCTAAGAATGTCCAATACAAAGAGACATCATACCATTCATAGTTTTAATTCATGGCCATTTGGTTCTTGGCGTAAACATTAGTTATTTATATATTTAGATAGTTTGAAGATTGAGATAAAATAAAGAATTTAAATCTCTTTTAAAAATTAAATTGTTTTAGGATTTTTTTATATAGTTTTTGATCAAATTAGAAATATTCAAAATGTGCATTACATTAGTTATTCATATATTTAAATAGTTTGAAGATTGAGATAAAATAAAGAATTTAAATCTCATTTAAAAATTAAATTGTTTTAGGATTTTTTTATATAGTTTTTGATCAATTTAGAAATATTCAAAATGTGCATTTTAATTATTTAAAACTGCCTCGGATGATATTGACATCCAGTTTGAAAATAAATTAAAGTGTTATGTCGACCATAGGTGTTTTGTTGAAATGTTTTGGTAATTAGACCTCTGAATATATATATATATATATATAATGTTGCATAGTGTTTGGAAGGGTATTTATATTATTATTAATTATTATGATTATTTATATCTGTCATCATTTTCCTATGTGGATAAAGATACTTACCCAAAATGTGAATAAGGAAGTATATATATATATATATATAAAGGTTTTAAAGTACTGGAAAAACAATTTATTTCAACTATTTATTGAAGAGGTTCTAGTAGTTGTATCATTAAATGTTTTGGTAATTAGACCTCTGAATATATATATATATATATATATATATATAATGTTGCATAGTGTTTGGAAGGGTATTTATATTATTATTAATTATTATGATTATTTATATCTGTCATCATTTTCCTATGTGGATAAAGATACTTACCCAAAACGTGAATAAGGAAGTATATATATATATATATATATATATATATATATATATATATAAGGTTTACAATACTGAAAAACAATTTATTTCAACTATTTATTGAAGAGGTTCTAGTAGTTGTATCATTATGTCCAAAAATGAGAGGAATTGATTAAATCAATTTTTATATAGTGTTATAATAATATTTCATAAACATAATTATGCATATCTTAAGTTATATATACCTTCTTAAATACAGTGGCGGAGGGATTATTAACCTTCCATTATCTTGTCAAAGAAGCTTTATTACCAAAAGTCATTAAGGCATTATAAAATATATATATATATACAAAAGATGAGGAGAATAAGTAGAGAAAGAGATAATAAAGGGAAAAAGAAAGGAGAAAGGTAAGAGTGTAAGTATGAATAGGAAATAAAGAAATAAAAGATGCGGGAATGTAGATAAAAAAAAGAAATAATAATAATAATAATTACGACTAAACAAATAAAATCCCCCTTAAACTATTAAGATCGACGATAACCAGTCCAAGGAAGAGCGATCTCACCTTGAGGGAGGAAATCCAAGGGGGGTCCAAAGATTTAGATTATAAACAAACACAGGAGGATATTTCTAGGGAGATACAAAAGATTAAACTCCTGGAATTTCTAGGAAAGTGAGTTGGAAGGAATGACAAGGTGTTTCACAATGAGAGGATATTTTTCCACCTCTAAGACAAAGATTTCTATATTTAGTTAAAGGAAAGTGTTGTGATTTGGTGGGGAAATTTAGAAAAGCATTTGCATATCACATCGGAAAATGTTCCCTGGGAGTTGTTCGAAGAAAGTACAGAACATCAGTCCATTGTAGTGAAGTCCTCATGTACTATTAACGACATAAAAATCAAAATATTATTTGATATTGGTGCTACTGATAGTTTTATTTCATCATATACATTAAATAAATGTGGGTTGGCAGCTTGCAAACAAAACGATTTCAAATAGGTAGAAATGGCTTCAGGAGAACTTCAGTCCATAGGTTTAAGTGTTGAGGAATACAAAGTTAATTTAGGGGTCAGTTAGACTAGGTTGAAAGTACTTAGGATGAATGATCACAATGGGAAATAACTTAGTTTCTAACTATTTCCCGAGATCTTGTGTTGATTCTTGGATATCACCACCTTATTTTCATAGTTATAGCAACAATCCTAATATAACCCGAGGTGTATTACTCCAAGTCATCCTTGATAATTTACCAAAAGTATTCAATGTTATGTAATATTCAATGACAAGAAAAGTGGTTTTCAACTTTTGGAAGAAATTGAAGCTTTTAACAATGATAAAATGAAATTTTATATAATTCGATATTCGAAAGCTATGAACCCTAGGATGATACATTTTATTAGAAGAGATGGGATATTTAATGCTAATCTATGTATCGAAGACATATATCAAGCTCAATCCCACTTGATTCCTAATCCATTACTTTTACTTTACATTCCATCCGACAAAGGAGATGAGATAACTCATGAATATCAACTGCAAACTTTTCCACAATGAAGTTTAAGATTTTGTATATCGTGCAAATAAAGTTTGAAGTACATTCAAATTATTATATTAGAATGAGCACATTAACATCACTTTAGACATTAAACTTTTTTTTTTTGGGTAACTTTTGAACATTAGAATGGAAACTATCGTAATTGTTTTTATGCAATTGAAACATTCTATTCTTGAAGTGACGTTGAACTTTCCATATATATATATATATATCTTATTAGCTGATAACTATAACCATTGATGATATAAATTTATGCAAATATCTTTTATATTGTTTTCTTATGTTAATACTTTAATTATTATTCAAGTATATGTGTAAGTGGTTTAAGGAGTAGAGTGAAGATTTAAATTTTTATAGTTTAATATACACTAAATTGGACATTTTGATATTTCAACCATTTGTCATTGTTAAGATAGATAATTAGCCTTTTACAACCGTAAGGATATATCGATGTTCAAAACAAAATAATATGGCAACATAGCATTTTCATGGAAAGGAAAACAATGTGGTTTAGGAAAGAGAAATTAGGGACATTATGACACTATATAAGATGATTCATGGTAATTATTTAGGTATATATAAAGATTAGTTGGCGGAGTTGCTCCAAAGAAGTTAACTCTTGAAGAAAGGAAGTGTTGAAAAGTGTAACTAGGTCGGTCTTCATGTTGACTATGTAATTATGAAAAGAAGAAGTAATTAAGTGTCATTCATGCTCCAAGACTTTGCTGGAAGTCTAGCTCATCACTGCCTTCAATCAACGATGGAAGACAAGCTGTAATTACCGTGGAGGTTGCCACATTAAATGAATGAAGATTTCCCACTTCATGTCGACTTATTCACAATGAGCAAGTCGGCTAGATAGTCGGCCTAAGAGCTTACACAGTCATATATATATACCTTATGTGCGGGTCAATTGAAGACAAGTTTTTCGGTGCAGATGCTAATTGAATAGCTGACAGGTCCAAAGTAAAATGCGGATATTTACATGAATGAACAATGCGAACACCATATGAAGACCTTGTGGTCATTACAGTAGAGACAGAGCATGAATGTACAGTGCGGACACCATATGAAGACCTTGCGGTCATTACAGCAGAGACAGAGCATGAATGAACAATGCGGACACCATATTAAGATCTTGCGGTCATTACATCAGAGATGGAGCATGAATGTACAGTGCGGACAACATATGAAGAAGTGCGATCATACTGTGTTGGTATAATCGAATGTCT
Source organism: Pinus albicaulis (assembly GCA_034641835.2). Lineage (NCBI taxonomy): Eukaryota > Viridiplantae > Streptophyta > Pinopsida > Pinales > Pinaceae > Pinus > Pinus albicaulis. Next base: position 110,098,442 of record CM076574.1, read on the forward strand.
CTAATATAAGACAATGTTGGGAAAAGTGAATGTCTCAAGAAGGGTTGCGATCATGCTGCAATAACAAATGCAGTTGCGAATTGATAAGAAGGGCTCTAGAATAGAAAAGGAATTCTGAAGTGTAAAGGAAGGAAGGTAAATCTGTATTACTCTTGCCTAAAGTTTGTGTTCTGTACATTTTGATAATTGACTTGATGAAAGATTAACTAAGAGAAGACATAAGCAACATAAGAAAGCTCACAAGTAATTATCAAGAAGAGAATTTGTATTAACCTGAAGCCCTCCAAATTATCAACATGGTTTCAGAGTTGAGGTAAAGGAGAAGAAGGGAAAAGGTAGCTTGAAGATCTTTGGCTCTCATTATTGGCACATCTCTAAATCATTCAAAGGAGCTTCTAGAATCTTGATGCAAGTTTTGGATGACTAACTAGACGCAATACGAAATCTGGGCTACTAGTAATATGAGCTCCTTACTAGCTATGGAATACAGTACGATTCACATTTGAAGGGAGATTGATACATAACAATAATCTATACAGAGATGCGAATGCATGGGTAACAATAATGTATTGATATCAATCTATTTAGGCAACCTCTATAACAATTAGGCTGAAACTGCAGAGAAAGAAAAGAAGGCCGAGCTTGGGAATTCACTAAAAAGGAGCTATAACAGATTCAGTATATAAGAAAGTCTAATGCAATTTTGAGCATAACAAATAATCCAATATGCTACAATATACCGTTCTAAGGATATCCGAAGCTCTGTCATGAAGTTCTAAGGATCCAAAATCTTGAGGTCTCTATCTAGTAAATGCAGATGGTGTGATAACAATCTTTGGTATGATGCGATTTGTAATTCTAAGGCATTATCATCATTACAACAAGGATCTAATCCTTACCCTTGAAGAAGATCATCCAAAGAGAAAACACTAACACATCTTTTCTCCGTTGCCATCAAAGAAATCAAGTTGAAGACTTTATCTTCACTTATCAAGTAAGTATCTTTCATTCTATAATCAAATTTGGTTAAATGACTTTGTTTTTGCAAGGAGATCTATAAGCTGGCTGGGTTACCAAGAATCCTTGCATGAGGAGGATAGTCACAGTCCTCGAAGAAAGTAAAGTCATGAAAAGCCTATGAGGGATTGGAGACATCAAGAGAATATAAGATAAGTTGAAAGAACTATTCTATGCAATAAATAAAGTTATGTCACTTAGACCCGATTTACACAAAATTGAGGTATCAAAGAATGAAGGGATATCTTCATAAGATCTCAACTGTGAGATCGGGAAAAGGTGATAAGATGGACAACATAACAAATAGACAAGAAAATTACCTCATTCAACTTGTGGTATTTATGCTAGATCAAGGGCAAAAATGTTGAAGGATGAAAGACTCAAACACTTGTTGAGGAAATGTGGAAGACTTATGGACATTACAAGAAAGATGGTCCTAAAGGGACAATCTCAATAGGAGAAAGAAAGGAAGCTCATATCATCAAAAAGAATGGAGGAAGCTGAAGAAAAGAAGTTCAAGGGAAATCACACAAACTTATGAATAAGGAATTGATTTCTGTTGGTTATATGATAGGAAAGAAGCATGGCAGGAGCTCCTGGTAAATCAGCTCTGGGGGAAAACCTCTAATAACATTACTAATGGAAAGCAGTCATCAAAAGAAAGGGTCATCATGGAAACATATTTTTGGGATGTGATATAGATGAAGCAGGCCAAGAGAATGAAGTTCTTCATTCCTAAGAAATTGCTACAGGATGACTCAAGGGAAAAAGGGTGTGAGGTATGTATATATATTTATATGCTAACATTGGATGTTGTGAAGTCATGTCATATGGTTGTAGGTAATGAATTTCTGTATTTTGAAGTATGATCTGTGGAGAAGTATCTCTCAGTACATGGACAGATGAAATCAACATAATATGTCCTCATGGAATATGAGGTGGTTGTATATGAACGAGAAACTAGAAAGGGTGTAAGTCCCCGGGATTGTGCAGAGAGGAAGAAGATCATGAAATGCAACCATGTCAAGAGGCAGTTATCATCTGAAAGCCAAGAAGATGTGACTAAGAGATCACCTGGGAGGATATGTAGACTCTGACAAAAGTCTGGTAAAAGGACCCTTGATATAACATATCATTAGGAGATGTGTCAACCTGTATGAAGGATGTCGATACCCACAGGAAGATGTCATGGTGAAAGATCATCATTAAGGTAACTTTTGTGCTAAAAATTTATATGTATATGTTTATCTGAATTACCTTGTGCAGGGTTGCTAATCATAAGAAAGGATGCATGATCCTTGGAGATGATTCAAAGGAAAGCAGCATGGCATAACAGTGGACCAGATAAGGAAGTCTGATGAATCACTTTCTGATAGCTGACATGACTCAGGATGAAAGTGATGGATGATTTGTGCCCTATAAAGCTAAAAGTTGGAGATTCCTCAATATCGAAATCCATGACATCGAGGACAGGAATTCTTCATGAGCAATTGGGTGTCTCATCATTGTTGCTGGAGGTTCCTGGTTAAGAGGGAGCCTGATGGTAAGTTTCTTACTTGGAAGAAACTCGGTAATTCCGAAGGATGAGCTTAGGTACATTCCTTTTATAAGAATGAGTACATTCCCTCGTGGAATAAGTTCTCCCTGGTTGAGAGGGAGAGATAGAAACATCATTCTGGTCTTGGGAAGACAGAATGGAGGATTAGGTAATCATCTGGCATTTGATACTCTTTGAGAATGTGTTAGGGAATTCAATATAAGAGTAGTCGGGGACCGATATTCTTTGAGGGCTAGATACCCAAGATAAGAATAGTCCAAAAAGGTCATACTTTGGGAACACCCGGGTGGAGTATGTACCTTGGAGAGATAATGACGAAGGTGTCTATAAGTCATGTGTCTCGCCAACATTGAAGCGCATTGTCTCGTTGAGAGATGGGGCTGTTAGTCAAGGCCTTGCACTAGGACAATGCTGGTTGATATGATGCTATACAGATGCGATTACCAATTCGATTCTTCTTATGAGATTCTTCAGTTTGAAAGTAACCTTGTACTTGTATGAATACCTCCCTAGTTAAGAGGGAGTGTTGAAAAGTGTAACTAGGTCGGTCTTCATGTTGACTATGTAATTATGAAGAGAAGAAGTAATTAAGTGTCATTCATGCTCCAAGACTTTGCTGGAAGTCTAGCTTATAACTGCCCTCAATCAATGATGGAAGACAAGTTGTAATTACCCTGGAGGTTGCCACATTAAATGAATGAAGATTTCCCACTTCATGTCGGCCTATTCACAATGAGCAAGTCGCCTGGATAGTCGGCCTAAGAGTTGACACAGTGATATATATATATATACCTTATGTGTGGATCAATTGAAGACAAGTTTTTCGGTGCAGATGCTAATAGAATAGCGGATAGGTCCAAAGTAAAATGCGGATATTTACATGAATGAATAGTGCGAACACCATATGAAGACCTTGAGGTCATTACAACAGAGACGAAGCATGAATGTATAGTGCAAACACCATATGAAGACCTTGCGGTCATTACAGCAGAGACGGAGCATGAATGTATAGTGCGGACACCATATGAAGATCTTGCGATCATTACAGCAGAGACGGAGCATGAATGTACAGTGCGGACACCATATGAAGAAGTGCGATCATACTGTGTTGTATAATCGAATGTCTCTAATATAAGACAACGTTGGGAAAAGTGAATGTCTCAAGAAGGGTTGCGATCATGCTGCAATAACAAATATGGTTGCGAATTGATAAGAAGGGCTCCAAAATAGAAAAGGAATTCTGAAGTGTAAAGGAAGGTATGATTTACCTTCCCACAATAAAAGTATTACTCTTGCCTAAAGTTTGTGTTCTATACATTTTGATAATTGACTTGATAAAAGATTAACTAAGAGAAGACATAAGCAACATAAGCAAGCTCACAAGTAATTATCAAGAAGAGAATTTGTAGTAACCTGAAGCCCTCCAAATTCTCAATAGGAAGAATGGTATTGAAAGCATGACCATGGACATTATGACAAGACCATTAGATGTGAAGCTACAACCACATAAAAGGCTAAGCTACTTTGAGGTAAATTGATGGATGAAAGAAAACACAAACTATTCAAGAAATGTTGGGAGAAATCATGAGTAATCAAATTGAGTACAAATATAGTTCACTAAAGGTACACATCAAACGAAGACAAAATGGATGAAACATATGTTAAGATGGTAAAAAACCACCCTGTAAGGTAGTAAACACACTATTAGAACAAGACGATATAGTTACCAAGAGAGTGCAACAGAAAATTTCAAAGTTTGATCTCCATTGTTACCATAATATAATCAATATAGTCCCTAAGGAGGGCAGGAAAAGAAAGGAATTACAAACTTCGAATGATGATAATAAATTTTAGTTATCATAATCAGCTTAGAATATTGAGATCGACAAGAATAGCACCAAAGGTGAGTAAGTGGAAGTATCACAAAGCAATATAAGAAGTCAATGACATTAGATTAAAGAGTGAATCTATAATAAATTGATCAATTAGGATAATTTATGTGCATGACAACATCTATAATAGTTTCTCCCTCTAATGGGAGAGACATTATAAAATTTTCCTTGAGTGACTAACTATATCCATGGATTATGGACATCATGGAGTATGATTAGGAAATTCTATCTCGTGATGCCTTAAAACCTGAAATGATAAGTAGATTACATTCGATATCCACGTTATTGAATTTATTTATAGGATATTACCCAAGTTGGGGAATAGTAATGACATTTCCAAGTGTAATAATTTTATGCATTAAGAGAGAAGGAAAGAAAACCATGATGACTAGAGGTGAGAAAACAAAGTCAATTTGATAATATGTTCTTTTTCAAATTGAAGTAGACATGGAATATTAGGAATATCTGGTATAAGGAAGTGAAGGGATATTTTCTATTGAGAAGAATTTTCTTAAGGATATTAGCAACATGATTGATAAGGGTCAAAACAATGACCTATAAGGAGGAGCTGTGAACACTCTTAATTTGTTAAGAATTACAAGTGATAAACTGGGAAAATGTTTAATGGTAAATATTAAAGATAATAATTGTACACTGTTAGAAAAGAAAATACATTTGGTGATAAGATGAGGCCTAAGGACTAATGAGAAAACAATTATGTAAAAAATAAGAAGTTGGTATGCCATTGATGAGTTATGTGTTGAATTAAATGAGTCAATGTAATAAAAATGAAAAGACTATGATCATTACAATATCTGAAAAGGCTATGGTCATGTGCTAGTTTGAAACTTAGGTTACTAATTGATATTGAAACCTTGAAATTAACACTTCTAGTGACCAAAACAAATGCCTCCACATATGTAAGTCACACCTTGGATAATATGAAAGACACCCTCAATTGAGAAGCATGCATAAACATTTGTAAAATCCAACATTGATTTTCTAACACCTTGGTCTATACGGGAAATTTGAAGAAAGCCCTACTTGAACAAGATAGACCAAGTATAGTGCAAAGTGAATAATGCATTTTTAAGCAGTAAAAAATTCCTTCAATGAAGATAAACCTCCCACTAAGGAATCTTTAGAGTAGTCATTTAACTCTTCCTCCATCTCCAGCATAACTTGGGAAATTTGAAGAGAGCCCTGCTTGAACAAAGTAGACCAAGTATAATGCAAAGTGAATAATGGATTTTCAAGCAGTAACAAATTCCTTCAATGAAGATAAACCTCCCACTAAGGGATCTTTAGAGTAGTCAATTAACTCTTCCTCCATCTCTAGCATAACCCTAATGATTAGCCCTGCAAAACCCTACTCCATGGCTTCTAGATTTTAGGCTAAAGATGAGCTGAAATAACTTGATAAAGAAGTTAATGTTATTATTATCTCTTTGGATCCATATTACAGATCAAAGATAATTAGACTTAAAATTAAAAGACAAATAAATAACAAGAATTAAAAGATTGGTTGGATCCATATGTAGTTTTGTGTTTTAGAGTTCTTAATCAACCTGTATCAAGAAATTAGATCATGCTTCAACCTAAGAAATCAGGTTTGTCCCCCTGGGCCATCGAATCCCGACCGTACCCTGTGCGGATACGGCCTTATCTCGTACAATTGGATTCACTGTCTAAAAAAACTGCGATTTTGGCTTATGAAACACCGAATCTGCTCATTCTTTCTCACCGTTTTGTGTTTGTGAAATGAGCAAGGAGCAAGGGTTTGCAAGAAGAAAGGGTTAGCAAGGAGAAAGGGAGTTCTTTCGAAGAGATTCAAGCATCCGGTGAGTGCATTGTCTCTATATTTTGCATTTAGTTTGCTGTTAGTGTTTGCATGTGCATATGTTTTATATATTTGGTTATTTTTGTTTATTTTTTACAGTATTCATGGCTTAATCAAACGCAGCAAGACATGGGCAAAGAAAGGGGAAGAATGTCACCATTGGAGATGCCCCTCCTGTCCCTGTTTCATCAGGGTCTGCAAGTATTCCATCTATTGGAAGTGGGGCTGCAACAACAACTTCAAATGTGCAGGGAAAACAAATTCATGACCCCAAATACCCATTGTGGAAATATGTGACAAGAGAAAGAGGGGCAGGAAAAAAGGGAGGAGGAGGAAATTGTTCATGGAAATGCAATATATGCGGCGACCATTTCACTTCCACATATTTCCGTGTGAAAGCTCATTTGTTGGGTATTCCAGGTTGTGGCATTAAATGTTGTACAACAATTGAATCGGCACAAAGGAAGGAAATGGAGAAAGAGCAATTTGTTGGTGAGACAAATGTGGCATCAAAAAAAAAAAAAACAAGAATGATAACCCCTTTCCATTCTTAAGGAAAAGCAACAACAAGTTCCTTTTTGAGACTTTTAGTAGGGGACAATCAGCAAAGAGAAAGGCAATTGCAGTTGGTCCAATGGACAAGATTTTTCAAAAAGAGAAGAGGGAAGAGCTTGATCTCACCATTGCATTTTTTTTCTATCAGAACTTCATATCCTTTAATGTTGCACGGTCACCTTTATTTATTGAGATGTGTTGAGCTCTTAGTCATGGGGCTCCATCAGGGTATGTGCCTCCTGGGTCAAAGAAGCTCAGAACCACATTGTTCACAAAGGCAAAGAAAGAGGTGGACAAAATGCTTGAGCCTATTAAATCAACATGGCCAACATCTGGGGTTAGCATTGTTTCTGATGGATGGACAGATCCAGCATGCCACCCACTCATCAACTTCATGGTGTCATCCTTGAATGGTCCAGTTTTCTTGAAATCAGTGGATGCACTTGGACAATACAAGGATGCACAATATATGGGTGAGTTATTTATTAAAATTATTGAAGATGTAGGTGTCGATTCTTGTGTGCAAATCATTACAAATAATGCACCTGTTTGCAAGGCTGCTGGCATGATTGTGGAAGCAAAATATCCACAAATATTTTGGACACCTTGCATTGTCCATTCATTGAACTTAGCACTGAAATCTATTGCCTCTGATGTGCTTTGGATTGGAGCCATTATTGAGGATGCACGACATATCCGCAACTTTGTACAAAACCATACAAATGCCCTCACTATCTACAAGGAGTACAACAATCTATCATTGTTGAAGATTGCGGATACATGGTTTGCCTCTTCATTCATCATGTTGAAGAGGTTGAGGGAGGTCAAGACCGCTCTTGGGGCCATGGTTATTTCAGAGTTTTGGTCTTTTTGGAGAAAGACGGATCAAGCAACCTCAAAGAAAGTGAAGGACACAGTGTTGGATGATCTATGGTGGGAGAAGGTAGATCTAGTTATTCAGATCATGGAGCCTATCATTTCCTTGCTCCGATTTGTAGATACAGACCAACCCATCCTAGGAGAGGTTTATGAGGGATGGGATTCCATGATTGAGTCTGTGAGGACCATTGTTTTATAGAGTCAGTGCCCAGAGTATGAGACATCACCTGAGGCCTTCTTCACCGTCATACAGGATATTCTTGTCAGCAGATGGGACAAGAATTGCACACCTTTACATTGTTTGGCTCACTCCTTGAACCCAAAATACTACAGCCATGAGTGGTTGAATGGTGGACCTTCCCGTAGATTCCCTCCTCACATGGATGGTGAAATCTCACAGGGGAGGAAAGATGCATTAAGGAGGATTTTTCAGGAGAGGGCATCCCTTGATGAGGTGGAGGATGCCTTTGCAGAGTTTTCCACTGGCACTGGGCGATTTGCAGGCTATGATGTGATTCGAGACAGGGGGCTAAGAAGCCCTATTCTTGGTGGGCAACTCATGGGGCAACAAGCCCTCCTCTACAGTAGTTAGCCATGAGGCTCCTCTCTCAGGTGACTTCATCCTCTTGTTGCGAGAGGAATTGGAGCACATATGGGAATTTGTATAGTGTGAAGAAGAGCAGGCTTGAGCAGTCCAGGGCAGAGACAATGGTGTATGTGCACACCAACCTTCGTCTCATCTACAGGTAGAGGAAGGATTGGTTTAAGGGAAAGAAAAAGATGTGGGATGTCTTTCCTGATGATATGGGTCTGGACAACAGTGTTGAGTTGGCATTGGCCAACTTGGATCTCAATGCGCCAGTGCTAGAGCTTGTCACATTTGATGATGGAGTAGAGGCGTCATCCTCCACACCAGCAGATGCAGAGATGGCAGAGGAGGATGCATCAGAGCCAGAGGAGAGCAGTGGTGAGCATGATGATCGGGATGAGGACAGTGATGCTGATTATGATGATGAGGATTGATGACTCATTGACTCTGACTCATTGAGGCTTCATGCTTGTAGTCTTGTAGACTGTAGTTTTTTTGTATTTTCTATTTCTATTTGCCATTGGCAGTGTACTTATGTAACACATTTTGATTCTGATGACTTAATGAGAAAACTACAATATCTTACTATCTTGTCTTTCTGAGTAAATTTGACAATTGTATGATGTATCAATGTATCAAATTTCAATGTATCATTTATGAGTATCTAAGATCTTAAATCTATGTTTGAATCAATGAATTTGTATGAATTTGTGTAAAAAATATCTAATTTTTAATATATATATATATTTTATAAAATAATATATAACGTATCGTATCTCGGAAGTGTCCTGTTCCGAGGGTCACCGAATCCCAAATCCGATTCTCGAATCCCCGTATCCCCGTGTCAGGTGACTTAGGCTTCAACTAAGCAATAAGTGTGTTGTGCTCTTGTTTCAATACATCTCGTTTCTATATATGCAATCATAAAGATTGGAGCATCCCTCCATTTAGATTTAGAGTCTCAACTTGTGACTTTTTATAAGGTTAATCAGGTAATATACTATAGAAAACAGTAACTACACCCTTATTTGTATATCCGTGTTCGATTATTATATGTGACATTTATAATTGCGGGTTATATTTATAAGCATTTAAAAAAACTTATTTTGTATAACCTTACATTTATTTGGATGGATACTTAAGATTGTCATTTTGTACTATGACATGTAAGAATATATTATTTTCTTAAACATCGCTGGTACATGGATACCAATATGAAGAAAGTTTTGCTTAAACATTGTTGGTACATGGATACTATTATAAATTATGAATTATGTTATGGATATGGTATCTATAATTTTAGATATCAACATATATGATGAGATAGAAATAAAAGAGTGATTACACTTAACTATTTAAGGTGAAAATGAATTTACAGACCTATTGGATAAACATAACCAAGTATGTTATATGAACTCAAGGATCAATATCGTAGATAGCAACATATTTGGAATGAGTAGAAATTGTTATTTGAGTAACAATTTGTTTTGAATATATTGATACATATGTTATAATTTGTGGACAAGTGTCTACATTGGAGATAATATCATTACCTAACCGACCACGTGATGACAAAACTCCAAGAACAATTGAGATTCACTGAGGTTCCATGATAGGGTGTTAACCCTAGACCTACTAGGAGGGGTGGAGGTGTTTCCCACCGTTTATCCTCCAAAACCTGGAGTCATGGCAGGAGTGTGTGAGTCATGCTCCCCTAGACGTGATGATGACTGTCGGATGCCTACTAGGGAATTAGGTTGATATAGTCGACGCTGTAACCCTTGAGGTCTATGAATAGTTAGGTTAGTATAGCTGACACCATGTCATGCCAGTAGAGGACGGATAGGATGGGAGCGGAAGAGATTGGGAAGGATAGGATGATTCTAGAATAGCTTGGGAACTCTATTGGGGAAAGACGTGACTATTAAATTTGTAAACCAATAAATAAACAAAATATAAATGTTAAAGTGTTTTTACACATTAAACTAAAATTTAATCATGGTACACCACCCTTATATGATTATACTAATCACTTGAATAATTAATGATATATGACATAAAAACTTAACTTCGGGACGAAGTTTTCTGAAGGAGGGGTGTATGTAATGACCCAACTCAAGTTATAGGGAACATAGAAATATTAACATGCATATGAGACATGCATATGATAGCTACATATGCATGTATCACGTGCACTGCACTAGTATATGCACTAATCAATTATGAAAAGTCTCAGTGTAGGGTAATGAGTGAATTATTGAAGTATTGAGTAAATACCTAACTCACTAGAAAATAATGAATGTATTGTGAGGTAAAAGGTATACCTACCACTATCATAATATAACTAATATATTGTTCAAAGGAAAGTAAAAGCATTGACTTATGCAAATAAAATATGATATTTTAATAAAATCTAAGATATTTACTAAAATGATGATATTTAATAATAAATCCAAGATATTTTAGGAATCCAAGATATTTATTAAATGATGATATTTAATCCAAGATATTTTAGGAATCCAAGATATTTATGAAATAATAATATTTTAATATAAATCTAAGATATTTTTAAATGAGGATATTTTTATAAATATTTTGAAAGGGGATTTGAATAAGATATTTATTAAAAGAGGATTTTTTACTAAATATCTTGAAAAGGGATTTGCATATAAAAGGAGAAGGGGGGGAAACTTGATGGGTCAGTGAGGTGGGAAAACTGACTCAGATGTTGTCAGAGGATTTCTAATTGTTGGAGACAAGAGTAGTGAGTTCTAACAAAGTCATAGAGTGATCTTGATTGTTATTGGAGTTTTGGGCATGGGGGCCAGAAGAGTTGTCTTCTGGATCTGGGGATCGGAGAGATAGACCCCAGATAGGCTGGGAGGAAAATGGCGGTTTGGTAACAGGAGCGGGAGCCATGGCGGGTCAGGAACATATTCAAACACGGTTCCAGGTAAGTATTCAATAGTGAATTGATATATTCTGCTTCAAAAATTTCACTCTGAATTATGTAGTATCAATTTTGTTAATGATTAGTACTTAGAAAAATTTCGGAACTACAGTTACCTCGGTGATGATCTTTCACCATGACATCTTTACGTAGGCATTGGCATCCTTTATACAAATCGACACATCTCCTAGTGATATGTTTTATCGGGTCTTATAGCACAAACTTTTGTGAGTCTACATATCCTCCCGGGGAGATCTCCTTGTTAGGTTCTTATATTACTAGTATAGTCCCATATTGTTGTTAGTGTAACCCCCTTATTATTATTATTGTACCCTTGTAACCCCCATATTGTTATTATTGTGCCCTTAAATTATTATTTTTAGGTCGGCTAGGATTTCATTGTGGCCCATGGACTCCTATATATAGAAAAGGAGGTTTTGTCATTTGTATCACCAAAATTATTCATTCATGTAATGTATTGGAGGTTAACCCTCGAAGTAGAAACATTTATAAGGCGTTGATATCTCTTTTCTTCTATATTTGGAGTTGGTTTCACAACATTTGGTATCATAGTTTTGGATTCTAGGGTTTCATTGCTCCAAATAGGTCATCATGGCATTTTTGCTATAACATGTTTTATACGAAGGTTCAGAAGATGAATTTTTTAGGGCACAAAACTGATATCTTGAGGAACATCGTCGTAAAATTTCAGAGCTTGGTTCAGAACAGTTTTGGAGATATGATCTGTGGAAGTTAGGACTTTTTTAGGCTCCCGAATTTCATCTCAAAGAGGTGATCATGGGAAAACCTTCATAACTCTCTCTCTGAGCATCGAATTCGAATTATGTAAAAAATGGACTCAAGAAAACGGAATGTAGTTTCCTATCTATCAATTTCAGAGCTGAAGGAGGAAACAGTGAGGCAGTGGCAAGAAGTGTACAAGTTCGTTCTCAGCGAACCAATCCATAGATAGGTCATTGTGGGAGATTGGACATAACTTTGTCTTCAGAAAAATCCAAATCAAGTCGGACACCTTGTTGGCATTCTAAAGAGAGTTCAAAGGGCTGCCCCGGGCCAAATTTGGGTCTTTAAGATCCGGGAAATCACAGAGATAATTTAGTTTCAAGATCGAGCTCCTCAAAAGAAAGAAAAAGATGTGTATTTTTTTCAAATTACATAAGTCTCGTTTGAAAAAAATTAGTTTTAATTTATTCCAAGGGCATATTGAAGAATAAATATCAGTATTGGGTTCTAAAATGCCCCGTAAAAATAATTCAACGCCCATTAAGCCTTCATAAGGCTCCACTATGACTCATGAAGACGAAGAAACACAACATGAGATATCAAAATTACAAGAGCAAGTGCACCAAATTTCGCTATCACAAAGAGCAACAAAAAATGAAATGGAATTTTTGCAGAAAGGCATGGAAACTAAGATGGATGGTTTGAAGAAAGGAGTGGAAGCTAATATGAATGGTTTGGAAGCTAAGATGGATGCCATGGAAGTGGGCATGGAAGCTAAGATGGATGACATGGAAGCTAAGATCGATGAAAAAATGAAAGACAACATGGAAAACATGAAAAATGATCTAAAAGTAGACATCGAAGGTTTGGCAAAGTTGATACAAGAAATGTTTACTAATGGCGAAAAGGTAGTAGAGGAAATTCATGATGAGAACAAAATAAATGTTAATCATGATTTCATAAACTCTAATGTTGGATGGAAGAAACACCATATTCCAAAGATGGATATGAGGAAGTTTTATGGCAAGGACCCCGTAACATGGATACTACAGATGGAGCAATATTTTGATCTCAATAATGTGCAAAACACACAAAAGGTACGCATTGCAACTTTACATTTAGAACAAAATACATTTGTATGGTATCAATGGCTTTGCTTCCGTAAAAAAATTGTCACTTGGTCAATTTTTACGGAGGAAATGATAGCACATTATGAGGATACAAAGAGCAACACCTTCTTTAGCCAATTGATAAATCTCAAACACAAGGGTTTAATGGGGGAGCACATTGAGGACTTCCAAAAATTGAATATAAGGGTAACTGATATTCCAGAGGAACACATGATTGATCTCTTCATAGGTACTTTAAAAGATAACATCCAACATGAAGTTCGTGTTTTGGAACTTGATTCATTGGAGAAGGCATTCAGGTTGGCAAGAAAAATTGAATGTAAAATTATGGCGACAAGGAAGCCTACCACTCACTTCTATAAAGAGGGAAGTGTTGCTACTCCTAGATTTCCACAACCTAAAAGGTTGACACCACAACAATTGGAAGAAAAAAGAGCAAAAGGGCTTTGCTACAGTTGTGATAGAAAATACACTAAAGGTCATAAGTGTGCTGAGAAGAAATTATTTTACATAGATTGTGAAGAGGAGGAAGAAAATGAAGAAGAAACTTCAAAAGTAGAGGATATACACTAGGAAGAAACCCTAGAATAAAAAGAAATGAATCTGACCATATCATGTAATGCATTAGCAGGAATTACCACTCCTCAAACTCTCAAGATAGAAGGACATATCAAGAAGAAAAAGGTAATAGTGTTGATTGATTCGGGTAGTACCCATAATTTTATTCATTGTAAGGTAGCCAAGGAATTGAATTGTTTCCTATACCCAACACCGGAATGTCAAGTGATGGTTGCAAATGGAAGAACTATAAATTGCTCTGGAAAATGCCATAATATCAAGCTAACCATGGGGGAATATGTATTGAATAGTCCAATGCTTTCCATTCCTATGGGAGGTGCTGATGTTGTACTAGGAGTACAATGGTTACAATCTTTGGGGACGGTAGCTTTTAATTTTTAAGAACTTTTCTTGAAATTTTTTTCAGAAGGAAAGGAAGTCGAATTACGGGGTATTGAAGGGAAGCCAGGAAGGATAATAAGCTCTAATGTCATGACAAAGCTTCTAAAGAAAGAACAACGAGGCGTAATTGCACAATTATGCTCTCTAGAAGTTCTGGCATCAAAATCATCTATTTCTGCAGATCTCCAACAAGTCTTGGACAATCACTCCAAGGTGTTTGAAACTCCCAAAGGACTCCCACCTATTCGTGATCATGATCATGCTATTCATTTGATTCCAGGAAGTGTTCCTCCAAACATCAGGCCTTATAGATATCCTTATGTCCAAAAGAGCGAAATTGAACATATGATTGCATAAATGTTAGAGGCTGGTATAATTCAACCTAGTCAAAGTTCTTTCTCTGCTCCAGTAGTATTGGTGCACAAGAAAGATGGATCATGGCGCATGTGTCCGGATTATAGGGAGCTCAATAAGCTCACTATTAAAGATAAATTTCCCATTCCTGTGATTGATGAATTATTGGATGAATTACATGGAGCAATTTATTTTACCAAGTTGGATCTTCGTTCGGGATATCATCAAATTAGAATGAAGACTGAAGATATTCCAAAAACAGCATTTCGAACTCATGAGGGTCATTATGAATTTTTGGTCATGCCTTTTGGCCTTACCAATGCACTTTCTACATTTCAAGGGTTGATGAATTCCATTTTCAAACCCTTCCTTAGAAAATTTGTGCTAGTATTTTTTGATGATATACTAATCTACAGCAGGTCTTGGAAAGATCATGTTCAACATGTTGACAGGGTGCTCAAACTATTGGAGGAGAAACAATTATATGCAAAAACATCCAAATGTTTCTTTGGAGTACAAGAGGTGGAATATCTGGGTCATATTGTATCTCATGAGGGTGTTAAGGTAGATCCTAACAAAATTAAAGCCATTAAGGAATGGAAAGTCCCCACAACCATAAAGCAGTTGCGCGGATTTCTCGGGTTAACAGGGTATTATTGCAAGTTTGTTAAGAATTATGGGAGAATAGCAGCACCTCTAACAACATTATTGAAGAAAGATGCATTTTCATGGACTCCTAAAGCAATTAAGGCCTTTGAACATCTTAAAGAGGCAATGTGCCTAGCACCAGTCTTAGCTACGCTAGACTTCACAAAAACTTTTATTGTGGAATGTGATGCCTCAGAAAATGGAATTGGTGATGTTTTAATGCAAGAAGGAAGACCCATTTCTTTTGAAAGTCGTTCAATCAAAGGAAAGTATTTACAAAAGGCTATTTATGAGAAGGAAATGTTGGCAATACTACATGCACTAAAGAAATGGAGACCTTACCTAACGGGAAGACACTTGAAGGTAAAAACTGATCATGATAGTCTTAAACACTTTTTGGAACAAAGATTATTTTCAGAAGAGAAACAAAAATGGGTCACAAAGATGTTGGGTTATGACTTTGAAATCGTCTACAAAAAAGGGAAGCTAAATGTTGTTGCAGATGCACTCTCAAGAAAGGATGAAGAGGTGGAAGCATTGCTTTGTGCCATTTCAATTATCCAACCAGATTGGATAATCGAAGCAAGGGATGAATGCAAGAAGGACGAAGAAGTGTGGACTCTCATTCAAAAGTTGTAGCAAGATCCTAGTACATATGATACATTTAGTTGGAAAAATGATTCCTTATGGTACAAAGATCGCTTATATATTTGCAAGAATTCCCAACTAAAACAAAAGATTCTTTTGGAATTGCACATTTCTCCTTTAGGAGGACACTCAGGATTTTTAAAAACTTACCACAGGGTGAAGAAAGAATTTTTTTGGGATGGCCTTAAATCTGATATTCAAAAGTTTGTGGCGGAATGTTTGGTTTGCCAACAAAATAAAGTGGAGACAATTAAGACCCCGGGACTTCTACAACCTTTATCCATTCCAAGTCAACGTTGGGAGGAGATTTCAATGGATTTTATCACAGGTTTACCTAAGTCCGAAGGAAAGAGTATCATCATGGTGGTAGTTGATAGACTTATCAAGTATGCACACTTTTGTGCATTATCTCATCCATTTAAAGCAAGTAAAGTTGCTACTGTATTTATGGAAACAATTCAAAAGCTACATGGAAACCCGAAGATTATTGTAAGTGACAGAGATCCCATTTTTACAGGAAATTTTTGGACGGAATTATTTTCTTGTTTGGGTACTCAACTAGCTCATAGCTCATCTTATCATCCTCAATCCGATGGTCAAACAAAGATAGTGAATAATTTTTTGGAAGGATATCTTCGTTGTTTTGTATTTGATAAGCAAGCACAATGGGTCAAGTGGTTACCTCTGGCTGAATGGTGGTATAACACTTCCTTCCATACTGCAGCAAAAATGACTCCATTTATGGCACTTTATGGATATCATCCACCATCCATCACATCTTCTTTAAGGGAAAATGCTAGGGTTCAAGCAGTGGAGGATCACATCGAGCATCAACAAGAAGTTCTCCAACTCTTAAAGGATAACTTAAATTTGGCACAAAATCGAATGAAACAACAGGGAGATCAACATCGCAGTGAGAGAAGTTTTGATGTGGGAGACAGGGTATTTTTACGACTACAACCATACAAACAAATATCCCTCAAGCAAGCTAAGAAGGATAATAAATTATCACCAAAGTACTATGGTCCTTACAAGGTTTTGCAAAAGATTGGTACTATGGCATACAAATTAGAGCTTCCTGCCTCTTCGCGAGTGCATCCAATTTTCCATGTTTCATGCTTAAAAAAGGTTATAGGGGACAAACTTCCAGTTCAAACAAAATTGCCAGAACTTGATGAAGAAGGAAAAACCATATTGGAACCTGAAGCAGTCACGAAAACAAGAACTCGACAACTACGAAATCGATCAATTTCAGAGTATCTCATCAAATGGAAGAACTTACCCACAGAATATTCTACGAGGGAGGATGAGAATTTTATACAAAAGCACCCGGAGCTACTCAAGCGTTGAGGACAACACCATTTTGAAGGAGAGGAGCATGTTAGGTCCTTATATTACTAGTATAGCCCTTTATTGTTGTTAGTGTAACCTCCTTATTGTTATTGTTGTACACCTGTAACCCCCATATTTTTATTATTGTGCCCTTAAATTATTATCGTTAGGTCGGCTAGGATTACATTGTGGCCCCATGGACTCCTATATACAGAAAGGAGGTTTTGTCATTTGTATCATCCAAGAATTATTCATTTATGTAATGTATTGGAGGTTACCCCCTCGAAGTGGCTTATTTCTAAGGCGTTGATATCTCTTTTCTTCTCTTTTTGGAGCTGGTTTCCCAACACTCCTAGTCACATCTTCTTTGCCTCCGGATGATAACTGCCTCTTGACATGGTTGCATTTCATGATCTCTTCCTTTCTGCACATTTTTCATTCCCAGGATCTTACAAATTTTCCAATTTCTTGTTCATATGCAACCACCTCATATTCCATGAGGATATATTATGTTGATTTCATTTGTTAGTGCACTGAGAGATCCTCCTTCATAGATCATACTTCTAAATATGGAAGTCTATTGAGCGCAACCATATGACAATTTCAAAACATCCAGTGTCAACATATAAATATATACATACCTCATACCTGTATCATTTAAGTCATCCTGTAGCAGTTTTACTAGAATGAAGAGCTTCATTTATATGTCATCACATCCCAGAATTTTGTTTCCACGCTGACCCTTGATCTTGATGACTGTCTTCCATCAGTGTTGTTATCAGAGAGGTTTTCCTGGAGCTGCTTCACCAAGAGCTCCTACGTGCTTTTGTCATGATGCTATAAACCTCTTAAAGGAGAAGATGATCTCAATCATAGAGGAGATCCCTCGCTTCTTCTTTCTTAGATTTGTTTGCATCAAGTTCTTCCCTCATTTCTGAGATATGGGCTTCTTCCCTATTTCTCTTGTCCCTTTCAGATTTAGGACAATCTATTTTATAATGCCCAAGTTCATCACATCCAAAGAATCGTGCTTTGTCCATACTATTCTAAGGACCAAACTTACCGATCCTTCCTTTCTTCCTTGACGTGGCTGCAAAGATTTGATTCCCTTTACTTGATCCTGTAACACCTTTGGCTCTCAATCTTGTTTCCACTATTTGAAATAGAGACCATAAATCGTGGAATGGTGTGGCTTCTTTCTTCCCGTATAAACTTGAAGCGAAGTTTTCCCATTCTTCTGGCAGAGCATTCAACACCACTGTAGTCATCGCAGTGTCAGACATTACTTCTCCCAGTTCCTGTAGTTGATCTCATATTTCTTCTCCTGCAGTACTCAAAGAATAGTTCCACCAATTTCTCATATATTCCTTTTTGATGATTTTAGATTTGATACATTGGAGATGAGAGAGTCTTTTATGGATTCTGTAAGAATCCTTTGGGCTCTTATATCTCCCTTCATGTATTTGGCATGACTTCATTGTTCTTGTCTTCCATGCAGGAAATTCTGAAACCCTAACCAGTTTGTTGCTTTTTTTACAAAGAAAACATTTTGATAGATTCATATGAAGTCATAGAGAGTTACTTGAGTAGATGCTTTTCTTTGTCTATCAGCTTCCTTGTTGAAGATAATGGCAAGAACTCCCTCTTAGATTGATTTCAAAGTGGGTGATCTTGGATCCTTGATGATCAAGGATTACTTCAGAATGAAGATGTCTTCAATAGTGTTGAGTGATGCTTAATGATGTGTCTTCCAACAATGTCTTCAATATCAATAATCTTTGATGTTAAAGATTACCTCCTCGATGTGTGGATTCCTTGAATAAGGGTGAAAGTCTTCTTGAGATGGCTTGAGGATTTCCTTGCAAACTGATTTGACCTTACAATGTAGACTTTGACTTTTGCTTTGATGCTTTCTACAAAACTGAATTTTGATCCTTGAGTGTCTCTTTATCAAATAGCCCTTTGTCTTTAGCACCTTAGCTTTGTTTCCATGTTGAGAATTTAGAGGGCTGGTGTTTATTTCAAATTCTCTTCTTGATAATTACTTGTGAGCTTACTTGAGTTATTTATGTCTTTTCTTCTTTAGCTCAGTTTGTCTTTCATCAAGTCAATTTTCAAAAGCACGAGACACAAAATTAGGCTCCTAGAGCTAGGGCAAAACCTCTCCTTCTTGGAGAGGAATTATAGATCTTCAAATGACAAGTACCATGACCAAGACTCAGACCTTTGACCTATGAATGCTTCCAAGACCTTGTCATTGCTTTTAAGTCTTTCTCCAACGCTGATCTTTCTTTCTTCATTAATGTGTACTGATCAACATTAAGAACTCAGTCTCTAATCCTTTGCATATAATATAGATGTAGAACCTTTGAGTAGGAAGGTAAATCATAGATTTACTTTCGTCTTTTTTCCATACTGCTTAATAACATAATCAACTTCATTCACAACTTCATAATGCTTGACAACAAATATGCTTGAAACAGACCTTTTATTACGCTGTGCTTATCCTATACTTGTCTGAATTTATGTCACCACTGTAACAACATATAACATCAATGTATCCGCATATATATATATATATATATATATATATATATATATATATATCCTGATTCAAATACTTGTATACCAGATTTGTTCTATGCCCAGAGAATACTAGACTTCTCTGCCATCCACATTAGCCACAGAAGAATCAGCATTTTCTTCAAAGGAATCCGCAAGTACAGTTGTGATACATCCGCACTAGAAACCCTGTTCTTGTTCGCATCTTTTATGCTATTAAAAACTCAGATAATTTCGTACTAGTACTCTATCTGTAATCTGCATCCTGTTCAGACCAATCTGCATTGAAAAACCCTGAACCAATCTTCTAAAATCCACACTGCATTTTCTGTCTTAAGTCCGCATTTAAGTTCAGAGTGATCCACACTTCCCTTTTGCTGTATCACTTCAGAGAGATCCACAATTTTATTTTTTTGATGAACTGAACCGCAGCGTCTTCATATATATATATATATATATAGCACATTTTCTGTTTGAAGGGCGACCATACATCTTGTATGAGGGCCGACTTGTAGTGCATTTATCCCAGCGTTTATGAGAGTATCTTGAGCATCTTCCAGAAGCCATTTCTTCAAGGTATCATGACAAGGTTTTGGAACATATAACTACACCCTTTATCCATATGACACTTAATTACATTTGTGACTAGAAGACAATCTTAATAGACATCAAGAAGTCTACTGACCTATAAAATCTTGCTCATGAAACCCATGAAGAAAGTACAACAAAAATACATTTTATTATCTTTGTCTTCTTCTTTACATAAATACATAATTACATAGTCATTATGAAGACCGATCTAGTTACAATTTTCAACAGAGGGGATTAATTATTTTTTCCACTCTCAAATATTTTAGCTATGGTGTGTAACTATGAGTAACCATGCACTAAAATATTTTTTACATCAAGATATTGCAATTTAATTCAACTCTTATAAGGAGAAATACACATTTAGCTACCCAATTCTGCAACACAATATGATCTAGTATGAAACCAAGTGTGTCTATAATAAAATAATTTAGCCATGGTGTCTAACTATGAGTAACCATGCACTAAAATATTTCTAAACACTTTTACATAGACTTAATAAACACTAGGATTCACCTAAGACCTTGTTAAAGAATTCCACCCTAGTTTTGGGGTTATAACTGGAAGAAAAACTCTGCCGATTATCCGTGTTTACAAACATGCAATTCGGGGAGGTTAAAAAACTCCCTAATATGAAACCCTTTGACAAAAATCGTAGGTTTACATAGGTGTTATTACATGGCTCAAAGGTCATACCAGCATCATTTACAATAAACTTTGTAGAAATTGGGTTTACAATGATAAAACAAGAAAGCTGAATGATGACATTGATCCTTGAAAAAATTTAACTGGTGCTTTGTACTCTGCTTCTTGGACTGTTGACAAAGTGTGGTCAACACTCTGCATGCATGCTTTGACAATCCACTACACAAATATTGATCACAAACAGTGTGATGCAAATTACAATATTACATATAGGTCACCATGTTATAAGAAATTTTAGCTGATACCTGCTTGCTTTGTTTCACTAACTTCTTTCCAATTCTACTTCAAATTTTTATAGAAAGGGACTAATCACTACATGGTTTATCTGTTGTTTCTAAAAGTGTTTTTAGAATATCGAATAAATATGTGCTTTATAGAAGTTCAAAAATTTTAGTAGCTTATACATCTCTATATATGATTAATAATTATCTTCAATATGGTGAATGGTGATTTCTGGGCTCTTATGAGTGATATTTTACAGTGGCTCACAGGAGGTTCACTGCTCTCAAGAGATGAGGAGTTCATTGTTTTCTACAGAGGAAAGGACTTTATCCCTTCTTCCGTTGCTACTGTATTAGCAGAGAGAAAGGCAATGATAGAGGAACTTGAAGAGAAGGAGAGAAAAGCACAGTTGATAGCAACCTCACCGGTTCTTTCTGCTGGTGAAACAACAAGAAGTGATTCAAGTACAGTAGCACAAATTCCAGAAGAAAAAAAACCATGGGAAAAATGGATCGATAGTGAAGAGCAGAGGATGATAAAAGCAGAAACATTGACAGCCAAGCGGCGTGCAGTAGCTAGAAGGCTTTATAGTAAGATGACTGGTGTAAGTTTACATGCAAATATCCCTACTCAAAATCCTTGAATAGTTTAAATATGTTTTACTGATTTATTTCTCTTTGTTCTATCCAATTCTGTTGTGTAGTTTAATATTTTGTGATCAAGGTAGATACATATCTTGTACTGTTGCTGAAAATAAAATTCATCCTTTTGGTTTTAAGCACATTTACTTTCTTGTATCTTGAGTTTAATTGGTGTTTCAAAATGGCTTAGGTTGATATGCTGTTTAGATCGGGGAAGCAAAATCGTACCTTTGTTGAAATATACACAGTTCAACTGAGCTTAACTTGAGTCTATACAAAGCATCTCATTGGATATTCTGGATTGACAGGCCTTGTCAAAGAAGAGTGAAGTAGAAAATGAATTGGGTGATATAGAAAAGGCCTGGGAGCCTGCCGAACTGCCAGCGGACAGAGAGACAATAACTGAAGAAGAGAGGTTCATGTTACGTAAACTTGGTTTAAGAATGAAACCATTCTTATTGCTGGGTAAGGTCTATTGTTTATCACGAGAAAATCAGCCGTAGGGTCTTTCTTATTTTTGTCATCAGTATATGCTATCAAATTTACATGCATTCTCTCATTTGATGCTTCAGGGAGGCGAGGAGTCTTTGATGGTGTGGTAGAAAACATGCACTTGCATTGGAAGTACCGGGAATTAGTAAAAATAATTTCAAAACAGAAGAGTGTTGCACAGGTTAAACACACAGCAAGATTGCTGGAATATGAAAGTGGGGGAATATTAGTGGCAGTGGAATCAGTATCCAAAGGTCATGCCATTATTATATATCGTGGTAAGAATTACCGGCGTCCCACTGTGTTGCGGCCAAAGAGCCTCTTGAATAAGAAAGAAGCATTACAGCGTTCAATTGAGATCCAGCGGCATGAGGTGCTCTCCTCACAAGTTTACTGCTTTTGGATTAAACTCTAATAAAACCTACATGATTGTTTTCTCTATATAATTATATTCTTTTTGATGTCCAGTTTTTGATGTTGATGTTCTCTTCTTTTGGTGAAAATATTGCAGTCACTGAATCTTCAAATTTTACGACTGGAGAGAAATATAGAACTGCTGAAAAATCACCTTGTATGTATCTCTCACTATTAAGTGCAGCAGTGCTTTTTATTTGTATGCATTTAATTATTGGGGAACTAATATACTTATCATGGTTCAAGTGATAGTAATTATAGTGATTGTAGATTATTGCAATGAACGTTTACAGGAAATGTCTGCTTTGTAATTATCGAATGGGCATAGGCAGAGGCACATAGCTATAGCTTATTTTATATAAATATAACCACAAATGCGCCCTAGAAATTTTTAAACGCAGATTCAATATTAGAGAATGATTTTAGTAGACTGTAATCACTGATATTTTCCGATGTTATTCTTCCCCTTTAGAGCAAAGTGGAAGATGAAAATGAAGAAATCAGCGAATTGTTGATTGATGAATTGGAATCTACTTCTGAAGACGAGGATGAAATTACTCTGCAGTCAACTAAAGGAGCAAGTTCTGCACATCCTTCCAAAGATGAAGAAGAAACTACTTTGTATTCAACTGAAGATTTGGGTTCTGTATATCTTCCCGAAAAAGATGAGGTGACCAACTTATGTTTGGTTAGTTCATTAGATCAAATCAATTATAGTGACTTAAAATTAAAGCAAATTATGCACGTCTATCTTCCCCACTGGGTATACATCCTGCCCAAACATATTTGATTTTATTTTTAATGTTATGGGTTACTAAAGATGTTATTTTTTCCCACACAGGATGAAGGTGAAGCTGTACAGTTTGACCCCTGTGACAGTAACAGTGAAAATGAAGACAGTTTTTCCAATTTCCAGTCGGGAAAATATGCAGCTCAATCAGTAAGTGACGAGACTGGTACTGTGGACTATCATACTACAAAGAACAAAATGCCTGATAATGTGTATAGAGCTAAACCACTCTCAAATAAACAGAGGCTTGTGCTACGGAAAGAAGCTCTAAAATGGGGAAAGGCAGCTCAATTTCATGTTGGTAAGCTTTTGTGTTCCTCCAGTCATGACACATCTAATGTGGAAATGTCAAAATTAACTTCTGCACAACGTTCCCCTCATGGTATTAATGCTATTCCATTCAGGCAAGAATAATGTTGTACATGGCCTTGTTAAGTCTATCCGTTCATATTTTGAAAAGCATGCACTTATGATAGTTGGTGTGAAGGGCCGGTCCAGGGGAACTCCTATTGCAGAAATTGTGTTCCAGCTCAAGGTTAATTGAAAGACTTCTTTTTATGGTATTAGTTAGATCACTGTTCTACATTTAGCCATGGAACACCCTTAACCCAAGCTGATAAAACATGTTTAATGTTTTTTCAGGAAGCTACAGGAGCAGTGCTGGTATCTCAGGAGCCAACCAAAATCATATTATATCGGGGCTGGCCAGAAGGTGAAGAAAAATGCTCCTATAAAAAGGCGGGGGAAGAATCAGAAGAAATGTCTACTGAATTATTGACAGCTATTCGGAAAGAATGTGGTCTGAAGGCACAAGATGACACTGAAAATATTCAGAATGACTCTAGAGTCTAACCATAAAGTTCATGCTGATAATGGAATTTTGCAGAACATGGATGAAGAAGATTGCCAACTTGCAATAATTTTTCAAGGATGAGTAGTAAAGTACAGTGAAAAATGACACACACAACTGATCGGATACCTTTGCGATGGATTTTCTAGATGGTTCAATAGTGTGAACAGGACTCAGAAGGGGCAGCCTGTTTCGAGCCCACTTGAATGTGTTGTGAAGGTAATTCATTGGGGACAGTGAAATTAACGTTAAAGATAAATTTCATTCTGAAACTTGTATGATTAGATTGTGGAGAGGGCCAAGGGTCAAAATTAAGCTATCAATGGAGGCTTGTGTTCGGACAGGAAATGATTCCTTGAATTTCAGAATTAGGGCAACAGGTGATCAGTTTTTGGTGCTCTAGGAATGACATTTATGGTCTGCACTGAAACTCTTCAAGAGGAACTGCAAGAATTCAATCTGATTCTGCTGATGAGAATTGCCTTGCTTGTCAATGCTGCTGCATGATGAAATATTCAATGTTGTCATTAAACAGAATTTCCATCCACTAGTAGTACAAGTGGACAAACTAGTGCGAGGGGAGAAACATTTACATGAAAGAGAGGAAGACAGTCGGTGTTCAAATTGGAGCTAATTAAAAAATGAAAATCGAGAACAGATTCTTTATTTATGAGATATTTCCTTTGGTCCCATTTTCTGTCTGAAATGTTTATTTGACTTTGAAAGATTTTGATCAGTGCCATCATCTTTCCATCACTTTGAAATTTGCAAGATCCAGAGAGTATCTGTCAATACATCCACATGGGATCTATATTATGAGTGTATATTGAAGTCACATCCTATAAAGTAAACTCGATGTTATGTAAGTTGTTGATTCTTAATTGTTCTTTGTTTGGAATTCTAATCATGGATAATTAATTGTTCTGTCAAAGGATGCCACTATCTGCAGTAGTTCTTTTGAATAGAGATGTGTATAAACATATGGATGTGTTATATAGCTACCCCTTAGGCAATTCATGTGATTTTCCAGCGAAAGCCACACAATCCTTAACTGTTCTGCTCTACTGATGTTTCAAACTCCACATAACTAGGTTTTGCGAAAATACCATATTTTCAATGCTCCCTACAAGTATCATTTTTACCAATTTAAAGAATCTTTACACTGGACTTAAAGCCTCCTCCCTAAAAAGATTTCCAAAGAATTTTCTGCTTTATATGTTGTAACAGGTGTTTTTGTTGTTGATAGTTCTACTTATGTATTGACTACCGCTGCTAGGCATGAGAGCTAAATGACAGCAAGCCTGGATATGGACTACTGCAAGACTGAGTTTATTGGAGCTTGAGGGATGCATGTGATAATTTGAACCACTTTGCCATTATACTACGTCCTTATTTTAACAGATTCTGCATTTGAAGAACGTCCTTATTTCAACAGATTCCGCATTTGAATCGAGAAACAAGTCTTACTCCGGTTTAAGGACTTACTAAACTATCATGTTAAAGCCTTTTAGAATGGTCTTTGTGATCTTAATTGTGACAAGTGACTACCTTGACCTTGTATAATAGAATTAAATAAAATATTGATAAAGATTTCGCATCCGTAAGATAGGTCATTGATTACTTATCTGGAATCCATGAAAGAAGGTTACTATCTATTTTATCCCTTGGAAATCTCCATCCATGCTATGTACATGGAAATGAAAAATCTTGGAAATCTCCATCAAGGTTATGTACATGTAAGGCCTTAACAAATCATTAAGGGCAAATGGTTCAAAGAAGGTAGGTGTGAGGCCCTTAGAGAACCAGCATGGTTAAAGGCACCACATGGATCTCCAGGCAGGGCAAATAGTTCAAAGAGTGTAGGTGTCACGCCTCTAGAGAACTAGCATGGTTAAAGAAGGCACCCTATGGATCTCCAGGCATAGGGCACAAACGTTGTTTTAACTGATGGTGAAATCAACTAGATTGTACACGACTTGGACTATGCTTGTCATTCTCTTCTTAGTTAAGTGTTTTGGCACTGAATCCATTTCCACCATCAAAAACACTATTTAGTATTTAAACATTCCTCCTACCATATTTTTTGTAAAATAATTTGCCGGATTGCAACCGTTTTTGGTAGTCTGGGAAAATTTGCCGCTTCGGTAGATGGCGCCATTTCTCACAGCTGTAGTCAAAGCGGCTTCAAATTTGCTCTGAAAATGATGGAAATTCTGGCATGATTTTGAAAAAATCCGGCAAATTTTTTTGTAAATCCAGCTTACAACTGTCAAGCTTCAAGATTTTGGTCACCGTAGGGTTTTGATGGTGCTGAGTCATTTCCACTATCAAAAACACGATTTAAACATTCTTCCTACCAGATTTTTTGTAAAATAATTTGCCAAATTCCGACATTTCCGTCCAGACAAATTTACCACCTCAGTAAACAATGCCACAATCCCATTTCTCACATAATGTACAAATGCATCATACAATTCAAGTACATGATATGTGTGATGGGTGGTCCTTGGCATAACACCCGAAGTACATAAACCAATATGCAAATTGAATGTCGGGTGTTTTACAAAACTTGGCTCTTGGCCTTTACAATAGAATCTTGGCAGACACCCGTGCACAAAGATGACTCACAACCAACTCGGAACACCAAATTCCCCAACGCGAACGTTCATCCGTGCCCCTTAACTATCTCAAGTAACCCCTATGACACAACCATCATGCACTCGCTCTTTGTTGTAATCCTCGACCCAATTGACGCCTCACGGTGGCCGTGATCCAATCTGCGGCAACCATAGCCGGATCCACTTGTTACACTCTTGATCCAACTGGTCATGCACAAATTGGCCCAATTGGCCGCCCGATCCCACTGAACTTCTAAACAAGTCTTAGTCATTCACTCCAGAACAACCCACGATCACAACGACAACGACAATGACGACGACATCTAGGGAGTTTTGAAATGGAAAATAAACTAACAATTCCCCAAAAAGTGCAAAGAGAAAGAGAGGCAGAATTGTTAAATTGGAAAAATTGTACTTTGATTTGAAATAATAATTGTTTATTAAATTATGGTTGTTTAGTGTGTCTAAGTTGGTAAAACACAATTAAAATAATAATTGAAATATTGAAATGATGAAAGTTGACTCAAATATAATTTAACACTTATTTCAGAGATGAAAGATTTAAAATCATTGTGAAGAAATATTGATTTTCTGGAATGGACAATTTCTACTAAGACGAAACAACAAGTACAAGTTACTTTTGCCTCATTTTAGGCGTTGTATGCAGTTTGAGGAAGGGCATTAAATATTCTTTTTCTCCCATGTCTATATAGTGGCATTCAAAATGTAGTTTGAGAAAGGGCATTAAATATTTTTTTTCTCCCATGTCTATATAGTGGCATTCAAAATGTATGTTGTATTCTTATTCTCATTTGTATTCCCTATTATTGATGATTATCTCATTTAGGAAATTATTTATAATTGTTGTAAATCAAAACAATGTATTATTACTCTGCATCAAGTTGAACTCGACCCAAAGGATGACAAATTAGAAGAATCCTACTATTGTTGTATATTGGTTGCTTCAATAGTAGGTTTTGGATGACATTGTTTACTTGAATATATATTTGGTTCTTATATTGCCAGCAATGGAAACTTTTATAATTCTACATCATCTAATGGACCCGCAATGCATGGAGTTTTTGTATGAACTCTCTAGTATGATATTCACCTAATGTTTTACACTACCAAAAAAACAATTTGCCACTTTAAAGGTATGTGGAACATATTTTCACTCATAAGTAAAGACACGCTTGTATACAATTATGTATAGGCAACACTGATGGGCATCACTTAGAAATCATTTACCTAGGTTTTATCTTTTTATCATTATTTAATTAATAGTAAACCAAAAAACATAGCCCATAACCATTTTTTTTTTTTTAAATATTTTTATATTTTTAGTATTCAACCCAATTTTTTTTAAGACCATAAACCATTTTTTTATCCAAATTAAATACTTTTAAACGATCCTTACCACAAATCAAAGAGTGTTTTTTTATTAAAGTTTGGATTTGAAAAACATTTAATTCATTAGAAATATATTTGTAATGATACTTTTTACAATTTAATTATAATCAAATGTAAAAATAGAGTACCTCATTACAAACAATTTTCCTTCCAATTTTTAGGCAATTATACCTCTGTTGTTCCATCTAAATTGCAAGGTATCACCAATGTTAGTGCCCTCCCCATTAAAGGAACAACACGAGTACCCACTCCTCATTTAATGAACAACATGAGTACCTTGATGGCTTGTCCTTCACCTTTGCTTCCCCACTCTGACATCCCTCTACAGATCTCGCAATGCTTATTAACCATGGACACAAAGCTTCTTAGTTTTTCTCGTTTATGATGATGCTGCTTGTGCTCATGATTCACATTATTACTTTTTTCCACAGGTCTAGACCTTGACAACATCTTTTTATTTACCTCTCATTCCTGTTTCATCTTTTAATTTACCTCCCATTTATGTTTTTTCCCTTACTTAAAGATTTAAATTATGATGGGAAGTCACTAATATAAAATATATTATTTACCCAAGTATCAAATATTTTTAAATATTTAATTTTAAATGATTTTTTTGCAAAGTTCAAGAATAAAAAATCTTTACACTTATTTAAAATACATGCATGAATATAAAAACAATATCTAGAAATAATGACATAAAATATATGAAGCAGAAATATTTATTTTTGCAATGTTTGTTTTATCAACCTTTAATGAAATGATTGATTTTATTGATAATGCCAATGTGTGAGCTTATTATGTTGTTGGTACATACAACAACAACCATTGAACATTCTAAATGTCATACTTATTCATGTGCCTTGTAGCCCTTGAGCAAGTCTGAGCATTTTCGGCTTGTGGAAAAAGAAGAAGTTGAAGATCCCACCACAGATTGAAAATATTAAAAGAAAAAAATAATTTATATTTTTCAAATTTTATTTTATGGTGCACTTATGGCAGTTATAGTTTTGATATCAATTTGATGGCTAAACAATAAAACCATACAATAATAATTATAAAATTTTAGCTATTTTAATCATAAAATTTTAAACTTTTTCTTAACATTATATATATATATTTTTAATAAGCAACCATCTTTCTTTATAGACAAAAAGCATTTCGTATGATAAGAAATTTAAGAATATATATATGCTCTCTTTTAATCATTTAAATAACAAGAATGATAACGATATTAATTTATATTATAATTTAATAAGTTTTAATTTATTTCTATATTTACATGTACCTTTTATTTTTTAATATAGTTTCCCTTTTTATTAAGCAAAAACACTTTCTAAAGCTCTTTTAATAATTTCAAATTTTATTGTTTTTAATTTTTTTATAAAATTAAAAAAATTCTCATAACTAAATTTGTATTATTCTTTTTATTCATTTTCCTATAAAATTGAAATTTTATATTCAAACCATATGCAACACAATTTATTCTCTATTTCATTTATTATAACATAACGTGACAAAAATAATTCACTAATATATGTCATGTTATAGAATCCATATAAACCATTGCCATTACCGTAATTCCTTAATTGCAACTTATAAATTTTTTAACTATTTTAAACTTTAACAAATTTTTTTAATAAAATTAAAATATTCTCAATAATACTTTTTATTTTTTTAAATATTTTTCATATGGATTTTGAATTTGAAAATTCCAACTTATTAATAAAACCATCTCATCTATTTTTTTAATAGCTACAATAGTCTTGAACCATTAAAAAAAAAAATTCATAAATACCCTTGACTCTGATGACAGTTTTTGGCACAAGAATACAACTAACATCCTGTCAACATTTCTAACCAACACATACCTGTAATGTGCTTATAGTCCGTGTGCTATAAACCACAAAAAGCAGTAATTTCTCATGTAACGTTCGATTCTTCTTCTGATTGCATTGCAATACAACAAATAGAAAGCATACACCTTTCATTACACCTTAGATTTTGAGCCAATTAGTTAGATTATTGGTCTATTTTTTGCAAGAACAATACGAAACTGGTTTATATTTTGTACTAGACAAAAACTGATAATTCAAAACATTTACAGAGTTCTTCTACTTTTAAAAACGTAATATAGAGCAGTTTAAACTTCTTCAGCAGAAAATCAGAAACAATATGGAGGAGAACTCCCAGTCCAAATTTCATCATATAGCCCGTTCGCTACTACATATTTTGTGACTTATAAGATAAACAATAAAACAAAATTGTTTCGTCTTACACAAAATAAGCATCTGTTCTTGAACAGCTTACAAAAATTCAAAACCAAATAGCCATAAACCACAGATAACAAAAACGATGAGGATGGACAGTCATCATCAATGAATTTGGATATTTCCTTCAGCTCCCTGTCCATTTGAAGTGAACAACTGATAGTGCAGATCGCCATAAGTCCCAACCAAGCCTTTCTTTGACAATCTATCAGCCATAGTGTTCTTCTCCCGGTAAACATGATGAAAAGAGATGTTTGTGAAAGACTTATGCAATATGTTAATCCGTTCCATCCACTATGCCAAATTCCCCAGATTAATCATAGATTTAAGGTTCATATGATCAGTTAGAACCTTGGAATCCCCTATGACCCGGATTCGATCCACACAAAGTTGACAAGCAAACCATAATGAACCCCATAAAGCAAGAAATTCCGCCTTCATATTCGAACCTTTGCCTCCATTCCAATAAGATTTATAGTGACAACTCAGAGAGATCAGTAACCATGCTCCACATTTGCAATTTAAATCTTGAGAGGCTCCATCAAAAAAACCTACTGGGTATTGGTATTCAAATGTGCACAGTCTTTTAGATAAATCTTGTATTGGTTGTTGGCCAATCTTATGGTTTCCCCATGAACTATAAATCAGTAATGCCACCTCAGTTGGGGAACATGGCTTATTCTCAAATATTTTTCTATTTCTGCAACACCAAATATTCCAATGAAACAACAAAGGCACAGGCCAATAAACCCTTCCTTTGTGCAGCCACCAAACCAAACACTCCTCAGTAGAGCTGAAGGAAGGAACCTGGATGTGTAGTTTGTCACTAAGGAGGAACAATGTATCTTTAGCAAATGAGCATGTATAAAATAGGTGAAAATTATCCTCCTCATCCACCCCACAATGGACACACTGACCAGGCCCCTGCCAACCCCTTTTTTGTAAATTATTCCATGTAAGATTTTTGTTCCTCCACACAAGCCACATAAAGATTATCAGTTTTATTTGTACATTGATTCTCCAGATTTTCTTAAACCATCGATTCGAATGCAACCACTCCTTTTTCAGAATAAGACTTGAATATATCCCTCGAGCACTCAACCCATCCATCTTTTTGGAACCACACCATGTAAGTCTATCACCCTCCATCGAAGTACAAATCCCCAATGATGTTAGTAGGTTTATATATCTATTCCATTCAGCATGCCACCTGCTATCCAACCCCATTTGTAAGGCATCTTTCCATCTAGGAACACCAAAATCCAAGTCTAGAATGGACTGTTGTAAATAAAAAACCCCCTTATGATTAAGCATCTGTATAATATCATCATTTAGAGGGACAAAATTTTCTAACCCAGGCAACCTTTGACAGCCAATTAAAATTTTTGCACCATTTCCAAAATACCATCGCATGTTCTCCCTTATCTTTGGCCATACCGTGCCGAAACCCTTCCATATATAGGATCTTTTTGGACCATCATTCCAACCGAATGAGTCTAAATCCTCCAAGGACTCGCAGCCAATGTATTTATGCTTTATGATATTGTGAAAAATACCATCACTATGTAGGCATCTCCACAAAGATTTTATGATAAGAGCGTTTCCAAAAATCTCAAGATCTAATATACCCCACCCCCCAGCTCTTTAGGCAAGGCAATACTATCCCAATTCTTCCCAATCCCCCCCCCCCCATATGAACTTCCCCATAATTTTCTTAATTTCCTTCAAGATCATCTTGGGAATAATATATAGGTGGGCCCAATAAATAGAAATTTGCTGTAACACTGCCTGCGAAAGAATAAATCTGCCACCCTGGGATAAGAATTTCGCAGTCCATGAATTTAACCACTTCCTATACTTCTCTATCAACAATTCCCAGTCCTTCGCAAAGTATGATATAAATTTCATCTTGAAACCCAAGTAAGTAAGACCAGATTCCAGTAAAGCCTTTTTGAAACCAAACAATTCAACAACATCATCAAATTCCGGATCTTGAACAACAACACAATATAAACAATATTTTCCAGCACTGATAATCATACCAGTGGCAACACATAAGATTTTAAAAATCTTGTCTAAGGCCACCCATGATGCCTTCACCAACATACCGAAGATGAGGATATCATCGACGAAAACGTTGTGGGAAGCCTTCAATTGAGGACCAATGTCAATGCCCTTGAAAACCCCTTATTCCACCGCCCTGTTAATTCTTAAACTTAGTGCGTCCATTACTAGAATGAATAGTAATGGAGAAAGGGCACAACCTTGCCTCAACCCTCGGACAGGATGAAAAAACTTCGATGCAGAACTGTTTATGAGGATAGCCATAGAAGTATTGCTTATACAACCCATGATCCATGCAACCGCCTCCTGCCCAAGACCAATTTTACGTAAGACCATCCTTATAAAGACCCAATCAACTCTATCATATGCTTTGTTCAAGCATTAGTGGAATTTTGAGGTCTAAAATGGGCCTCTTAAGGAAATAATAAAATAATAGGTAAACCAATAAAATAATATTTCTGAATTTGCAATTCACTTTTTGCATCAAAATCCATGTAACCATGGTTAAATTCAATTCAAAAGTTGTACCAAAATAAAATTAATAAAAAATTGTATTGATGTGGCTATAAATAAGAATAAATTTTTCATGAAAAATTCATTATCATTGAACAGCTAATGCATTTGTCCTTTGTACTTAAATAATTTAAAATAAAATATAAATATAAATTCATAAATTCTTAATTATATAATATATTATTAATTAAATTTTATATTATTTAAATTATATAATAACATGTAATTAATATATTACATATAACATGTAACATGTAAAGATATATATTGTTTCTTTCAAACAATATGAAATGACAATAATAATATTTTATTCAAAAAGTATGAAATGACATTTATTATGAGTACTTTACTTTATGACTTTAAAAGTACTTAGAACACTACCATGGATATGCATTGTTTCTTTCAAAAAATATGAAATGACAATAATATTATTTTTTTCAAAAAATATGAAATGGAATTTATTATGAGTACTTTACTTTATGAATTTAAAAGTACTTAGAGCACTACCATGGTTAACCATGAGTTTTTATTCACCATTGAGAATGTGACAAGTAAATACCTATAACTCAAGCAATGCCACCTCAACCATTAGGGATGATGTCATCCCCTAAAATGTGATTGGTTCTCATAAAGTGAATTTTGATTGTACATTTTCCTTAGGAGGCCCATTTTAGACTTAAAAATTCCCCTAATGGTCAATCTTCATCACAACCGCTCTCAACTTCTGTGATTGAATTGAGTGGATGATCTCCTGAGTTACTGCAACAACATCATGTATATTTCTGTTTTTTAAAAACCAGACTGTTCCTGTGATATATGCTTAGAGGGAATACCTTTAATTCTTTCGGCAATAACTTTAGATATGATTTTATAAAGGGTATTACATAATGATAGCGGACGGTAATCATTGAAGGACAGACACTTCGATTTCTTCGGGATTAAAGCAATGAAGGTCGAATTAATCGCACTGTGAATCCTTCCACTAACTCTTGCATCCTCCACCATTTCCGTCAGATCATTAATGAAGATATCATAGAAGAAAAGGAAAAAATCCGGGGTCCAGCCATCTGGCCCCGGACTTTTATCAACAACAGAGGATTTTAGAACGCCCCTGATTTCCTTAGGAGAAACCTTTTCGAGAAATTTATGATTATCCTGCTCATCAAACATAATAGGAAAATCGCTGATCAAGTCCAACTGGGTTTCAATAACCATATCCTCTTTGCCTTTGTATAGAGAATCAAAGAACTTTACAGCCTCCACTTTAATATCCTCCGCAGTGCAAACCGACCTACCTTCATGCTCAATTTCCCAGATGGAATTTTCCTTCCGCCTCCCTGTGGGCCGTGGCATAGTTATGAAAAAATCTAGTGTTCTTGTCACCTTCTTTTAACCAGGTGGCCCAGATTTTCAATTGCCAGATGATCTCTTCATCAATTAAAAAGGATATGTATTCAGATTCCAGTCTTTTCAGTTTCTCCCAAAAATCCACACTTTGTCTCCCTGCTGCCAAATCCTTGTAGATCTGAGCTCTTTCCAAATGAATATTTCTAATCCTCACCTTTACCATCCTCCTATTTTCCTTGTCCCAGATTCTCACTTCCTTCTTCAAGCCCCGCAACAGAGTCGTAAGATATACCATTGCAAACATATGCTCCTCTCTCTTATGCACATTACAGTAATCCATAATCAATTTCTTGAAATTCTCATATTTTAACCAGACACGGTTAAATTTAAAAGGCCGACCACCCTGCACCTTTTCAAATTCCCACTTCAGTGTAATCGGCCTATGGTCAGATAAAGTCAGATCCTCTACCTGTGCAAACACCCCATTCATCAATGATCGGAGACCCGAGCCGCTCATCACACGGTCAATGCGCTTACCAATATAGTCAATACCCTTTTTTCCATTTACCCAGGAGGGGCAGTTAAAAGCCATAGAAACGTCCATCATATTAGCTTCCGTCAAAATGTTCTTAATAAAATTTTCCTGAGGGTCTGGCCTCCCATGATGACCCCAGATTTCATGAGCATGAAAAGATACATTAAAATCACCAGCCAGAATAAGATTACTCAGCAGGAGGAGACCACAGTCAAAGAGCCGATTCCAAAATATCAGCCGATCACAGTATGGAGCATAAACATTGATAATGTTAATTCTAAGATTGAAACCTCGGCAGTAACTAGAAAGAAATATCCCACCAAAGAAACAATATGCTTTCAGATTGGACCAACGAGGATCCCAAATAACCACACATCTGCTAGATAAACCAAGGGCATCAGATGCAGCAATAGACCATCCTGGAAACATGGACCGAAAATATGGAATGGAACGATCAACGCCCACCATTGACTCTTGTATGAGAATGATTGACGACATAACAGATTTTTTTTTTTTTTAAAGATAAAAATTTATCGTGACCCCCCAACCCCCGAATGTTAAGAGATACAATCTTCATGGGGGTAACTCAGAGCTAGGGGTCACTGCTCTAAGGACCCGTCCTAATGCCAGAGACACCGGAATATCATGAAAGTTCCCATCAGATAAATCAGAATGCAGTCCAGACATGGACATCAACTTCTTCTTGCTCTTCTGATTTCCCCTAACTCGGCGAACAGTAATATTTGAGAGAGAAGATGGACTGATCATAATCGGAGGGGAAGAAGGACCATTCACTGGAGCACCTGAGGCTTGATCATGTGGGTTTTGGAGTCCAAAATCCACAGATAAAGGGGCAAGTCCCGCATCCGAATTGCATAATGACTGTTCAATTTCGCTCCCGACAGAATTTCAGGGAGAAATTTTGTCATTCTGCCGAGGCGAAAAGGAAGAAGAAAGGGGAAAATCAGATTCAGGAACCCCATCAGATGCAACAGATCCAGTACTAACAACACCTAAAGGCATCTGGGCCCTAGTCATCACACCATAAAAAGGGGTAATTATAGGCATCCGACTAATCCCAGCCGAAACTCCAATATCATCAGAAGAAAGCCGAGAGTCAAGCCCAATATTAACCCCCCGGGAATCAGAATAAACAATGGACAAAAGGGAAAGACCCGACTTGTCTGAGGGAATACCCATACCAGCAGGGGAGGGGATAACCCTATTAGAGACACTCCCTGGAACATCTTCCGGTGACACGTGTTTTGAATGGTCACAAGGGTTCGAAACACAATTCACCGTAATAGATTCCCCAACAAAAACAGACCCATGCATAGAATCGACTCATTGAACGTTCAGAACAGTAACAATGTCATTCACACAGTGATCAGAAGAGAATTGTGGGGAAATTTTTGACTTACCCGAAACATCGCCCCGTCGGACAACCGTTGCCAGTCAGCCCCAGCTTCCAATTCGACTCTATCCTGCTGAGCAACCGAACAACTTCGAGGATTATTCCGAGATGCGCCAGCAGTCCACATTGTGCATCTTCGCATGAGATGTCCCGTCTCATGGCATAAGTGGCACTGGTATGGGACGTGCCAATAATCAATTTGTTGTCGATAGACAACACCCTCCCACTGAAGATCAATATTGGCCGGCAGGCCACTCACAAATGCCATTTCAACCAAGATCTGCACCTCACGTTTATCATATGAGTCATAAAATTTTGGGTCAGTGAAAAAACATCGCCCAAGACTATCACCAATGGCCTTCAACACTCAAAACTACTAAAAATGCAAAGGCAACCCGAACAACTTAACCCAAACCAAGTGATTAACAGGAGCATTATCACGAGGGTGAAAGTTTGCGGTCCATCGATGGACGGTGAGAAAACTACGTCCATTTACCCAAGTGTGACTGAGAATGATCCCCATGTCCTCGTCTTTCTGTAGGTGAAAACGAAACCAACCTTTATCCAACTTACTCACTGTTGGCGAATATCCCAAGAGGTCTGTCGAAACCTTCATCAACCATTCCATTAAATTTACAGTGCTATATCGCTCAAGCTTCCACCTGCCCACAATAGCTCGATGCGTCAAACCCGCCACCCTTTCCCATAACAAATCCGAGCCAAAACTAAGAAGCCTACACTCCTCGGCAGGTTTGAAAGGTTTCGCAGAAGCAGAGGCTTGCCTAAGCGGTGGTAGAGACTGATCATGCCCACTAACCTTCGGGGTCACCTTTGCACCAACCCAGGTGCCAGACGAAGAGGGAGACGTGTCCCGGGCACGAGAAGGATGCTTTTCACTCACAGAAGCCCAGGTGCCAGACGAAGAGGGAGACGTGTCCCGGGCACGAGAAGGATGCTTTTCACTCACAGAAGCAGTCTCTGCCACCTTGAGAGCATGCAAAAGGACGTCATCCGGTAAATTGGAACTACAATCCTCGAGGAAAAGTTTTAAATTATCCATAACAGCAGCTCAGCAAGTCCACATCAACGGTGGGACCCCAACCCCATCACCATGACCCTAAA
Source organism: Pinus albicaulis (assembly GCA_034641835.2). NCBI lineage: Eukaryota > Viridiplantae > Streptophyta > Pinopsida > Pinales > Pinaceae > Pinus > Pinus albicaulis. The sequence goes on from CM076574.1 coordinate 110,136,092, forward strand.
CCAACACATAAAGGAAAGACGCATGAGCACCGTCCTAACCCATTACAACACCTTAAACATCCACCAACCCCAGCTGACAGTAGTCAGGCTATGCATCAATGGAAAATCCGGAAAAGGACCAGTACTTCATACCTATGACCCCGAATCCGAAGATACGCCTACTCCAACAAATGCCACATGGCACCAGACAATAAAGGAGAGGGTCCAAGTTCAATCACTATAAGCAACCAGGAGAACCATCACCCTCGATGACAGTACGTGCATAACAAGCACTCCACTCCAAAAGGATCAAGAACTAGGAAGAAAAGATCATATAAAGTACAAAACATAAATAGACCAAGACTCAAATTTATTATAATAATAATAGAAGAGGGATGATGGTTTAAGCCTTCCACTACGAACCAATCCGTCGTACAAGAAGATCATGAGCAGTCACCTTTGTCCGCCGTCCCAGTATGAAAAACCCGCCCCAAAAATTCAAAACAAATTCCGGCACAAAATCTCGGCACCGGCCCAACGGAAATCCACGATACCAGCCGAACGGAAAAGCCGAAGATAATCGCTGAACATATAAGAGAGCTTTAACCAGAAGTAAGACTAGTACCCAGAAAACCAAAAACAAAGTAATAACCAGTCCTCTGATGTGCCCAAAAGGATTCCATTAACCTACACAACAACATGTAAAACAGCTCCCAATACTCCACCACCTTTTTCAAATATTAATTTTCATGCTCTCACAAGGACTATATATAACCGGAAGAAAGCATCTCCCCTAATATCTCGTTGAGTCCGCCTAATCATTGATCTATGGCAAAAACTATAAATCATTGATCTATGGCAAGAAGTAGAATGTGATAAGCAATTGGTGTAGCTGCCAGTCCTGATCTGGAGTCAATCGCTATATGTTGTGCTTCATCATAATCGGCTACGCACCTTTCTCCATCATCTACAGTGATGGTCATGGTGATGGTGGGTGTCTCACACATTTCTGCGGCCTCAACACTTGGGAATATTCTATTAATTTTATAATTCTTCCTATCGGTTTTTAGGAACTAGGAATTTGGAATTTGGAATTTTGCCGCGTTATAGACTGTCAGGAGTTGGTATGTGACATCCTTATCAGAGTAATTGAGATCATCTTGAGAGGGAGGGAGTATTTGAACGGAGCGATGTAGGTAGGCGTGAAGGTCATTTCACGTTATTTCGATTTGAACAGGTTTGCTAAGCTTATTTCGCGTCATACAACGCAAGGAAAGAAAGTTTAGGATCCCCGAAGGAGGACCAAGATCTCTCCAACGACTAGGACGACTCATATTTTGCAAATTAAACCTTGAAGTTCCATTTTGAAAAACATTCATGGGCAAACACTCCCTACGAAAATTTTGAAGAGAATTGTGGTAGATTTATTTTGAGATTTTTGATTTTTTTTTGAAATCACAAATGGAAAACAAATCAATAATAAATGTTAAAAATGAAAAGGAAATCTCAGATTTTGTGGAAACAAATTATTTGGGCCAAGTCAAAATTGCTTCAGCTGACAAAACAGGAAAGTGGATTTGGGTAAATGCAAAACAATATCAAGGTAATTTAAAGTGAAAACTTGCCTGCCTTAAATGGGAACGAAGAAGAAGAAAACAGACCTAGAAGAAGAAAAAAAGAAGAGGAACAAAAATAAAGAAAAGTCAATCATTTATAGTCCCACAACTATACCTCTTACTTGGTCATCAAATCTCTATGTCCAAGAACTGATGAAGGCCGGGGCAAGGCTGGAAATTTTAGAAGCCAACGAACAAGAAAGAGACCACAAAATTTCAGAGATCACACTTGCAAATCAATGTTTAATGGAAGGTAATAGAATTTTGAAAGAGTAGGTAACAATGTTACAAGATGTTGTAGAGGCATGAAAACGAGAATGGGAAAACATGAAGGTAGCATGGAAAACCAGGAATGAGGCAATGGAAAAAAACAAAGATGTGATAATCTCTAAAACAATTCAGGTAGATACCAAATGGGTCAATAAATAGTCCTTTCCGAAAAGAAGGCAAAAGAGAACAAGAAGACATACATTCCAAAAGAAATCAAAACTAGGGTTGAGGACACTAATGGTCACACGATAGAGGAAAAAGAAGATGTAGGTTCTCGTAGAGTAGAGGAAAGAGAACATAAAGAAAGAAAAGAGAGGGAAACAAACTTTATTATCAAGGGAATAAGAGACTATGGAAAGAATGAAACACTTTCAATTTGACAAGGGAATTTTTGAGGGAAAAATTATAGTGGAGAGGGAAAATTTGTCAAGCAAGGAGGGTGGGAAAGATATGTGAGGAAAGGCCTCGACCTATAAAAGTCATCATGACAAGTGTGCAAGAGAAACATCATCTCTTAAGCAAAAAAAAACTCTTGAAAGGCTCACACTTCTTCCTAGATGAAGATTTAACTAGCAACAACAAGAAGAGAGAAGAGAAGAAATGGAAAAAGTTAGAGCAGCAAGAAACGAAGGGAAAAGAGCATGGTTGTACAATGGTAAAGCAGTTATTGCAGTGTTTGGGCCTCATGGAAAAATGAGGCAACAAGTTGACGATAAAGAAAGAATAGGTAATTCTATAATAGGGAGGAAAACAACAGGATCAACATGGATGAAAAGGGGTGAAGACTCAAGTTCAAGTCTTGTGTGCCAAACCGCATAGCAACGAAATCCTACCTAGGTCTTCCTAAGTCTAGTTTGTTGGAACAGTAGAGGTTACCCTTGGAGGAGGGGACCTGGGATAGGGCCTATCGTAGAAGGTAGAGACATAATTTGTCTCACAGAAACTCATGAACATGATGGTTGCAAAACACCTATGTTTGACAGTTATTTGAAGTTAGAAGTTTGGAACGAGGCAGTAGAAAATGGAAAAGGGTAAGGAGGAATACTAGTTTTAGTGAAAGAAAAAGAAGGTCGTTACATTCAGTTAGTGAAATAAGATACAAATAAACAATATTTATGGTTCAAAATAACAGAGAATGAGAATGACATAAGAATTGCAGCATGTTATTTTGCGCCTCAAGTATAAAAAAATTACAAAAATAAGGGATTGGACAACATATATTGTTGCATATTATCAAAGGGAGAAGTTATTTTAGTGGGACATTTCAATGCTAGAACAACAAATCAACAAGCTAGTATTCTTTGTTGCAAAGAGGATCACAATCCTATCTGGCTCATTGAAGAGGAGAATTCTCGATGGTTGAGATGTTCAGAAGATGACAAAGTTAGTAATCATTTTGGAGAGGAGTTGCTTACGTTGTGTGGTACTTTCAACTTAATTATCCGCAATGGTCTAGATAGATGGAAAAATTCTGCGAACTTCACTTGCAACACATAAAATGGGGCAAGTGTCGTTGACTATGTTATTGGTTCAGAAAGAATAATAGAAAGAATAGATGAAGTTAAGATTGGAGAGCATATTTGGGACTTAAAATCAGATCATAACCCAATTTATATAAAGTTATCCTGGTTAGAAGAAAGATAGAATAGGAGGAAAACCCAATGTTCTCAACAATAGGCATCAAGGGGCAAAATTCTTCTAACACAAGAAAATGCACTATCTTCAAAACAATGTTGAAGAGATCAATTTAGAAGAAGAAAATTGGTGCCCAAAGCCTCAACAACCATGAGTTAATGATGTAGGGTTTATGCACAAAACAGATCCTTGCACATAATAAAATGTGTGCTTCCTTAACATGGAATCCTCAATTAAATTCTTCGTTAAAACCACATTCAATTCAACTCAAAACATATATATAAAAAAGAGAGCCAACACAAATAAAATATGGGTATATAATAACACAAGAAAATTCAGATTCAAACCAATTGCCCAAATATTACATTTGTGGGCCTCTCGGCTCTCGGCCTTTTCAAAACTCTCACACAGTTTCTCTCTATCTCTCTCTGTATTCCTCAATGTCCTCCATCCTCACACAAGATTCATATTTATACATAATTATGAATTAATTCCAATCCATGATTTCCTCCACAAAAATCTCAACCAAACTCAAAAATAGATTTATCCCTTATTTGACTCAACTAAGTTCCATTAAGGAATTCCTAATCCCTAAATTATCTATCCAACTCAATTCCACTCATATTCTCAATTAAATAAGAGAATATTTACAATAATCCTCACACTCAGATTTTTCTCTCTTAATTTATTAAAAATGTGCATAATAATTTATAAAATAATTAAAAAGACATCACCCCCTAATTACACAATATTTTAATGAAAATCAAGCAGGATTCTCATGCATCAGACTCCCCATGTAGAGAAGTTTCCATACTACATAGACTCCTGTCTATGAGGTCTGCCACTTTTCTGTAATAATGCGACAACCACAAGTCTCAAATAACTTGCTACCTCCAGGATTCCAAACTCTGTTTTGCCACTAGTCCTTTAACGTATCAACTCCATTTTGTAATTCATCACTTACTTTGTCAATTGGATTCCATTGGTATTTACAACAATTGCTTCTGCCCATTCCTCGGTGTAATTCCTCTTTATCTGATGCTTCCGTCTCCAATTGCGCTGACCACTCAACTTTCTAAAATGAAGAATAATCAAGAACTTCTTCTTGGTCGCAATTATAGTCATTGATTTCCCTTATAGTAACAAATTTCTCATCTGGTGTTGTACTTGCATTCATCAACAAACTATTAGTTTTAAAAACACAAGACCTCTCGGCCTCTTTTGCTACTTCAAGCACTAATCTCCCATCATAGTCCTTCTGGATTTCAGCAAATCCTGTTTCGAATTGCTGGCTGCTTTCGTCTTTATCCTGCTAGATCAATACCTCTGTTTCCTTTATGTCTCTAAAGACATAACTTTCTTGCTGCTCCTAATCTTTCATCTCATCTCCAAATACTTTCTGCTCAATTTCTCTGATTTCGACATCATATTTATTTATGTTTCCTTCTGTACCTACAGCCACATTATTATTTGAAAAGTTATAACATTCACTTGCAACTCTATAAATGTTAAAAAAATTTCATCCATATCATGCACGACAACTGCAATCTCTTTTATATTAGGTTTTGCAAGTTTCATCTCCCCTTCAGGTTCCTTAAGCCATTGTTCCAAGAACTCTATTTCCATGTGAAATCTTTCTAGCATTTCATCACAACCTTCATTCCCAGTTTCATTCTTCTTCTGGCAATCCTCCTGAGTTATCCTAGTTTCTATATCATCACATTGCAAAATTCTGTCAGCAATCATTAAACAAATTCATTTTTTTACCTCCTTGGAATATCACTTTGATATTTTCATTATGCTTCTGCTCCATAATAGCTTCAACTAGCTGTCTTACACCAAACAAGAATTCATTTATGATTTATTCCCGCTGCAAAAAATCAGTACCTTCCTCCTCTGAAAGGCATTCTCCTTCATACTTCACCTTAAGAGTTTCATTCATCTCTGTGACAGTTTCACTAGAGTGTCCACCATCTTCCGCACATCCTGTAAACATACACAAACTATGAGTGTTAAAAATACAAGGCTTCATAGCCTAATCTGCTTCTCTTGTCCACATACCTTCAAATGCTTCTGAACTATTCTGATAGTTCATGAGATCTTTCTCATTGATATTTTCACCCAGAATTTCACCCTGTTCTGGGCCACAAATGGAAACTTCCATTTTCAACTCAGCCTCTTTAAGTTCTTCACATCTCATTTGCACACTCATCATCTGCTCGAGCTTCCTCAACTCTTCTATCAACTGTATGTTTACTTGCTATTCCCTCTTTGCATGTGGTCTCTGCCATTTCACTTACTTCCTAATGGTCCAACCATATCTCTGGTCTTTCGTATTTCTCTGCAAAAATTCCATCAATAACTCAAGGTGAACTGTTATCTCAGCTTTCTCCCTCTCACATTCTTCATCAGTCAAGTGCTTCCATATGCCATTTGCCTTGGCATTTTCCTTCTTCTTCCTTCTGTTGCGGTCTTTCTCAGAACCTCTGAAATGAATAACACCAATCATCTTCTCCTCCTTTGTGAACTTCATCTGTTCACATGTGGATTTCTTTCAATCCACTTTTCAACAAGCCTTCCTACTTGCCATCCAACAATATAAGCTCTCTTCCTGCGCTTGACCTCTTGCAGTTATTTGTCTTGGAATCATTTCTGGAAACTCTCTTGCTCCTCTTTGCTGCAAACAACAACTTTAGTAATGCTTGTGTTACAATGACCAACTGTATGGGCGTCGGGCTCTGCCGATCATGCACCCAATTACATTCAAACCTTTGACTTGGCTTATGACTCTTTGACTCCATACTTTACATCAACTCTTCATCTTGGATGAAAAATACACCCTCTTGTACAATAACTCAATGGTTTAACTTGACTCAAGCTATCCAAATTTTCATTTGACCTTAACGTCTAATTTGACTTCAAGGCTTCACCTAATAATTACAATAGTGGATATTTTGACTCTAATTCAAGTTATACAACATACCAATGAACATCCACCCTTAATACATTTTCATGATGTAAAATCTTCACTCTCTAAATTCTCTTGCATACTCCACTCTACCAGTTCTTTCTCAACTCCATTCTTATGAAAATATCATAAGTCTCTAATTACATCATCTCTCTTTATCACTTTCTTTTACTCACATGATACTTTATCCTTTAAATTGAAATGCAATCCGCTTTTCCCAAGATTTATTTTATGATGAAAATAAAATAAATCATTTAATTTCCAACATTTAAAATACCTCTTTGAAATGAAATTTCATACCTTATGCTCCCTTCAAGGTTATTTAATATATTTTTTCTTTGCAATTTCAACTCTCCAGATTTCACTCTTCTATGTCGTTCTTATCACTGTGAATATTTTCATTCCCTTTAGACCATAACCTCTTCAACACGCTCATCCTCTTAGCGCAAACAGTTTCCCTATACTTCCATGCATCTCCTTCTTTGCAGTGACAGTTCTCATGCAACAACATCTCTCTTCAATGCACAAAAACAATTCCTTCATATGAATTTTCCAAAAATTTCTTTTAACACGGTGGCATCAACATTTCTTTGGAAGCAACAAACACCAACTGCACTATCTTCGGGACAGAACAATGTGAACACTTTCACACGTGCTACAAGCAATGATCAATCATGATTTTTGACTCATTATCTCTCTTAAAATATCTCTCTTCCCACTCATGAATTTTGGTGAAACACTCATAAAGTGTATATGGATTTAAGCACTATTCTTCTCAACCTGAATTACACATCCATTTTACGTTATTTAAATAACATAAAAAGTCATTTGACTTACCACTTTCATAATGTGCCCACCAATAGTTCTTGAGCTTCCGCACTACAACTCTTCTTTTGAAGTATCATATATATATAGCAGTGCAAAATATTATCAAAATATTTGTCAAAAGAACATAGAGAATGGCATTGCTGTACCAAATCTTATCCATGATACTGATGATACTGATGGTACTTTTTCAAACATTACTTCAACGTAGAGAAACTTCCCAAGCTTTCTTTCACAATCACACTATTCTCAATTTACATGACCAATTTAAAAACAATACATTTCCACCTTCACACGTTATAATTTTGTACCTTTTTCTCGGATAAAAACAATTGCTGGCTGGTTTTTGACAAGGTTGTCCAATCCCTTGTAGTGTCAGATAATGAAATATTATCTTATTGTCTCTGGCCACGAAAATTCCGAAGGCTAGTTTTATGAGAGAAACTTATACTGCGACCAAATTCACTTTTGGTAGGCTTCTCTAAGAAGGAGTATGGGCATGTTTCTGCAACTTTCACCAGAAAACCCACAGTCTTGTGTGTGACTCAACGCTGCTTGTTATCCCCAAATTTGACACAGAGTTTAGGCGAGGGCTTAGCATTAACGATGTAGCTTTCTTCATGGCGCTCGCTTCACTAGCAGCTACCTCCTCCTTTAAATCAAATTTCGTAAGGATATTCATTGTCAACGCATCTAGTCTCAGCGAGGGGAAGCGATGGTCTATCAAAAACAAATTTCGCGGTAAACTTCATCGTTCTTCACTGCTGCACCCCATGTAGCCACTGCACATATCACTCATGGTATTTCTCAGCGGTGGGATCATGATCCAACGCTTCTGATACGATATATATGGTGGCCTACACAAATTCAATAATGAACTGATTACTCCAAACTCCTAAAAAAACACAGTCCTGTCAGATTCAGGCACCACATTGCTGCTTTCGTTGGGCGACGTTGTTCGAATGTTGATCGAACACTGCAACTTGACCGCTGCACACCACACATCCGCTCCCCACACTACACATTTCCGCTGCCTTAACAATCCTCATGCAGACATGCACCATGTTGTTTCCCTCTCTTTCATAGTCTCCATTGGAGTACTTCGGATCCAAATCAATTCACTTAAATCCGATCAAAACTGGATTCCAAAGAACACAAATCACTGTCAATAGATTACTCCATGCTGCAATGTTGCCCTCACGTAGAGGCATGAACAAAAAACTACAGATCCACGACACCACTCTGCACTGGAGGCTGTCTTCGATCTCAGTTACAGACTTTGGCCCCTTAGCTACAGGTACCACCGAACCTATAGGTAGATAGTGACACCACAAACAAACATGTAGGCCGCTCCATCATTTCCGTTGCGTAGAGCACACACATAGGCTATGAAAGAACCTCTTCACAACACAGATTGACACGCCTATTCTCAGGCCCTTCCACGTATTCCACAGGTTCACATTCAACTCTGATACCAAGTAGAAAATAATGGAAAACAAAATATGAATGAAATTTGAAAATCTGAGGAGAGAGTCCCCAAGGCTATCCACAACAGTTCCTAGCACATGCTTTAACGCCCAACACTTAGCTCAGTGCTTCCTCTAACTCGCATTCAACAAAATATTTCGACCTTCCAGAAATTTGATTCATTTTCTAGAAAATAGTCTTGGCCCAATACAGAACTCAACCCAGCAAGGAATTTAGCTTCCAGCAAATAAAACAAAGCCTAGTAATGAATTTACAATGCACTCATCTCTCATCCGTAGCTGCACGGATTAATTAGATATTTGGGCTCCGATACCAAATGATGCAAGGTTTCTGCACAAAACAGATCCTTGCGCATAATAAAAGGTGTGCTTCCTTAACATGGAATCCTCAATTAAATTCTTCGTTAAAACCACATTCAATTCAAATCAAAACATATATAAAAAAAAGAGAGCCAACACAAATAAAATACTTGTATATAATAACACAAGAAAATTCATATTCAAACCAATTGCCCGAATATTACATTTGTGGGCCTTTCGGCTCTCGACCTTTTCAAAACTCTCACACCGTTTCTCTCTATCTCTCTCTGTATTCCTCACTGTCCTCTATTCTCACACAAGCTTCATATTTATACATAATTATGAATTAATTCCAATCCATGATTTCCTCTACACAAATCTCAATCAAACTCTAAAATATATTTATCCCTTATTTGACTCAACTAAGTTCCATTAAGGAATTCCTAATCCCTAAATCATCTATCCAACTCAATTCCACTCATATTCTCAATTAATTAAGAGAATATTTACAATAATCCTCACACTTAGATTTTTCTCTCTTAATTTATTAAAAATGAGCATAATAATTTATAAAATAATTAAAAAGACATCACCCCCTAATTGCACAATATTTTAATAAAAATCAAGCAGGATGCTCCTGCATCAGTTAACAAATATAATCTAGGGTGCACTTGAAAAGTGAAAAAGAGAAAAAAATAGGAAATCAGGATCAAATTGTTTTCCTTTGAATGCGTGATTCGATGAGGAATGAAAAATGGCAAGGAGAACTTTGAAAAAGGAAGGAGAGGGGAAGATGAATGTAAAGTTATATAAGCAGATTTAAAAAAAAAATAAAAAAAAAAAAAAAAAATGAGTTCATGGAAACAAGGCGGGAAGAGTTGATATATCTTGGCAAAAAATAACCCAAATTTGTTTTGGCAGGAACTTCAACCAAGGAAGAAGCAATCTGAAAATAATATTACAGCCAATCAATGGTTTGACTATGCAAGGCAACTTTATGAAAAATAATTAGAGGTTGAGTCTCCTCCCAATACACATATTTTCATAGTACATGAGGTGGAGGGAGGAATTAAAAATTTGAAAATACGGAAGGCAAAGGACTTGGTTGAACTTCAAGCAGAATATCTAAAGTGGGGAATTAACACTTTGACACCGCACATCATGGAAATATTCAACAACGTCATTGATCAAGGATTCCCAAGGGATTGGACAACTAGTCTAGCAATTCCACTTTTTAGAAGTGGAGACATTAATAATCCTTCCAACTTTAGAACCATTATGATCAATCCTTTGTTTGCAAATCTTTTCAGTGGCATGGTAGAAAATAGAATCAATAAGTGGGCAGAAGTAAACGAAAAGAGGGCAAAAGGGCAAGAAGGTTTTAGGCTGAAGCATTCTACAGTAGATCATGGTATCACGCTGAGACACATTGTTGAAAAGGTTTGGGGGAGCAAAGAAGAAGTATTTTGACACTTTGTTGACTTCAAAAAGGAATTTGACATGGTCCCTAGAGATAAGTTGTGGCGTAGAATGGAAGAACTTGAAATTCCTTTACAATATAGAGTTGCTATCCATAGGATTTATGAACAGTTGAAATTCAAAATTAGAACTTCAACATGAATTTCAGAAATTTTTAGAAGTGACATCGGAGTCAAGAAAGGTTGCCCTTTTTCCCCTACCCTTTTTTGTTCATATATTGACAAACTGGAAGAGTGGCTAAATTTGCAAGGTGGGATGGTGTTCGATTGGGGGAGTTTGTGATAAAGCTTCTTCTATATGCTGATGATCTTGTGCTGGTTGCTGAATCAACCCATGGATTTCAGATGCACCTATATGCCCTTGAGCATTTTTTTAAAGTAGTGGGGATGCAAGTCAATACCAGTAAGATCAAAATAATGATTTTCTCTAATAAAAGGAAGCAAAGCCAACATACGTCCTTCTTTGAAGGCAACATTCTTGAATAAGTTAATGAATACAAGTACCTCGGGATCTATTTCAACAACAAGCTTAATTGGGAGGATTGCAGAAAGAAAATCATTATATGCACTTCAAAACAGATGTAGAGAGGCGGAGTTATGAGATTGGAACACGATCAAAGTACTTTTTTGACTGCTAGTTTGTCTAGTGCTATTATATGGGTGTGAATTGTGGGCTAGCAACATCCCTGTTTCAAAATGGAAACAAATTGAAAAAATTCAAAAACACTTGATCATGGGCAAGTTCAAAATAAAAATTTTGGTTCCCTATGAGATAATGTTGAGTGAAATAGGGGCATCTCCCATCGAAGCAATTTCCATGGTGCGTCTTATAAGGTATCTAAAAATAATTGAGAAAATGGGAGGAGGTAGATGGCAGAAAGTTATCTTCAATGAAGGTATAAGTGAAAGAAAGAAATCATGGATGAGGAAAAACAACAAATGGATGCAAAAATGGAATATTTACCTTAATGCATGTCCCAAAAATAAAAATGATTTAAATAATTTTGTGTTGGAGAAGTTCCATAAGGGTATATGGGGAAAAGAGTTGGGTAGAAAGAAGATTCAAATATTATGTTCAGGAATTCAACCCCACTTGTGATCTCCAACAAAAAGAGTACATTGGAGCTAGCATTTTGTGGAGAGAGAAGATTCTTATTGCTCAATTAATAACTAACTCACATTAACTTCGGTGTGAAACGAGATTGTGGAAGAGACCTAAATAAGGTTGGGAAGAAAGGGTATGTACTTTTTTCACTTCTGGGACAGTGGAATCAGAAAAAGATTTCATTTTAGAATGTGATGCTTTTAGAGACATCAGGGAAAGTTACCGCAATATGTTAGCATCGATTCTGTGGCATTGTCTTTTCAGTGAGGGAACTGTTAGAAGGTTGGGTCAGATCATCATCAATTTAAGTAAGAAAATGATTGAATTATAGAAGGAAAAAAAAATAAGGAAGTTGGTAGTCCCATAGACTATTTTTAGTTTCGTGGACGTTAAAATATTATTCATTCATTCATATACTACACCCACTTTGCCATCTTCATTAAACCTCAACTGCATGTGTGAGGTTTTGCGGATTTGTTTGTGGCATAGGCCTTAGGTATCCTCAATGCCATCTTAACTTTGGCAGGCTTATAGATCAATGTAAGGATTAACATAATCATAGATACATTATTCAAAAATGAATTGATAGGTCATATGTAGCACTGAGTGAAGCTCTATCACAAAATGTAACGTCAAATAAGCTTATCTTTGTGGGTTTTATTTTAAGGTGCACTTTGTGTGTTTGGGTTTATTCAAAAAAGTTGGAGTAAGGTATTAATTAATTAATTACAAAAGTTTTTATTGTATATGTTGTTATTCATTGCTAGATCTGTATTGTTTAGCCACAAAAGCTAAGGTGTCAACATACAGAGTTAAAGGAAACCATTGTTGCAGGAAGTCCATCTTGCTTGTAATGACCCATTTCAAATTACAAACAAAAGGTATTAAGTAAGCATACGATATATGCGTATGATAGCTACATAGGCATATGTCGAATGTCTAACACTAGTATAGTTATTAAATAATTATGAAAGATGTCTAAGTAAAGGATAAATGGAACAATTTGTGAAAAAGGATAAATGGACCAAGTACCTCAAAATATTAATGAGGAGAAATAATACTTATTTTGTAATTATCAAGTTATTTTAGTAAATATATTCTACCAACCTTGTTAATGTAAATATATATGAATATATATTTTATTTTAATTATAATTAAAAGAAATTAGCTTTAAAATACACACATATATATTATAAATTTGGTATATTTAAATAATATAAATTAAAATTAAAATAATTAAGAGTTTAAAATATAACGACAAGTAATGTCATACATATACTCATTCATAAAATGGAGGTTACACGTATACACCTTAATAAATAAATAAGTAGGCCGTGATGAGGCGGCAACCGCCTAACATGGGTTATTTAACCATATGGAGAAGAGAACATGAGGGGGGTGGCGAGAAAGGGGGAGAATGACGAAGAGGAGAATTTCTGAAGAGTTGTGTTGAGAGATGGAAGGGAAAACTGTATACTGAGATATAAGAAGATACATAGTGCCAATTGTTTTGAGATTTTGGGCACGGGGCCAAAATATCTCAATTGGAGTACTTTGGAATTGAATACTGCAACTTTATTCAGTTGGCTGGGTGGTTTTTGGTCATTTGGTAACGAAAATAGGAGCATGGGAAGTGGAGCGAGAGTTACAACAAAGAAGAATATCTATCAAACACCGAACCAGGTTAGTGTTTAAGAATGAATTTCACAAATTTTTTTTTGTTATGAAGGTAAATGATAAATATATTTGTTAAAATTCCTTATTGTTAATTTTAGGAATTGTATTAGAGTATCAATTAATTACAGTATCAATTTCTTTAATTCAAGGTGTTATAGTTGATTTACTGTTAAAATTAGAAATTCATACATAGTCAAAACATAAATTTTGTTAAAACCTGTTAAAATTGAAATTTTAGAACTTTCAAGTTAAATCCTGAAATTTTAAGGCACCACATCTAGTATAAGAGCTTAAGAGCTTAGTTCGAACCCTTGAAATCTTATAGGCCTTAGCATGGTAACTGAATTTTGTAGTTCTACATAAACATCCATGTTTTAATATTGCCTCTCACTTGTGATCAACATCCTTAGCAGAAATCCTTTTATCTATTTTCTCAATCCCGATGTTGTTTTTATTCGTACTTTTACTTTCGTTAATTTTGACTAGCCAATTTGTTTTGCTTGTGGCTTATGAGAAGTAGTAATAAGCCTTTTTGAACTATTTAGAGGGTCGTGACTCGTGATCATTCATTTCACTCTTTGACAATGTAATACTCTTCCTTTGATTATTCTTGGGTGAAGAAGATTTCCCTTTTTCTATCATAGATTTAAACATAGACTGTTTCTTCATTGAGTTGTTTGTTTCTGCAACATCCACATGGCCATTGGTGGGATAAGAAATGGTTGATATAATTATAAATTATGGATAGGGATAAGTTGTGAGAGTGACTTTTCATGTTATAAAGCCGTTAGTTCCTACCCTACCATTAAAACTGTATATTACTTATAAACTAAAGGAAATTATACAAGTTATCCATCGATATAATTGTCATTCTTCCAAATTTTGCGGTAAAATGATTTGCGTATGCTGGTTAGTCGAGATTGGATCTAACTTGGGCAGTCGAGTTCGCAAGATTAAATCTGTTGGAGCCCTGCACGGATCAAACGCTGAACTATCGACTGACAGTGTTTCTCTTCCCGATTTGGGCACCGCATAATCACAAGTCAACATGTGCTCATTAACCATGCGACCGGGGCTTTCTCCTTGATGTTCTCCAGGGTACCGACAGTCTTGACCAGACCGTATGGAAGAGTAAAACAAAAATCGACCCCAACACTATTGCGAGCCCCATTGGAGCAGCGTATAATTTCCGTTTTCTAGGTCCGTCATCGTCCGTCGCGATTCGCAGTATGACGAGGGCAGTCGCTGCGAAAGGATCATTGAGGAGGGAGAGCTGTCATATAAGCTCTGCCCTAGTCCATCATAGCTTTACAACGCGTATCGTGTTCGAGCAAGTAGCCCAAACGACAAAGGCATTTTCATTCCAGAGTTCATTTAATTGTGCAGTGTTTTAATGCAGAAGTTCGTATGTATTTGGAAAATAAATGACGATATTCCTATACAATTCATCGCAACCTCCGCCATTTCAAAGTTCTGGCACGAATGCCACAGAAGTAGGACAATGCGAAATGCACTATCAGCTTGTTATTTCTAACGGACAGGGAGCAGAAGTAAAGAACCTTATTTCATAAGATGATAGAGTTGTTCTTACCACTACTAATCTGAGGATTTTTGTTGCTGTTTTTGATTAGATGATTTTTGTTACTGTTTTTGATTAGATGATGTTATTGTGTAAGACGAAACAAAATATGTTACTGTCCTGGAAAACTGTAATAGTAAGCTGAATGATGGAAAATGTTTCTGAGAGTCTTCTCCCTACTGTTTTTTATTTCTGCTGCAGAAGTAGTCTTTACTGTTTCACATTATGTTAATTAGAAGCTGAAAAACCAATAAAAAAACTTTCGAAATATCAATTTTTGTCCTGATACAAAATATAAACCAGATATGTATTTTTCTTGCTGAAAAAAAGTACGACAATGGAAGATGTCATTTTGTCTAGCTAGATTGCGTCACATTTCCTTGACACATAACCCCAAGTTCAGTTGGTCGATGTTTATTCGACGCATACTCCAGTTTACTCGATTGATTTTATGTTATAGATTTTGTTTCTTTTGATAAAGGTCCCGAAGGATTTTGTTCTAGGCCGTGCTGAAGATCGTTTTAATTTTAGAGTATGTAATTATATTTAAATATTTTCGTTCTATTCTAAAAGCTTATATTATAAAATCAAATTAAATAATTTGTATTAATCGTTTTATTATTGGTTTAAAAACTGTACACTATATTATAATATTTCATAAATTTTAATGATTAAAAAGTAATCTCTCACCAATTCACCATGTAACAAGGGTATTATTTATTTTTATTTTGTATTTTTATTTTTTTAATCTAGGATAATCAATCACTGGTGAGAGTTTTTCTGGGCCTTATCAAATCTTACTCGTTGCCACTATAAACCTAGGCTAGGTGCAACAGCCTGCAATAAGGGTATTATTAATAAATATATACCTAATGGGATATGAAGATAAGAAATCTATTATCGATATCTAAAGGTCATTCCGTCATTATTTTGTTATTTCTAAAGGAAATACAAACAATAATATGCATTTGAAATATAAATCATGTTATATTTTGGTATGCTTTATATATATTAAAATAAATGTATTAAAAGAAATCCTTATATATATATATATATATATATATATATATATATATATATTAGGATTTCTTTTAATACATTTGACGAATTAAATGTTATATATATATATATATAACTACGTCTCAAAATTGACATTTTGTTCTCATTTAAAGACTTGGTTGTGTCGATAGTAAATTTCACCGAATATTTGTCTAAGATATCATTCTTCATAGCAAGTTCGATTTCCCTTCTATATAATTGGTAATAAGAAGTTCAATTATTGGAATTTTTCCTCCTCCTTAGCATTATGGAAAGGAAAAGAAAAGATAGGTTAAAGTTAGTTTGACTAAATTATTATTATTATTATTTCAAAATAATATTATTTGATGATTATTCCTTGATGTGAAGTCATCCGTTCAATTCCCTGCCCTGATTGAGATACTGATATAAAGGAAACCCACGCATTTTATTATTATGCATCTACATAGAACACCCTGCATTAGGGCAAGGAGGTAGTGATACCACCCTCCCTGACCTCAGTACCAGCCAGAACTGCCTACAGGTAAAAATAGCAGAAAAACTATACCCGTATGTGAGCTTGAATTTACTAAAGTTAAATCTAAATTGTATTCTGATTCTCATAAATCTTATTATGTATTCAGGTAAAGTCACGATGGTAATGACGTATCAACGACGATAATGCCATATGGTTTCATCACAATAATTAACACCACCACTGACCTCATCACCATCGCCACCACCGAGATCAGCATCAACACCAGTCGTTACAACACCAATCGCTACAACACTTGAGCTAACTACTATAATGCGCTCATTAAAGCCATTTTGGAAACATTAAAAGGGTCGCAACCGACCAACACCAAAGAAGAGCGACCTCATCTTGAGGAAAGACATTCAAAAAAGTCTAAAGATTATGATTATAAGCCACTAAAGGAAGAAATTTCTAGAGAACTACAAAATATTGAACTCCAAGAATTCTGAGGAGGACGAGCGAGAGAACGTGCTGAAGCATGGTTAGAAAGAATGATAAGATGCTTCACATTAAGAGAATATTCTTCTACCTCTAAAACAAAGATCACTCCATTTCAACTCAGAGGGAGTACTCTAATTTGGTGGGGAAATTTAGAAAAGAAACTACATCTCACATCAGACAGCATTCCATGGGAGTTGTTTGAGGAGAGATTCTGTGAAAAATACTTACCACCTTTCTTTCAAGAACATAAAGTTGGAGCCTTTCATATGTTAGTCCAGGGTGATAAAACAGTGGAATAATATGAGATAAGGTTTATGGAGCTGATAAAATATGTTCCTTATCTAGATACTAACGAACACCAAGCCGGTGTTTTGTGTATGGATTAAATCCTCGAATCAGTGCCATGGTTAGAATGTGGAAGCCGTCATCAGTAGCAGAGGCAGTTGAATATGCACAGTATGCAGAGGAAAATTTAGGGATTAAAAGTGATATCATGCCAATAGAACCCTCATAGACAGGATTTACAAGAAAGACACCCTGAAACTTCTTCGGGGAAGTAGTTCTAGACCACCTCCTTATGGTAACAGGTTTACTCCAAGAGGAATAGGAGAAAGAACTCCCATGACCATTAATACTATAGCTGTTGAATCATCAAATACTATTCCATATCAATCTCGAGGGACTGTTAATACAGGAAGAAATGGGAGATGAAGTGGCACAAGAGGACGAAGCTCCTTGTCTAGAAATTCACAATCTGATTCAAGGGGACCATCCCAAGTTAATTGTTGGGGATGTAGGGGACCTCATTTTCAGCGTGATTTTCTGGAAGTCTCATCAAATGTAATACATAGAGAAGAAAATGAACCATCATCAAATACTCAAGGCAATCATAGAATCCATGCTGTAGTCAACAATAACCAGGCAGCGCATTAGTCCACTGTTGTGGAATCCTTAGCTACTAGCAATGGAATAAAGCTCAAAATTTTATTTGATACTGGTGCTACTGATAGTTTTATTTCATAATATGCATTAAATAGACGTGAGATGGTAACTTGCAAGAAAAATGATTTCAGACAAGTAGAAATGGCTTCAGGAGAACTTCAATTTGTAGATTTAAATGTTGAAGAATGTAAAGTTGACCTAGGAGTCTGTTCGACTAAAATAAAAGTATATGTCACAGCCCTAGGAACTTACGACCTCGTTATAGGGATGAATTGGTTAGGGTCTCATCAAGCATGGGTAGATTGTTATGGGAAAAAAATACTTTGTATAAATTATGAAGGAGAGACAATCAAAATCCAAGGTATTAAAAGGAGAGTGTCCTTATGCTTCATCTCAAAAATTCAAATGAAACGTTGCTTCAGAAAAGGGTGTCAGATATATGCAGTTCAAGAAGTAAGCAAGGAGAAAGGACCATCCTTAGAACAATATCTGGTGTTATCCGAATTTTTGGATGTTTTTCCAAAGGAAATACCAGGACTACCTCCTAAAAGAGAGTTGGATCTCACAATAGAATTAAAACCTGGTACGGAACCAATTTCTAAAACACCTTACAGAATGACAACCCTAGAGGTTCAAGAATTACAAATTCAATTGAATGAACCATTGGATATAAGGCACATTCGACCCAATTTTTCATCTTGGGGTGCACCTGTAATCATTGTCAAGAAGAAAGATGGTTCCTTGCGATTGTGTGTGTTGAGAATTTGGAAGGCTGTAGGTTAATACAAATTCTCTTCTCGATATTTACTTGTGAACATACTTGAGGTACTTATGTCTTCTCTTCTTTTAGTTAAGTTAATCTTTCATCAAGTCAATTATCAAAACACAAGACACAAAGGTTAGGCTCCTAGAGCTAGGGAAAAATCTCTCCCTCTTGGAGAGGAAAACCCGCAAATAATTCTTCTTATTGATCTTCAAATGACAAGTACCATGACCCAGACTTAGACCCTAGACCTATATTTGCTTTCAAAACTTCGCTCTTCACATTGTGATGACTGTCTTAACTTCAACACATTCTTTCTTCAGATTAACAACCCTTAACAACTATATATCAACAACTGTATCCTTCATGCACTAATCCGAAATCTTGTGGCATCAATTCGCAATTCAGTACACTTGTTATCCTTAATTCTCTTCCTGCATTCCACAGTAATCTTCTTCCTGCATTACACCACAATCTTCTTCCTACACCACTGTCTTAAATCCGCACTTTGTGCTGTCACTTATCCGCACTATATCATTCCCTTATCTGCACTATAAACATTAGGGGAATTTTCAGGTCTAAAATGGGCCTCCTAAGGAAATTATAAAATAATAGTAGAAATAATAAAATAAGGTTTGATTACATCATCAAATTTTAGAGGGAAAAAAGAAAAAAGAAAACTTTTTCAACTCGTATTTTCAACTTATCTCCCAAAGTTTTTACTCAAATTTCGAGCGGGAGTACTCGTTGGATGCAAAATTTAATTTTTCATCTAAGGAGTACCTATGTTTCATACTTTCGATGGACCCTGTTACTTGAAAAATGAGAAATACATTAAAAATATGATTGCAATCACATTTTTTCATGTATTTCTCATTTTTCATGTAGCAGGGTCCATCAAAAGTATGGAACATGTGTACTCCTTAGATGAGGAATTAAATTTTACATCCAACGAGTACTCTCGCTCAAAATTTGAGTAAAACCTTTGGGAGATAAGTTGAAAATACGATTTGAAAAAGTAGTTTTATTATTTATTATTTTTAATATTTTTACCCTTTTACTTAAAAAATGGTGAATCATCCCCCATGGTTGACGTCATCATCTTGAATCCTATTGGTTCTTATAAAGTCTATTTTGGTTGTACAGTTTTCTTAGGAGGCCCATTTTAGACCTCAAAATTCCCCTAATGCTTAGAAATATCTGCAATGTAATCTTCAAAAATATCTGTACTGTAATCTCTAATTTATCTGCAAAATTTTCACCGTAAAATCACAGAGACAGTCACAGTATATGATGAGCTAATGAGCCGCATTTGACAGGGTTATATATAGTGTTTCGTCTGGCTTTTAGGCCGACCTGTAGGCCGACTTTCCCAATGAAGATAGGCCGACATGAAGGACTATAAGAGTCAGTGTTAATGTGGCATCCTTTACTGTAACTATAAATTGTTTTTCATTGTTGATTGAGGGCTATTGTGAGCTAGTCTTCCAGCCTAGTTAGGTGTCCTTCTTCTTCAAGGTCTTGGGGCATATATTTTCTAGATGAACATGGCACTTAATTACAGTTTATACCTAGAGGACACAAAACCTAATGGACATCAAGAAGAAGTCCATCTATTTAATAAATGAAAAAAAATACATTTTATTATTTTGACTTCTTCTTTTCATAATTACATAGTCAACATGAAGACCGACCTAGTTCCACTTTTCAACACTCCCTCTTAACTAGGGATGTATTCATACGGGTACATGGTTACTTATCAAACTGAAGAATCTCATAAGAAGAATCAGATTGGTAATCACATCTGTATAACATCAGATCAACCAACATTGTCCTAGTGCAAGGCCTTGACTAACAACCCCATCTCTCAATGAGACAATGGGCTACAATGCTGGCAAGACACATGACTTATAAACACCATCGTCATTGTCTCTCCAAGGTACATACTTCACCCAGGTGTTCCCAAAGTATGACCTTCTTGGACTATTCTTTTCTTGTGTAGCTAGCCCTCAAAGAATATTGGTCCTCGACTACTCTTATCTAGAATGCCCTAACACATTCTCAAAGAGTATCGAATGCTAGATGATTACCCAATCCGCCATTCTGTATTCCCAAGTGAAGACCAAAATTATGTATCTATATCTCCCTCTCAACCAGGGAGGACCTATTCCACGAGAATGTACTCAGTCCTATACAAGGAATGTAACTAAGCTTATTCTTAATAATTACCAAGTTTCTTCCAAGTAAGAAACTTATCATCAGGCTTCCTCTTAACCAGGGACCTCCAACAGCAATGGTGAGACACCCAGCTGCTCATGAAGAATTCCCGTCCTCGATGTCATGGATTTCGATATTGAGGAATCTCTAACTTTTAGCTTCATAGGGCACAAATAATCCATCGCTTCCATCCTGAGTCATGTCAGTTATCAGAGAGTGATTCATTAGACTTCCTTTATTTGGTCCATTTTTATGCCATGTTGCTTTCCTTCGAATCATTTCCAAGGATCATACATCCTTTCTCATGATTAGCAGTCGTGCACAAATTCGTCCACATAAACATGTTCATATTAACTTTTAGAACGAAAGTTACCTTAGTGATGATCTTTCACAACGACATCTTCCTGTAGGCATCAAAATCCTTCATACAGACTGTCACATCTCCTAATGATATGTTTTTCCAAGGGTCTTCTTCTTTACCAAACTTCCATCAGAGTCTACATATCTTCCCAAGAGATCTCTTTGTCACATATTCTTGGTCTCCGGATGATAACTGTGTCTTGACATGGTTGCATTTCATGATTCCTTCCTTTCTGCGCATTCTCCATTCCATGGAACTTACACATTTTCCAGTTCCTTGTTCATATACAACCACCTCATATTTCATGAGGACATATTATGTTTATTTCATCTGTCTGTGGATCGAGAGATACTCTTCCATAGATCATACTTATAAATACATAATTTCATTACCTGCAACCATATGACATGACTTCGCAGCATCCAATGTCAACATATAAAAATATACATACCTCATACATTTCTCCTTGAGTCATCCTGTAGCAATTTCTCTTGAATGAAGAGCTTCATCCCTTTGACCTGCCTCACCTATATGTCATCACATCCCAAAATTCTGTCTCCATGATGACCCTTGATCTGATGACTGATTTACTTTTAGTAGAGAGGTTTTCTTGAAGCTTTTTCATCGAGAGCTCCTTCCATGTTTTTATCTAGATGCTTCTTAATGTACATTCTATCATACAATTTTACAACTAATCAGAGATCACTTACAGAGGAAGATGATCTCAATCATAATAGAGATCTCTTGATTCCTCCTTCTTAGATCTTTTAGCATCAGGTTCTTCTCTTTCATAAGTGATATGGGCTACTTCCATTTTCCTTTTGCCATTTCTAGATTTAGGACAATCTCTTTTATAATGTCCAAGAATATCACATCCAAAGCATCGCACGTTGTCCATATTTCTGATTT
Organism: Pinus albicaulis; assembly: GCA_034641835.2. NCBI lineage: Eukaryota > Viridiplantae > Streptophyta > Pinopsida > Pinales > Pinaceae > Pinus > Pinus albicaulis. The sequence goes on from CM076574.1 coordinate 110,158,196, forward strand.
GATTCTGAGGGCCAAATTTTTCGAATATTCCTTTCTTCCTGTATGAGGCTGCAAAGGCATGCCTCTCTTCACTTGGTCTTGTATCAACTTTTGCCTTTAGTATTGTTTCCTCTATTTTACATAGAGACCATAAATCATGGAATGGAGTGGCTTCTTTATTCCCATATAGACTAGGAGTGAAGCTTCCCCATTCCTCTGGTAGAGCATTCAACACCACTGTTGTCATCTCAGTGTCATACATCACTTCTCCTAGTTCCTGCAGTTGATCTCTTATTTCAGAAATCCTCATAAAGTATGGAGTGATTCCTGCTTCCCTTGATAGTTTCATTTTGTATAGTTCTTGTCTCGGAGAGATTGCTTCTCCAGCAGTACTCACAGAGAATAGCTCCACCAATTTCTCATATATTTTTTTTGTAGTCTTTAGTTTTGATACATAGGGAATGAGAGTCTTTGATGGATTCTATGAGAATCCTTTGGGCTCTAATTTCTCCCTTAATGTACTTGGCATGGGCTGGAGTATCTTCTTTTGGAGGTTGAACAATAGATCCTTCGATATAGTACATTACTTCATCTTAAATTAAATTCAAGAATGTTCTCTTCTTCCATGCACTGAAGTTTGATGATCCAACTAGCTTGTTGCTTTCTTTACAAAAAGGCATCTTGATAGATAGGGTCATGAATACTTACCTGAGTGGATTTTCTTGCAGCTTCCTTGATGATTATTGAGAATGAAGTCAAGGGTTTCCTTTCTTCAATGTTGTTGTACTTGAACCCTTGATTATAATGACTATCTTCAGAAGTTGATATTTCCTTCAAACAATGTCTTGAGTGCAAATATTTTGATGCCAAAGATTAATTTCCTGAATGAGTTTATCTTCTCACATGAAGTAGTTGGATGGTCTTCCTTGCAAACTGGTTCTCCATCCCAAACTTTGGTCTTTGCTTCTTTGAGTGTCTTTGTTGACAAGCAGCCCTTATGTTCATCACCTTAGCCCTGATACCATGTTGAGAATTTGGAAGGCTGTAGGTTAATACAAATTCTCTTCTTGATAATTACTTGTGAACATACTTGAGGTACTTATGTCTTCTCTTCTTTTAGTTAAGTTAATCTTTCATCAAGTCAATTATCAAAACACAAGACACAAAGGTTAGGCTCCTAGAGCCAGGGAAAAACCTCTCCCTCTTGGAGAGGAAAACCCACAAAGAATTCTTCTTATTGATCTTCAAATGACAAGTACCATGACCCAGAGTTAGAACCTAGACCTAGATTTTCTTTCAGAACTTCGCTCTTCACCTAGTGATGGTTGTCTTAACTTCAACACATTATTTCTTCAGATTAACAACCCTTAACTATATATAAAAAACTGTATCCTTCCTGCACTAATCCGAAATCTTGTGGCATCAATCCGCAATTCAGTACACTTGTTATCCTTAATTCTCTTCCTGCATTACACAATAACCTTATTCCTTCATTACAACGCAATCTTCTTCCTGCACCACTGTCTTAAATCCACACTTTATGTTGTCCCTTATCCGCACTGTATCCTTTCCTTATCCGCATTGTAAACTTAGAAATATCTGCAATGTAATCTTCAGAAATATCCGCACTGTAATCTCTGAGTTATCCACAAAATTTTCACTGTAAAATCACAGATACAGCTGCAGTTGATGATGAGCTAATGAGCCGTAGTTGACAGGGTTATATATAGTGTTCTGTCTGGCTTTTAGGCCGACCTGTAGGCAGGCTTTCCCAATGAAGATAGGTCGACATGAAGGACTGTAATTTCAGTGTTAATGTGGAATCCTTTACTATAACTATATCTTGTTTTTCATCGTTTATTGAGGTCTGTTGTGAGCTAGTCTTCCAGCCTAGTTAGGTGTCCTTCTTCTTCAAGATCTTGGGGCATATATTTGCTAGATGAACATGACACTTAATTACAGTTTATACGTAGAGGACACAAAACCTAATGGACATCAAGAAGAATTCCATCTATTTAATAAATGAAACAAAAGTACATTTTATTATATTGACTTCTTCTTTTCATAATTACATAGTCAACATGAAGACCGATCTAGTTACACTTTTCAACAGTGTGTATACTATTGAGATTTAAATTGAGCTACAATAAGAATATGTATACAATGCCTCGAATTTACGACCTTTTCAACCAAATGAAAGGAGCTACAGTCTTTTCAAAGATTGATCTACAATAAGGTTAACATCAACTAAGGATTAAATAAAGTGATGTTTCTAAGGCTGCATTCCAAACTCATTTCAGGCATTATGAATTCGTTGTGGTACCATTTGGATTGACCAACGCACTATCAGTATTCATGAATCTTATGAACAACGTTTTCACAAATACCTTGATCAATTTGTACAAGTATTTTTAGATGATATTCTCATCTACTCTAATAATGAGAAAGAACATGAAGAACATCTACGGATAGTATTATCTTGTCTTAGGGAACACCAATTATATGGAAAGTTATCCAAGTGTTCCCTCTTTCAAAAGGAGATTCATTACTTGTGACATATTATATTTGGTGAAGGAATCTCAGTAGATCCTGAAAAGGTAAACGTAATCATAGAATAGCCGAAACCTAAGAATGCACAAGAAGTGCACCGTTTTTTGGGTTTAGCAGGTTACTATCAAAGGCTTGTAGAAGGATTCTCCAAAATTTCGAAGCCTATCACAACTCTCCAACGCAAAGGTGTTAGGTAATGGAATGATAAATGTCATAAAGCATTCTCCGAACTTAAAATATTATTGACTAGTGCACCAATTTTGCGAGCACCTAATATGGACAAAGATTTTACTGTGTGTACCAATGCATCTAAACAAGGATTAGGTGCAGTATTAATGCAGGATAGAGGCGTAATAGCATATGCTTCAAGAAAATTAAATCCTCATGAAGAACTTTATGCTATGCATGATTTAGAGTTAGCCATCGTGGTACTAGCTTTAAAGATATGGAGACATTACTTAGTAGAGAGAAACTTTATACTCAAAAGCGACCATCAAAGTCTACAATATTTATTCACCCAAAGAGACTTGAATGCTAGACAAAGACGATGGAGTGAATTCTTAAGTGAATATTATTTTGAAATTTCATATATAAAAGGGAAAGAGAATGTAGTAGCAGATGCTTGAAGTAGAAGACAACAAATAATTTCCCTCATACCTATTGTTTGGTCAATTTAGTGTGTCCTAAATTGCTAACATAAATTATCAACCAGGGATTCGTAAGCTGACGAAGTGTGGCGCACTATATGTGCAAGATAACCTATCTCTTACTTTTTGTCGTTTTTGGATTTTTATGAAATTCTAAAAGACAAGTATGGTTATGGATATTCAAGGCAATGATGTCCTTTATAATGATTTACCAACTTGAAACTCAAAAAAAGGAATTTGAAACATACAATGACAAAACTTGAAAGGAAATGAAAATGTGTTGCTGAAATGAAAAAGGAGCTGCTAATCTAATAAATCAAAACAGTGAACTAGTGAGCATGAAACCAAACTATTCTTGCTGCTGTCTAAACACAAAAGAAACTATGCTGAAAGAAATCCAAAAGTTGCAATAAAGTAAATCTAAATCAAATTACATCAACTTGTCTTCGGATCCCTCATCATTAGTCCAGCTATGATTTTCGGAAGTAACCATAAACAACTTGAGTAACTGATATCTAACTTGCAGAAAGTAAACTAATATCAAACCACACATTCATAATCCAATCCCTCACCATCAGTCCAGCTGTGGCTTTCGGAGGTAACTGAAGATGTCATGCACAATTTAATATTTCTAACTTGCAGAAAGGAAACTAATATCAAACTACACATCCATAATTCAATCCCTCACCATCAGTCCAGCTGTGGCTTTCGGAGGCAACTGAAGATGTTATGAGCATTTTAATATATCTAACTCTAACTACTGAAGCAAATGTGCAAGACTGAAATAAACAAAGCAATACCGGAATTAAACAAAAACTAAGAAAAAAATAAATTAACAGCAGAACAATATTGATTCCATGTCATTAGTCAAAAGATATGCAAATGCCCGGGCTGCCATGAAAAATTATGCTAAAGCTATGATTTCAGAAAGCAATCTAAGTAAAGAAATATGACAAAACAGAATTGAAAGCAACTTATCTAGAAAACATGTAAAAGCCTCCTTGGATAGCAGGGGCCCTCTGCTACCAATTTGGTGAAGTCCTTCAGCGCCTTAAAGATAAGATCACAATAGCATCAAAGAACTAAGCTTCTTTATTCAAAAACTCATAAATCTACATCCCATTCCATCTTGAACTTTGTTACAAATCTACTTCCTCATTACTTTCTTGCTACCAATTTGGTGTAGTCCTTAGCTCCTTGAAGATAAGATCACAATAGCATCAAAGAACTAGCTTCTTTATTCAAAAACTCATAAATCTACATCCCATTCCATCTTGAACTTTGTTACAAATCTACTTCCTCATTACTTTCTCATTACCTCCTCATTACTTCTTCATTACCTATGATAGGAGAAAGCTTCTCCTCTTTATACAAAATATGAGGAGACATCTCATTAATGGGAGTCCATGAATCTCTCCCTCCATCTCTAGAGTTACAATCAAAATAGGAAATGATAAGACACATGTCTTTCTAGAGTTTCAACACAACTTGAGGAATGAGACACATATCCTCTTAGAGTTTCAATACAACAAGGAAGTGAGACACATATCCTCTTGATCCCATAATCTTCTCCAACCAAATTCTAATTTGGCCTTAGAGTGCCACATAAGGGTCTTCTAGAAGTCTCCTTTTGACCTACACATGTCACAAAACTCATAACACATATGTAGATATATGAAACTATGTTAATTTTCTAGTTTCTAATCATAAATTCACTTAAAATACATAAAATAAATAACTTTGGAAAACAAGGATCCTAACCCATATATTTATGAAAATGGTTACTTGATGTAGGGTTTTAGGTCAAATGGCTATGAAATAAGAACTAAATGGTTATGACATAATGGAAATATGTATGAATATGGAGAACATTTTTTAGACTCAACATACCCCCCAACTGAAGTTGTTGCATGTCCTCATGCAACCATTGCAATGATTCATTTGTCCATGAGTTGATCTTTTATGAGTTTTGATTCATATAGATTCATTCCAAACTTTGCTTCTTGATTTTTCCTTTTTGGAAAAGTATAATACATTTGATTGCAACTTCTTCTTTTTCTTCTTTTCATTGGTTGGTTCTTGTGTGACAACCATTTTTTTTCCTTTTTTTTTTTTTTTTTTTTGTAAGCCTTGGTTCTTGTGTAACAATGCTTTTATTTTATTTATTTTTGTTGCATCAAAGTTCATGAAAACATTTAGAATCAACTACTTCATCAATGAATTGATCATTTGCAATGCATATAATCTTTTGAATCATGTTGCAACAATAGTTGGTTGGGAAGTATATGTGGGTGGAAATGAAATGAAAATGTGTGATAGTGTATGACATGTGGATATGAAATGATGTTCCTTCCCCCCCCAACTAAAGATATGACAATGTGGAAAAGGGAGTGAGGAATTTTTCCAAAGTTACAATTTTAGCATTATAATGAATTACATGACTAAAAATTAGAAAACAACATACCTTCACTTACCTTAAATGTGGATGAGTTGTGTATGTGTGGTGGCTGCAAAATTCTGATCATATTCTTCTTCAAGTGGGTGAACAAGAGGAGTCATGGATAAAGAGATAGGATGACTTTTTATTGCTCCTACTAAAACTTGCTGAATCTGCTCCAAAATGCTGAAAATAATAGTCTTCATGTCTTCAAAACTCATTGGCATAATTCCTACTATGTGAAAAGATGTTATGATGTCGAACATAGTAGGAAATTGTTGACTTAGTGGCCATTAATGGATGCCACTAGTCAACACGAGAACTCTCACCATTGATGACAATGAGAGTCAAGATGCCTAAACACATCTTGCTAGGTACGAATGATTTTGCTGATGTCGAGTCACCTAGAAGATCTAACGAACAAGAGACATTAATGTATTCCCATTGTTTGTCAGCATGAGAACTTGCCATTAAGGCATGCAAGCCTCAAGGTGTTTTTACAAAGAACTTAGACTCAAAGGACTATGGACTCAATAATTTGCATTGCAGCAGGGCTTATTTGCAGAATGAAAATGACAAGAAATGGAAGATGGAAATGGAAGATGAAAATGAAAATGGACAATAAGCATGTGAATGAGAAATGACAATGGGAAATAAGCATGTGAATGAGCCTCTTGCTTTTATTTGTGGTTATGAATGGACAAAAAGAAATGGAAAGTGGATGTGAATGTAAATGGAAAATATGAAGTGAAATGAGGTGAATGGTTTATTATGAAGTATGGATGTGATGGAGACAATGGTATCTGTAAGTTTTCAAGTGTTTGGATCTGATTTTGCATCAGCATATTTCCTCTTTGTTGCTGATCATCCTCTTATGAAACAAATTGGTCTCTTAGAGAGACACCATTCTCTTGTAGTCATTTGTCCTTCCTCCTGGAACCTGCAAAAAAAAACTAATACTTCTTCTGCAATGGAATGTAATATTATCAAAGGGAGAGAGGTGATCAATCTCTCTAGTTATGACATTTACACACAAAACTAAGAATTTGTATTAATGAAACAAGTTCTCAAAAGAAAAATCAAAAGAATTTTGGCACTGCTGGGGGAAACTATGCTTCCAAGGTCGATTGTAGCTTTTTCAGCAAATTTATTTCATTATTTTCTCTATCAAACCTCTAATGATGTATTTTCTATTGTACAGATCTTGTTGAGACCTTTCAACGATACTTAAATCACTTAAAATCTGATTTTGTATGGGAGAAAGTTATGTCGTACTTGAATAATGAGTTTTTTCTGCACTGTTGGACCACAGTAACACTGCGAATTGGACTTCAAATTACGTGACTGAGAACAAATTTTGAACTGGAAATTTAGTCATGGAATGTCGACGGTTTCGTAGCTAAAAATCTTAACAAAAGTTATTATTCATCTCATCACCAACCAAAAATTAATCAATACCTTCGCAAACGAACAATTCAACTTATTCTTTTCATCGATTCAAAATTATTGAATTTTTTTTTTTTTTAATGAATTATACAAAGCACAAAAAATGAAGAGCATCTCAAGCTGGCTCCTTGAATGGGGAAATGCCGAAATGATGTTAAATAAATAAACATCACAATGGTTGAAGTAAAGTATTAAATGTCATGGACAATTGTAAAATGTCAAGGGAAGTAGCTCAATAATGCCAACTTTATTCATGAGGATTACTATCCTCACCATGATGAATATAAAACAAATCGACAATGAGTGTCAAACGCCGCATGGGACTGTGATTGTAAATAATGAACTCATAATAAATCAAATCACTAATTTTGGTACTATTTTACGTATACTTACATAACCTATTTATAGCTTTTTCTCAACAGTTTTGTTATATTTATCAACACGTTCGATACCTGACATCGAAACTAAATATTTAATGCTTTGACCAACAAGTACTAAAGAATACAATTTGTTTTAAACTTCAAAGATATCAATCTAATAAATATCGTTAGCTGGCAATGAAGAGTTAGTTAGCTGCTCAAACAACAAAAGAGAGAAGAATTATCGAACTAACATTCGTGAAATTCAAATTGAATTAAATTCAAACGAGGGAATGTATTGAATGCCATGATAAGAGCTGATTTTGATTAGAATTCTTCTTCGGATTTAGAGAACCTATCACTAATGCAATAGTGTCATTAAATTCTTTTTCACTTTGTAAAAAACTGTTTTCACGCGTGCGGTGAAAAATGGCTTTCAAAGAACCGAAATATTTCGTACCACCACGGTAACTCTAAAACGATTTCCTGGTTATCTAATCGACCACGCGCATAAAAACCCGTTTTATTTTTTCGAAACCATCCTTGTTTCAACAAACGCGTTTTCAAAAGTTTGACGTTTTCTTCGCTTTACGCTTTTCCGCTTTGACCTCTGCTTGTTTTCTTTCGTGCCTGGAAGCAGGCCGCATCAATTCTTCCCAGGAAATACTTGCCCCTTTGGGAAGATTTCCGCTAACCTTCCAAATCAGATTTGTCTTTTGAATATTGCTCATGCCATCTTCCACCCATATTTTCACTAACTGCTGCATAATGCTTGCTTTTTAAAATTTAATTTAACACTGTTTCTCTTTTACATGGTCAGTTTTATGAACTCAAGCGAGCCGCTCGGTGATGGTAGTTGCATCGGTACATTTGTTGCGTTCGTATAATAAAAGGAATCGCATCGATAGGTTTGAATGCATAAGAGATTTGCATGTTGTTTCATTAATTCTTTTCTGTGATTTGAGGAATTGGATGATGTTCTTCTGAAATTAAATCCTATTTAGTCAATACCATTACTATAAGTTTTCCAACACTACAAACCAGCCCTTTTGCAACATTCCCCGTTCCATCATTTTTCAACTTTCACGTGATTTTCGCTATCAATAAAAATCATAGTTTTGCGCTACACACACCTAAGCATCGTAAATGGTTAATTTTTACAAGTTTGTTGAGAGTAATTCATTTTTTCCAAAATGCCGCGTATTTTTCATTTTTTGGCTATATCGTCAAATTTTTTTAGTTTGTTTTTGTTAATAAAATGATATACAGTATTTTTTTTTTAAAATAAAATATATATATAAATTTTACTAAATAAAATGATTTTTTTTTTAATTTTTATTTTTATTTGTTTTAAGCTAATAAAATTACACACAAGTAACCCCGAAAATTAAAATATACATGTAATTTAATAAATAAAACAATTTAGTTTAATTTTTTTTTCCCTTTTTTTTTTTTTTAAAATGATTTGTTATTAAAATTATATATATATTTTCAAAATAAAATATATTATTAATAAATTAAAACCCCGGAACATACGAGAATTTTATGAGTCCCGCCCGCTTTCGGTTCATTAATCGGGGTTCACTGGCCCGTGGATAATGATTCCGCCGGCGAAAACTAGCGGAACCCCGCCCGAAACGCGGCTATTCTAAAATTTTGCGATTTCCCGAAGATTTTTAATCTAATATGTTATGGACTGCTGTGAGCCGTACCTCAAAAATATACATATATATCTTAGTAACAAAACAATTTAATTTTTTTTTATTTTTTTTTATTTTTTTTTTTAATTTTTTTTTTATTGATTTGTTTAATAAAATTATATATGTTATATTTTCAAAAATTTATAAATACACATATATATTCATTAAACAAAACAATTTTATTGAAATCAAAGTTTTTCATGAAAACAAATTTTTTTTTTTAATTGTTGAATCAATTAAAATGATGAAGTTTTATTTTGTCTCCTTTTTTTCTTTTTTCTTTTTTTTTTTTCTTTTTTTCACATAACAATTTTTGATCCTTCGTATCACAAAGTGCAAGATATATGATACTCAAGAACTATTAATTTTTTTTTAGATGGCAGCAAGGCCATTTAGTTACACTTTCTCCTAAGAACGGCGCTCAAAACGTTTGGTCAATTTAGTGTGTCCCAAATTGCCAACACAAATTATCGAACTGTGGTGATCTGTGAACAATGGATGTATGTGTATTTATATGTGTTAAGATAACTTATCTCTTACTTTTTGTCGTTTTTGGATTTTTATGAAATTTAAAAGACAAGTATACATGGACATTCGACAATGATGTCCTTTATAATTATTTACCAACTTGAAACTGGAAAAGGAATTTGAAACATATAATGACAAAACTCGAAAGGAAATGAAAATGTGCTACCTAATGAAAAAGCAAAATAAGCATCCATTAAATCAAAACAGCGAACTAGTGAGCATGAAACTAAAACTATTCTTGTTGTCATTTGAATACAAAAGAAACGCAGCCGAAAGAAATCCAAAAGTTGCAATAAAGTAAATCTAAACTGAAATTATACTAACTTGTCTTCCCTATCTCTTTACCGCTAGTCTGAATATGATTGAAGTAATTATAAACAACTTGAGTAATCGATATTCAATTTACAGAAAGCAAACTAATATCAAACCACATTCATAATTCAACTTCACTACCGGGCCTGAATACATATTTATAATCAAGATGTCATGCACAATTTAATATTTTCATCATATAGCGAAAACTAATATCAAACCATACATCCACAATTAACCACCATCACTCAATAAAGCGATACAATCAAGATGTTATGAGTAATTAATATATTCAATCATAGGTGCGAAACTAATACTGTAACCACAATATTTACAACACAACTTTTACCACCGTATCCATTTTGCTTTTGAGGTAATTAAAACATATGAGCAATTTAATATATCTAAATTCAATTATCAAGCAACAAAAATTGAATAAACAAAGTAACACTTAATTAAACAAAAACCAAAAAATAAATTAAATAACAATATTGATTTCATGTCATTAGTCAAAGATATGCAAATGCCTTGCCACATGTATACCAGCAAAGCGCATTTCGGTAAAGCAATCTAAGTAAGGAAATATGACAAAACAGATTGAACAACTTGTTCAGAAACATAAAAGCCTTCCTTGACAATGTGGACCCTCTCGCCAATTAATTTGGTGTAGTTCTTAGCTCTTGAAGACAGACCGCGCTATATCAAATAGTCCAAGTCATCCAAAACCTGGCAAATCTACATCCTAATTTCACCTTGAACCTTCTGAGTTACAAATCTATTTTCATTACTTCTCATTACCTATGATAGAGAAAGCTTCTCCTATTTAAGTGCGTAACATGAGGAGACATTCCTGAATAACGGAGTCCATGAATTTCTCCATTCTAGAGTTACAAATCAAAAATAGAAATGATAAGACACATGTCTTTTCTAGAGCTAAAATAATACAATTCTGACAATGAGACACATATCTCTTAGAGTTTCAATACAACAAGAAAGTGAGATACATATCCTCTTGATTCCATAATCTTCTCCAACCAAACTGAATTTATGCCCAGAGCACACATATGGGTTTTGTGTCTCCTTGACCCACACACATGTCACAACCCAAATAACAGCAGATATAACCATGTTAATTTTCTAATTTCTAATTTACAATTACTAAAATACATAAATAAACAACTGAAAATAAGGATCCAAACCAATATTTCACAGAAAGTTTGTCATTTGATGTAGGTTTTAGGTCAATGGTTAAGAACAAGAGCTAAACTTTGCTATGACATATTTTGGAATACAGGAAAGAGTTGCTAAATAATGATTTTTGAGACTGAAGCAAGCTTGTCCTATTTGGCTTACAATTTTCTTCTTATATAGATGAACAGTGCAAGTCTTGCTTATCTTTCAAGGGCAGTACTTCCCCATGCATATGCAGAAGAATGTTTCAATATCTTGGCCACTTTTCTATGAGATTTTTCTAGGTTTCTGTTTATGTTCAAAGTTTCTGCCCCTGAATATCTCACCAGAGAGCTACCAAATTTATCCATAGAATGAAGAGACATCCTCTGCCTTGATGACAAACCCAACAAGTTGGATCTCTTGAAATGGTTCATGTTTGTATTCCAAGAGGATCTCAAAGTTTTCTGTATATCTTAACTTGATTATCTTTAATAATTTCTAAAATTTTACAAGAGATAGTTAAAAGTCTTTCATCCCCCATCCATCGTAGGTCATCTAAATCGTAATTGCCTCTAATTTATGGACAGAAGGAAAACTTTTGTTGAACTACCATCAGAGATGCTGCAGCATATCATCCATCCACAACTGATGAAAGCATCAGCTACAGCCAATCAAGGGTCTTCCTAATACAATGTTAGATGCTCCCTCCCAGATTATTCTTATTAGGACTAAAACCATGGTGGTACTCCCCAAGAACTTGTGACACCGTAATGTTCTAATACCCCACTGTGTTTGATTCACATCCTGCTCACAATGTAATAATGTGGGGTGTGTAAAGAGTAACATTGTAGTTTTGAAGCACCATATTTGTCTACCCATGACATCGATTGTCACCCAAAACAACGTAGTGTCGATTCTAACCTATTGATGTAACTTCAACAATCGGATTTCGGTCTGTATACTGGAATAGCAATCTTCACCCACTCATAATGTTTCGTTATTTTTCTTGCCATTGAATTTTTTCTTTGTCTCTCTCTTATTCTTTTTTTCGTTTTTCATGCTCGAACCCTTGCTGTTTTGGCTAAATTGAATTTCTTTATGCTTTGTGTTGTTTTTAAATCTTAACGTAAAACATTTTCACCTCATCTAGAAATCATAACCAGCAACGGCAATTTGTTTTTTCACAATTCTACTTCACTGTAATCTTTTCGGAAAGGGAGGGTGGTGGAAAGTAGAGGTGATGTTCCGCTTCAATACAAAGAGTTGAGATTATCGTGTTCTTTTTATTTTTAATTTTTTGTTGTTTGGGCCCTGGTGTTATGGCCTTCTCAAGACTTTGGTCATTCACCAGAGAGAATCTTCCTCGTAGGGCGATTTTGTTCTGCATGACCGTATGCTTCTTCTTCACATCTTCCATACCCAAGTTGAACATTACTAAGGTCTAAAGGAGTAATTTCAAAATGCTGAAATCTCCATAATCTCTATCATGTATGTGCTCCGAGGATTTTTACCAAATGGCAGGGTCAGCAAAGCAATTGATTTGATTTTTGGAGGAAATGGCAATGGAAGTGGTTGTTTTTGATGTAGTAGGTTCTGATGATGTTGTTGAGGATTTTTTGAAAATTTTGTCGAGGATTTTGGAGGAGAAAAAAATGCGGGGTATGGTGGATAGATGGTGGATACTACAAGACTTGGTATATCTTTCCAGACGGCCCGTGTGCTCCAAACTTGAGATTGATTTTGAAATTGAGTGCCAAGGTTGCTGCCAAGAATTTCAAGGAGGTTAAGTTACACATTTGATTGCGGAACTTTTGTGTTTGAGGTCCTTATGAAGGCTCTCTGAGACAAACCGAGATTCTGGAATTTGTAGGAGTTTTCTCGAAAGACAAGCTTATACCGTGAAGGAAGGACACCTCGGGTCTGTTTTAGAACAAATGACACAGTCTCTACAACTTCATATCCAAAGGGGCATTCTCTCTGCTGGGTATGTTTTCTACATTTGGGACAAAATATTGCTAAGAAGATTGAGATTCGATCATTGTTTTGTAAATTTAAGGGTGTTCAGTTTGTTCACTAAGACTTCCCAAGATGTCGTATTTGAAATCACCGTGCGTGGTCTGAGCTTCGACCTACTTATCGTCCCAGAAGCATTTATCGTCGTGCGATGATCTTCGCACCTTTATACTTTTAGATTTCCCGAAAGGTTGATACATAACTCGTATATTTCAAGTAATGTGAGTTGTGACATATCCCTTTTCCCACCGTGTTATGATAACCAACTATTCATCTCACTGTTTTCTAATGAGCTTTTGACAGTTCTTTGACTAATTTTTCCATTTTTTCTTCTTTTGATGTTGTAAAATGAAATCTTCTTCAAACAAATCTTCCTGTTTTCATTCCTTTTGCAACATTTTAAAACTTCTTCCTTATGATCGACCGGCATGTGTTAACATCCAAATACCTTTCATAGAAATGCTTATGCCTCTATGTCTTTCTGCTGTGTCCCAGAACAGAACCGCTGATCAAACTGAGAATCACTAATGTTGTTTCGCTCAATGTTGAAGGAAAGAACAGCTTTTGAGCATCTTTGTAGAGGACACAAGTTCATACGGTGATTTCAAACCAAACAGTAATAGCCAGATCTTTCGCTTAATTCCAGTTTTGGGCGTACGTAGCAGAACATTGCGAATATTGGTTTTTTTCATCTAACAGGTGGGAACCTGCAAGAGCCTTACTTCTTCTTCACTCTTCCTTCATTTCCTTCTTCTTCTTTACTTTCTACCTTCTTCGCTCATTTTCACCCTCCAAATACGGTTTTAACAGTGACTTTCTCCCTTCTTCTCGCCATGGTTGATTCTTCTCGTGAAGCAGGCAGCCTAGGCTTGACAGAGTCCTGGATCTTTTCACAATTCAGTGGATGAAGTGGAAGGTCTCTAATGAATATCCGGATATTAGGCTTTCTAGAAGTTCAGGAGACCGCAAAAAGATGAACGGGTCTGAAAGGTTGTGTATTAGGTCTTGGTCTAGTGAAAACGCGGTGTTCTAGGAATCAAACTTTCGGCTTCCTCTTATGAACTATAACCCTTGAGTCTTCTTCTACGCATACTGCTTTTTGAGCAAGAAAGTCAAAAAGGTTACCATTTTTCACTTCTCAAAGAACAGCACCAAATGTTTGTGCTCAAACTTCCATCTTCCTAAATTGAGTTCATTTAATTGTTGTAACCGCATAAATCATTGAAAGTGATGTGCAATGTATGTGCCTAGGTGTTTTGTTTGATCACAAGCAATAGTGTTTTATGATGTTTTTGGTCTTTTATGGTTTTTTTAATGCTCAAGGGAAAGAACTAAATGTGAGAAGCTACTAGTTAAAAACAAAGAGTGAAGCTTAATTTGTTGATGATAAATGACAATGCAATGTCACCTAGACAAACCAACCTAACTATGACTTAGCAAAGGCACAAAAGCTTGATAACGACTTATGAAACAAATCATGAATAAGCGAACTTAACTTTGTCCAATTTTTTCATTAAAGATATTTTGGAAGAGTTGAGAAATGGGCAGCTACAGAAAATTTTCCTAATTGCTAATTAAACAATCAACTTATAATGATACAACATTTATCCATGATTAAAGATTTGTTAAAATATATTGGAAAAGAATATTTAAAACATCATAGCATCTTACTTAAAACTAGTTTTAATTGTTCTTTAACTTAGCTTAACACCACTAAACCTCACTCAAAAGACATTTCTTTTTAGAATAGTATTTTGAGGAAAGGCTTGTTTGTGAAACAAAAAGGTTAGAAAAGTATTTCGGCCTTATATCGATACTATCTTCCTGTTTTAGATGATTATGAGTTAATATAGGTTTAAAACAAAAAAGAAGTTTTTATAAATAATGAAGGCTGTGTATTTATGCTTAACAACTAATGCAATTTAACAGTGCAATGGTGGCAACCAAATTGAATGTAAATACAAAGTGAGCTAAGCTTTTGTGTAAACTAAATTAGAGTGTTACTATTCATAGTAAACAATGCTAAACTAACAAGCTATTATCAAACTTGCATTTGTGCTGGTCATAGCATGAATTAAATGAAATTTCAGATTTCTCGAGCTTAACCAAGTTACTACAAATTAACTATGGGATTCTGTTGTACTTATTTGTTCATCATGAAATGGTATTTTAAAGAGCTTGTTAGAATTATGTCAACAATTCAATGCATTTGAACACAAAACATGAAACCTAAAACAAGTACAATTAAAAATTCAAGACATCATTATTTTCACTCGTTATTATGATGTCGGGAAGATCTTTTAAGAGCAAAGATCATTTTGTGTTACTAGTGAAACAAGCAACTAACTTACAGGATCGTTAATGGCGTTTCTTAGTCATCATAATGATTTTTGGAAGAGTTTACTAGAGTAAGTTCAACCAGGATAATGAATGAAAGTAATTAAAATAAATTCATAAATAATTATACCTATTTCTTCATTCATTACATGATTGAAGAGTTTAGAAAGTATATTATAATGAATAATGAAGTTAACTATGAACGAACCTAAAAAAGACTTGAACGGTCTGAAGACATTATCTAATTGGTAAAAAGGTAAAGCCATTGTGATATGGGTTTTCATTTAGTAGCAAAACTGAACCAAGATCATTCAATCGCTGCCTTTATAGAATGCTATCTTCTTCAATAAAGGAAAACAACTTAAAACAATAGTGTTCTTTGCCTTCGTGAACAGTACCAATCCATAAACTAGAACTAAATTAAACTTGTCTTCATTTTGGTACGTATAATGAAATTACAATGTATCCGAGATAAATACGAACTATTGTTCATATCAAAATCGTACCAGAACTCTAGCATACAGCCAGGCGACAAGGATATCTCTAATCGTCTCTGTCCTATTAGGTGTCCGCTCGTGGTGAGTCTGCACGTACAAAACCACGTTCCTTAATTCCGTTCATTTTTCTACAGGAGCAAAAACGTTATACATGATGTGGTTATATCGTGTTTTTGCTTTTCCCCGAGAGGACACCGGAACATGCTTGAATGTGAAGACAAATTAATTGGTGACCAGCTACGTAAAATGTCCGCATTCTAGTTAGTTTCTTACCAAAACATACTTAAACGATAATTATAAACTTGAAAAGTTAGCTATGATATTCATTCTCAAGTACCTTAATTCAATTACCGTATCATTTGTTTAGATAAAAATGGACAAAAGAAATGGAGTAATTTCATGAAGAAAGAACAACTTTTGGTTTACCACCTCACCATGAGGATGCTTATATGAATGATTGTCATGATGGGGCTTGTGGTGGACATTTTCCGGGATATCGTCACGTAGAAGAGGCTTTGGGATTTGGGTTAATTTTGGTTAACCATATTTCGTGATCGTATCCTCATGAAGTCGAAGTTTCTATGCGTGCATATTTACTGGGAAATCCGAAACTGTTACTATGATTCTATATTTGCCAGGGACTATTTGAAAATTTTTTTGGGTACTTACCATGATCAGAATCTTTGTTTGGTCCCAAAAGGGTTATATTATTATGCCCAGTAGACCACGGACAAGTGCTTCACGTATGCTCATATTCAATAATACAAAGTAAACAGATGCATTATTATTTTTCAATTTATGTCATCTCACCATTTTTTGTTCTGCTGTACATAGTCATATCATGTAAATTTTTAAAATTAGGACCGCTTTACGATAGTTCTCACTCCTTAACATCCACTATCCAATGAACAATTTGAGTTAATAAAATATTATTAAACGAATACCACAATTAATGATAAAATTTATAAATGAAATTGAATTTTATCCCATACTCGTTTTCTGTAATATACCAAACCTTTGAAAGTTACAATCGATGTACCTCCTTTCAATTGCATATTCAAGTCATCTTTCTCAGTCCATTTAAATATCGCCAGACTTGTTACCCCATACATATATTAAAAGCCACGTTTTTTTGAACTCTTTATTCATCTTTACAGTTCATCATGAAACAACATTGGCCAACGCACACATAAGAGATGGCGAAAGTGAATAGCGACCATGTCCAATCCCCATCTTCTCAAAGGCAGGATTCGTTTTACCGGCGATTAGGAAGCTTCGGCGTAATAGGCGGTTATAGCACCAAGCCATTATGGTATGGCTCTTCATATTGTCGTAAAAATACTTTTCATGGCATCACAGTTGGTAGATGACAACCCATTGCGCACCCTCCAACGGTTGTATCTCGAAGCAAGCGCGGCGTTAAAACACAAGCGAGTAAAAAATACTATTATATTGTATATATTCTTTATTTGAATAATTATCGGCTTGTTTTTCTATTTTCTTTAGTTAGTAACCGTTTTACATTTCATCGAGATGTTCAAATATTTGGAACCATTTTTTGGGTATTGATGGTGTTGCTTTATAGCATGTGCAGACCCACCTTCATAAAGATGTGTTACTTTTTGTTCTAATAGCAGTTAGCAGTGCCTAAGATCACCAACTTATTCACAAACAATTTCTTTAAGTGATATGGTGTGTTAATCAGTCCATCATTTAATTTTCACTTGGTATTAATTTTGTACCACTATTAGGTTAAACTCACAATCTCATTATGTTAAAACCATTATTGTTTACCTATTTAAATCCAACATGCCTTATCTTCCTAAGAGTTCCCACTTTGTTACATTTTGACTTCATTCAATACCTACCACATTTCCTCAGTAAATCAACACATTAATCGTATCTTTAAAGCGACTCTTGTTATAAACAGACATTTTCAACACATGTAAACACATATTTTCAATTCACATCAGTAATTAATAGGATTGCGAACAAAACATAGGAAAACACCTAAAATGCACAGATAGTTATAGTTTTTATAAAAAATTTCCCAAGACACATTGTCAACCGACCTCAAAATGTATGTATCACAGTAAATTCAAAGATGATCATGATAATGAAGCTAAATGATTCAACAAATTTCATTTACAATAAATCCCATCCAATGGTTAGGAAATCGCTAATAGTAAGGGAAAGCGGCACTATGAAATTATTCGATCCGGCAATCTGAAATCCCGAGATTTAACCCTTTATAAAGGCTTCAGCTGAAGAGTTCCGGGACAGTGTCTAAACCCGATGACCCATTCTCACGCCCTCTGCGCGTTCGCTCTCTCCGCTTCGGCTGGAAACACCGGTTGGACCAGACCTTATATCCGTATATTTAAAATTTTAGTTTAGTCTTGGGAAATATCAAAATACAAACATGTATAAACTTTTAGGGAAAAAATTAAAAAATATGAATAAACATTTTAATGACCGCACCTTATCGAGCGTTTATTCGTAGAACTGTTCAGATTCTTCTTTGGAACACACGATATGCATAATCATCATGGAATTATCTATTACCTAAACCACACATCGTAGAAAATATTGATATTTTTAACGACCAAAGATGTCTAATATCAATTCTAACGATATTTGCATCCTGGACATTAGGCCAGACATTTGTATTATGTTGGGTTGTATCAATGGAATCCGCCTATGTGAAGAAACTTGACCTAGCCGCAGTTGAAATTATTTCTTCCTCTTTTTCCTTGCCTGATGTTTCAATTTGAAAGAGGACAGTTTTGGTCTAGCAACATTGTTGTTCCAAACACTCAGCGTACATCGTATGTATAATTGTTTGCCACATGTAGTAGTTAAAGTGGTAAGTCGGTGACAGTGAACAGATGGTTCCCAAAGCGTAGCAAACGTCGTGACACCGCAATGCTTATTTTCCTATCTCTACTAGAACTATTCTTCGGATGGTGCGTTGGTAGTATGTAACTTCAATGTCTTCTCCAAAAGAAGACCTAAAAGAGAAGAGACAACTCGCTCAACAACTTCTTGGAGAAATAAATATTTCACCAATATTAACGCCTTGTCCCCATTTATAATTTCGTATCACGAAATCCCATGAATCGAACAAGGACTCATGGTCACTTACTTTTTGTTCATACTGTTATTGCAAGTACTTACAATCCCACAATATCTAAGGGTTTACCGTACCCAGATCATTTAGAAATTATGTTGTCTTTTTCATATATTCTTCCTTCATGTAATTTAAGTTATTTTGATCCGAAGAATACTGCAACACAATCATATGACCTATTAGGATCCATTTTGCAAAAACTTGGGAAATTTTTAAATAATAATAAAGAAAACACAAGAATGGAAATTGCACCTCAACACACCCTTGTGTTTAAGGGACAAAGTATTGGTAAAGGTATCCGGATTTCACCTTATACATTGCAATGGTAAATTTTTGTTATCTGACAGGTAGTTTTTCTCAAAGGAGAATTTACATCTTTAAGGGGTTTTAAAACCCTAAAATTTACTATGAAATTAATAAATTATATTAAATATAAGGTTCATAGCCCCAACTTCGACCTAACGGTGAGGAAAACTATCCATAGCACCTGTCGAACAATCAAAACTGTGAGAAATTGGTTCAAGTCTTATTTTTCAAATGGTAAAAGTGAATGGCAAAAGTTTTAATTAGTCAAATTTGATTATTTCAAATCATATTTAATGTCGTGAATATGGTTTTTATTCATTTTTGCTATGAAATAGGTATTTTTAATCCATATTCCGATGGTGTTTCAAACAGTTTTATAAGTTGATACGCAGTATTAAACACATGCACACTTATTCAAGAATAATTTGACCACAAAGCATACTTTTATCCTTATTTAGGCTTTGATAAAAAATGAAAAAGGACTAGAGTTTACTCATCTACATTTTTGAACTCGGCAAAAAAAAATGAACTTTCTAATCTTCTTTTTTTAGTTTTTAGACCCGATAATGTGTAAAAATTTATCGAGACTTGTCTTTCTTGTAGCCTTAAAGTAATGTAACGATACTCACCATTATAAGTTTAACCTTTTCCGTATCGAGATAGGTTAGTCATGTGTATGAAAAAACCTTAGCCGAACATGGCTAATAGGTTCTCTCAGCATTATTTAACATTTTTCGGACTCGAGTTAAAATTATGTAGAAAATGACCCGTATGATTTTTCTTTTTGTCCTTCTTTTTTTCAAACTCTTCAAACATGAAAAGGATCGATATCACTATCATTAATATTGTTAAAACATAAAATAGCAAATTATTTATTTAATTTATAAGAATAGAACCCAGTTTCAAGCGTATCACAGACTCGTTAAATTATTAATAGCGATGTGTATTCACCGAAGGGTTGAATTACAGATAAAGCATATGGTTACTCTCTCTCAAGCTTGTTAAAACAAAGACACCGTCGACAAATGACCAGGAAAATTTGGGAAAAGTGAATACAATAATTTTTACAGAAAAGTCGCTTTTAAATCATGACATTTTTATCGATCGCTGTGACTTTTGGGTTAAAAGGAGCCACAATTATCTATACCTAGTGTCTATCATACCTTCACTTCTGCTCAGTCAATGTTGTTAACTCATCTCGCGTCAAGTACAGCCTGAGAAGTCATCCGTTGGGATCCTCATCCTTCCAATATTTCCAAACCTTCATTTTCATGGCATTCATCCCTCGAATACTGTTATATCAAGTCACATTTTTTCTCCTAAATCAAGAATTTCTATTTCGGCGATAATTTTTCTTCCTATCGACATCAACCCACCGTCCGTGAATTTACGAGAATACCTTGCGTACCTCCAGGCTTGTTGCAGCATCATCGACAAGCTTTTCCTTCCGTACCTTTGACCGAAACATGGTTTGGTGTTCGACATCAAATCATTTATTCACACCTTGGTAAATTGCATCGTAGTACCTTGAGAGCCATTAACATCAATGATGGTTTTCTCAGAAAGTGTATTGAATACAGGAATTTGGTTAGTAATTTAACGATGTTTCGTTGTTCGACTACAAACTGTGCATATTTGCATGGCTAGACTTGTACCTAGATGATTGTTTCGGCCGCATATGAAGACCTTTGATCTACTATCCATCCTGGGTCGCGATTTCAAGATTTTTTTACGTTAATTACCTAGAAGGATGACTTTAGCATACGTATCGTCATTCAAACATGGGCATGTATTCGCAGGGGCATGTAGTATTGGGAACATTCCAATGTAGACAAATTTCTAACCATGTACATGTTATTAAATAGTTTATGTGTTGAGTATGGGAATGCATCCTATTAATTTGTGACCAAGATGAAAATATGATGTAACATGACAAGATTGATGCATCATTCACTTAGCCTTACCCCATCACATTAGCACTTATCCAAATACTATTGTTATTTTGAATCTGGCGTTTTCAGGGGGCAGCTTGTTATAGGTCAATTTAGCATCATCCCCCAAACCCGGTCAAATGAGATCATCCTGTGACCAATGAAATTGTCCATTATCCTCATATTTAGCCACATGCCCCAGTGAGATAAAATTTATTCATGGCTTTACCAGAGATTTCCAAGGTTTGAAGTACATGTTACATCACCTACTAAATCACTACAAGTCACTCACCTCACATGAGACTAATTAAAGTTGCAAGCACAACTTCTGCGTAAGGGTGCATCACAGTTGTGCACCTTCTCCTAAACTCGCGGGTGTGTTAATACCCAGAGCAAGACCCTATTATTCTTGAGAACCTACTACGTAATAAAGGTTTTCTGGTAAGAGTCCAGAGGCTAAATCCCCGATTCCATGTCCATTCAACACACCTTGAGCTTGAAAACATGCCTTCATATTATTAGAAATTCATTCATTGAGAAATACCATCATTTTCCCTATAAACGGAGCACCTGTCCTAGTGCTAGAAGGAAGAATTTTGGAAAGTTATAATAAGTTGGATCCTCATTTGATAAGAGTAGTTACTGATATGCTATTGGAATAATTTTCGATGTGATGAGGTTGTTCAGTCGTAAAACAAATTGACAACAAACCGATCCATTGGTTGTAATCCTCCTCTCCACCCTTAATAAAGATTGTTGTTCATTTTCCCATACATATTTCTATATTTCGTGCAATGCATTATTTAATGATATTTTATATCTAATCGATTTGATTTGGAGTGATATAGACATTCTGTATATTACAGTATGTTATTTTTTGCTATTTAAGCTTGTAAGTTGTATGAAATCGATCTAGCGACTTGGGTTGACTGAGAGTAACGACAAGGACGATGGTATGATAAAGGGAGAAATTGTTAAATCAAGGTGAGGTTCTTTTCCCATTTCGTATATTTAAGGATGACGCGAGAGACAAAGGATTATTATTTCTTCTCTGTTGTTCTAAGGATAACACCACACTTAGGTATTTGGTTTATCCGTAGATTGTACCTCATATAACACTTGTATACTCTATCCTATGAGAAGAATGAGATGAAGTGTCTAAGGTTTATCGTTATCATAAAATAAATTTTTAAAAAAAAGCATAAGCCAAATAAAATATAAAAATGGATAGGGATGAAGAAAACTTAAAAACCAAATTTATCTTGAGTTTCAACCATCTTATAGTCACTCCTCCCTAAAGTTCCATGCATATTTGGTGTATCAAAGTAAAAGGAACACTGAAAGAATATCCAACCCTCAAGGAAGCAATAAATTTTCCCACTGGCTTAAGGGATTTATATAATATTTACATGATAACCAATCAAGTTTGTTAAGGAATTTTTAATAACACAACTAAAGGAAAAATTAGGGGCTTGGAAAAACATGAGGGGAGTAACCTGGTTACTAAGCACTTTCTATAGAGGATCATGAAATGATACAACCCAGTATATTACTAGACACCTTTCATAAGCAACCTAAATCCATAACGCCTATCACTTGAAAGATTTAATGGAATTATCCCCTCTCCCCTTGGCGTTGTAAAGCACCTAACAGGGACATATGACAACCTCCTATAATTAAATGGGTAACATGTATACAATCATAAGCTAGTGACATTTGTATATTATAATAACAAAGAAGTACTTTACGGTTTTCACATTGCAGGCGTTCCACCTCTATGCTTTTATGCTCACTGATTCTCGAATATGTGCTATGTAGGTTTGAAACTTATATTAAAATTACTCTTAAATGAATTTCAAATACGTTAAAATATACAATGCAGGATAACATAAAAAGTTACAAAATAAACTTACACAAATATTTTCCCCCGGATCCTGAAATTGGGATCACTAGTGCTTTCTTTTCAATATGTTATTTTCACGTTACAACACATATATCTACATGTTTTATATCTACAACCCAACTAATAACCACGTATCAGAACACACTGTAGTTCCCTTGATCGAAATTTTCAAAATACCATGGACAAAAAACCATCATGCTCAAACCATGTGCAAACCATGCACAAACCAGGTATGTTTTCCCACCTGTCATAGGGTCCACCACCAGCGTCTGCCTTGACCCCATGTGTAGGGGGCTACCACCCTCGTTGCGCTCGGGTAACGAATATGGTGAACTTTGCACTACGATGACCCTCACATGGCGACCAGCCGTGAAGAACATAATATACGCTCAACATTTCCCATGTGTTTTATTTTCTGCGGGGCCGCAGGAGAGCTTAGCTATTGGTCCACCAATGCCTACCGATTCTCCACATCAAGAAAACTTCTAAAGGCATGCGTACTGCACAATGCATTTTACAACATCCTTCAAAGTGTCCATTACCAGCAACACTTTTTTCCTCGATCATATCTCCTCACAAAGTGACATCGAATATCAATGCTTTGTTCGAATGATAAGCAAGGTTAATTGCCACAGCACCACTTGAAGAACACAATATCCTCATATCTTGTTACATTAAACTCCATACTTGAAAACTATATTTTTCAATTAAACGACTTCCTTGCTTATGAGTGATTCCATGTATTTAGCTCTGTAGGTTGAAATATCCACTACACATTATTTTTTTCTCATCCACTCGATCGTTCTCCAAATGTTAAACACATACCCACTTGTAGATATTTTCCGCCTAGACCCTAGGTTCTTCACCGTCAAAATCCATGGATTAAACTTTTTTTTCCGTTCATGTTCTTCTCAGTAGCACGTACTATGTCACTAGTCCCGCGAACATCGTCTGAAAACTCGCTCACTCGTCGTTCAAACGTTCCTTCCCCAACATGTTTACCAATACTTCCCATCACATGTGCATTTCTGTCTAGTACAAACGATTAGGATACATCAACATCGACTAAACTTTTCATATGGAATATGGACATTTTCAGAATGGGGACATTGTTCTTAGATAAATTCTATACCCACAGACAGGAAACCTTTAAGAGCTTGCATTATATTCTAGACATTAAAACCCCAGAGTATTATTCGACATACTTCCTCTAGTTTAACCGTAGCCTTTCGCCCGATCTCATTTAATTTCCATGCCCAAAATATAATTTGTAGTTACCAAGATCCTTCATGTCGAACTTGAGGACAATTGGGTTCTAAAACCGTTAACAATTTATTTTTATTTCCCCGAATCAGCAACATATCATCTAGACAAGCAAGACCAATAAATAACACGTCACCAATTAATTTAAAATACACATAGTGATCCGTTTCTTCCAGGAGCGTAAGTCCCCCTTATACATGTACCGTATTCTTATACCTCATCCTTGGTGATTGTTTTAAATCATACAAAATATTATTTTTTAACTGCATGCCGCTTCTTTCACTATCGGCGAAATCCCGCCGTTTACGACTATTTTTCCGCATCCCGTGAAGATTTTTTTTTTCTACATCCATTCATTCTACCTCAAAATAAAAAGTAGCAATAGATAAAAAGAATCTAATAGAAGCTAACTTGGCAACAAAAGAAAAAACATCACTAAAATCAACTCCTACACCCTCGAACTTTTTTATACTCAAAATCCGTTTTTGTATTTTCTCACCGCCTATTGTATTCATCTTCTTTCAAACACCCATTTGTTGAATACGGGGTTTCTTCCTGAATCGAAACTCCACCTGATATCCCAAGTTTTTCCCCATTTTTGTTCAAAGATGACATTTCACCAACTATCTCCTTTCAAGAGTTTTCTATCCTTCATCTACTACCTTCCGACAAGGCTTTGTGATCATCATCAAGACAGATAATAACAAAATTAAAACAAACTGGTACGGAATATACCTTTTTCGCTTTTTTCAAATTGATCTTTTCCAAAGTTGAAGCTAGGCTCTTCCTATTCTCGAATCTGTTCATCATGAGTTTGGATTTTCCTCTCGTTAACCCAAACCCTTATCTTTCAGGTTCCTTAGACTTTTACGTTCAACAATATACGAACCTTCTCTAAACACTACATCTTGGCTTAATAACCTTCCTTGTTTTCTAGGTTCCAAATCTTATAACCTTTTTACATTATCCTTGTACTCATTGAAGATGCAGCAATTTTTCAGACGAGCTGTCCAACTTGGTTTTTTTCCTTTGGAACATGTACATATGCATCACATCCAAATACCCCCATGTGAAGAGAGGGCTTTTTTCTGCTCATACCCTCATGGGGATTCTCCAACGTTGATGAAGGTGATCCTCACATCCGTAAACATGCATTTAGACACCTTCTTCTTCTATCACTGTCCCCGTCCTATTGTTTTTGAAACCCATTTTTTGAGGTATGAGTATTTCCATTTATGACATACCATACGATATAGAATTTTTTCAAATTCCTTTCAGAACCTCCACCATTATTTTTCCTCAACACCTTTATCTTTCATTGCTTCACCGCAGCCTTAAATTTCTTAAATTTTAAAGACTTCTATATTTCTTCCCAACGTAAACATATCCATGGTATTCTTAAGAATTCATCTATAAAATGACATGTTAAGATAAAATTTACTCAAGATGGAACCTCAAATATGTGTCCAAAACATACATCAGGTTGTTCAAGTAATCTTCAATATCTTTTCACCTCTTAGCAATTAAAGGAAACATACTATTCAATTTTTCTTCCTATATATACAATGTTCACAAAAATCAAATCCATGGAGAAATTAGGATATGCCTTTCTACTATACTACTAGTCATGTAATATTAAAGGTTTTTCTCCAATATATTCAAGCTTTGATGCCAATAACATGGTATTTTCTTTCCAGAGACCACTAGATTTTTTGCTCCACTTTGAACCACATAATAGTTATACCATCAATACTGTGCTACCTAAATATTGCATGTAGTTTCATTTTAAATTGTGGCGCAGTTTTCAATTTTTACCCCGCACGAACATTGCTGGGTTCTCAAACCACCTTATAAGTATCCTTCTCAACATTATTTTTACACCTACATTATTGATAACAACATGAACATGCAGTATTTCTGTCCATCCATGAATATTCGCAATATTGTATGTTCTAACCTTCCATTTTGAAACCTAGCTTTGAATTTTATATGTTCGATGATTTTGGTTTTGCTATCCCCCAGAAGACATAATTACAATTATATTTTCTTTATACCACAGAACCACCCTTGTTGTGAGTGAGGTGAAAGGATGCACCGAGTCAATCAACCATGCCTCATGATTCATACAAGTGTACTTGGACAAGAAGCTGGCACATCCCCACCTCTGTCCGAGGTGTTTTTCACCTCCGTAGAAGGATATCACTGATCCATTTTCTCTCCAGAGATTTACATTCATTCCTTGAAGCAGTTCTTCCTTTCCGCATTTCGAGCACACCTTTACATTTTCCGGAGATTTTGATCTCTAGATTATATCTTCTACCCTATAATTTTTTTTTTTTTTGTTTCATAATTCACCTCGTTAAGAAAGATACACATCTCCATTCGGCCCTCCATTTTTCTCATCTTCATCTTCCACAAAGAAGGATGAGACTATTTCATCAAAATTCGAAGGTAGTTGCATTGCTACCTATTACAACAACCACAATATCCCACAATTTATAGAGAAATACAGAAAAATAGATGCTTTATTCTTCATCCGAGATTTTAATATCAATAGACAACAACCAGATTACCATAGTATTAAAGGCGTTAGATGGTTCTTCACACCTTAGTTCCATCCTTCATCCTTAGAAGTTATACTGTTTTTTCTCCACAGAAAAAAATTTCACCGTAGATTCTAGATTGGTGCAATAAAGTCCCTAACTTGTACCACAAACATTTCTGTCAGAAGCATTCCCGATACATTCATCAATACTTAATTTGGAGACACAAGGCCCCTATTTTCGGTGCCAGTTTTCTTTTTGATTCAACTTCGCCCGCATTCATTCGACATTGTCGTTGGTTTATACCTGCATCTACCGTGATCCATTTATCTTTATTCACTGGTACATATCCTCAATATTGAGTTTTACACAACTCAAAACCACACTATTAAATTTTCTATCCCCATATTTCCATTAGCCCACATCTTCTTTCATCATAGACCCCATCTCACATCCACCACTAAAATTATGGCTCACCACATGCTCGATTGTAAAATTTTCACAGGAAAAAAGGAGTCTTTGTTAAACAATTTCCGATAAGCAAAATGTAGTGTTTTAATTCCTATTAGCACAAATTACTTTGCAAATGAATTTCAACACAGAAAATATACAATGCAAGAACATAAAACATAAAACAAATATACATGTATATTTTTCTCTGGATCTCAAAAATCGTGACCACTAAATTGATTATTATGTTCTTTTCAATGTTACAACACATATATATAAATGTTAAATCAGTTACAACTCAATCCATTAACCCTATATTAGAACATACTGTAGCCCTCGATGAAGATTTCACAAAATACCATGAGAGAAACTACTGCCCCTAAAACCATGTGTAAAACTCATAATAAAACATAGATAGGTATGTTTATCTATTATGTCCACAGACATTATTCTTCAAAAATCTCTATTAACCCTTGCTTATGACCAGTACAACAAACAGGGGGGAGCTACTACTTTCTACACACACACACACACACCAACATGTTAGATGTCTTTTCAAGGTAGCGCATACCTTGAGGGATGATGAAAGCTAACACTTAGTAGAGGTGATGTTTCAATAATATTCCCATGTTGACAAAAGCACTTGTTGAGAGACATTAGGATACCTTTAAGGAGTTTTAAACTCGATGTTGGAGGTACTGAAAGTGATGACGAGATTCTCCACCTTCCTTTCGCAACTCGTCATATTTATTTTCCGGGAGGCAGATGTCGAAGTTGAAGCAAAGCAGGTTCTGAGCATGATAGTGGTCACCACGTTGATATTTACCCTCTATTGTAAGTTGTTCTTCTCTTGATGATAGTTGATGATGATGATGACTTGGGATCCTCGGAGCGGATTTTGCACTTACCACGCCGATGACATCACTTGATGATGACATAGGATTTTGGGATATTTTGGCACGAGGAACCACTTTTGTATGATGGAGCCATGACTTTTGGGTGAGACATACTTCCTTGAACCATTCATTGCATCGTTTTATGGATACATGAATTTACATAATTGGGCACATCTCGAGGAAATTTCATCACATGTGGTTTATTTGAGGGTATTTTTCATGTTTACACATTATAGAGGCCATTTATAGTGGTCAACTTGATCACCTATCCACCTTGTAATACGGATTTTACTATTTTTAGGTATTTTAGCCATCCAAAGCATACAATCACTTGCTCTCTACATACGGAGTGATTTTTCAGCTTTATATCTAGAGGTCAATTGTATCATGATTATTATTATATCTCCTGTGCATTATGACGCCTTAGTTGAGTGACTTCCGGTGGAATTGGAATGCGATGATTCATTTTCGTCAATGCTTATGGTGGATCTTTGGATGATGCATGGTCGAGTAATATTATTTGCTTCATTCGGTATTATGGTTTATTATACAACAACTATGTGTTGTGTGTTGTTCTTATTTTACATTAGCTTCCATTTTCCCCGCAATAGTAAAACCCTTTCTTCAATTATTTAAGGAATAAGAGATAATTATTTTTTCCCTGATTAAGGAGTACCTACTCCATCCCTTTTCGTGTACTTAAATTACAAAGTTGTTTGTCTTTTTTATAGGGTAAAATAGTTGTATTTATAGAAATTTTTTTGTATTTTTAAAGTATTAAAAATGACTTATTGATCCACATAGTGCTGGGACTGAGAAGTGCATTAGTTAAGTAAAAATATTGTTTTACATGACGGATGCCATTTTTCAGGGCTAACCAAATGGATACAAGTCGTTCTATGTCATTGGCACAGTGGCTCACTTCACAAGTTAACAAGGTGAGGTATGACAAAGAATTTTTATAAAAAGTGCTTCTACATATGGTACTACCGCCTAGCGGAAAATGAGTTATCATTCATGTCGGTTTTATAGCACAAAATATGGAATATCGATCACATGGATGAAGAGAATTTAATAAATGGATATTTGAAAAAAAAATCCCAAATACTAAAAGGATTTTTGTGAAGAGCCGGCAGCCACGAGATATGCACACTCACCAAGTTTTGTTATGGCCCATACACCCTGATACACGGTATTAAAAGGCTAACAACATATTTTTAACATCAATTTCCTGCCAAATCAATCTCTGTATTGACACAAATTTTTTTTCAACAAAGTTATATAATTCATCAGACATATTGTGGTGCATGCAAATGACATTTTTATAATAAGTGAATATCATACGTATTACTTGCATAAACATATAATTGAATTTTTTTAAATGATATTATAGACATTTTCACTATTACTTGGTATTAAAGAACTTGGAATCCAAGGCATATATTTATTTAAAGAAGTGTTAGAGAGTTTTTGAATAAATTTGGCATGATTGATTGTAATCTTTCCCTCAACTTCTGCGACAGGGGACTGAACTAACGTCAAAAGAATGGAATGAATTCTGAGTAAGGAAACCAAACACAGGAAATTAGATGATTTTTACTCATCCACCACTATTAGACTGACATTTATTTTAAAAGCCAAACCTGCCTGTTTATAGAAAAATTTTCATGAAATACGTTATTTGTTGCCAAGAGTCTCAATGCACTTTGAAGGAACCTTGAATACTTTAAGACCTGTCACCTAGTGGATAACTCAAAATGTTGACATACAGAGCCCAAATCATGTAAAAGAAGCAGAATGAGATGTCTATTTACAATACTCTCTTAATCTTGACTGTAAAATTCCCAGAAATCATATTCAATACATTCTATGGATTCAACTATAGAGGAATAGCATATGGTTATTAGCAAGCAAAGAGACTTGCCCATAAACATACTAGAATACCTATGCAATAAAGAATGCTACTCCACCCTTGATTGACAACAACTTAAAACCCCAAATTGGCCAAATAAATGTAGAATAACTTATCTACCAATGATAAAATGCTTCTATATAATAGCATATTGAATGAAAAAGTTATAAAATAGAAAAAGCAGTGAAAAATGGAAATATGGTCATTAACATTAAAAATGAGGCCTGCCTTAATAATTAAAGAATAAAACAAAAAAACAAAAATCAAAATGCCAAAAAATAAACAATGATAATAACAAACAAAATATTATAAATAAAGAACAACAAAACAAAAAGAAAGAAATAAATAATAATAATAATATTAAAAAGGAACACAGGAAAATATTAAAAACTAAAAAAGAATAGTTGGAAAACAAAAATAAAATAATAAGATAAAGGGATAGTAAAACAAAAATATAAATAAAATAAAAATAACAGTCCATTAAAAATAAATAAAGTGAGAAAGATGAATAAAAATAAAATAAAATAAATAAAAATATAATAAACAAATATAAATTAAATGTTCAAAAGTAATAAAAAATAAATAAACTCAAAGTATAGAAAGCAGAGAAAATAAGAATGCAATATAAGATGAGAGAAAGAAGAATAATAATAAAGGGAAATAAAAATAATACAAGGAATATCAAAAAAAGAGAAAAGGGAAAGGAAGGGGAAGGAGGGGAATGGAACGCAGGAGAAGAGCCAAGAGGAGAGAAGGAGAAGCTAAATGAGAATATTAAACAATTGTCATTGTTGACCTTCAATCTCCCTTCCATTCCCCACAAATATTGTTGAGACAAGCTAGCCTAGATCTTCAAGCTTTGCAAATCCTGCGCTTGAATAATGGGACTTTCCTTAGTGAGACCAGGGCCCAAGGCACATGGTGCTTAGTCTTGGATGAGTGTTCGTGCATATGTATGAGCAATTGCCTTCTTTTTTTATATTAACCCCAGGTTCTCAATTTTTATTTTGAGATTGACCATGTTCCAATGGTATATTCCTGTTATAAATTGATTTTATAAACTTCCTTGAAACTTAATTGTTAAATCCCGATCTCACATATCCTATCTCAGCTTACATTCTGTGGATTGAAAATGATGTAATACACTACTTTTTAAGGCTTTTCGATAATTTTACGCATTACCACAGACAAGCAGAGGTGTTAGGTCTCTCACCTTATGCGTACTGGCAAGAACAAGTCACAGACAACATTGCGAACCACTTTGGGGACTAGGACCAGTTTCTCCTAATCCAAGAGAGAGATTCTTCAGGCGCACGATTTTATCGAAGTGATTTTAGTGTGATGGTTGAGTTGTGTTTGTCATGAACAGCGTTTTTTAAGCTTGTTTGGATGGTTGAGCATGATTTCAACTGAGTGTAAAGTCTTAAAAATGAAAAGAGTTTTAAAAGGGTGAAGGTGAAAAATCGTACGAAGATTTAAATTTGACAGGTGGACAGAGAACAGACTTAAACTGCTTTGAGTCGGGGAGTCATAAAAGGGTTTAATTAAAATAATCAAATATGATCCAAGGGGAGTCATCGACAAAGATCCTTTAGTTTAAATGATGAATGGAACATTAAAAGTAAGTTGAGAAGGGTGAAAAGTCAACAATTTCCAAATATGATTTACTGCTAAACTTTCCAAACAAGAAACCTTTTGAAGAAACTACTTGGAAATCAAACTATACAAAGTTAACCTTAAATCTTCAGACAAGCTGAAGGAAAGCTAATTCTTAGTCAGAAAAACAACTATATCCACATGACTTTTAGAAGGGATGAAAACAGAGCAGAAAATAAAGGCAATGCAGAAGATCAAGCAAAGACAAGGCTGGTAATTTAGTCTGTCACATACTTAGGAAATCTTTCAAAACAACCTTTTGGAGAAAAGAACTAAAGGATGGGTGGCAAACCATAAAATTTCCTGTCCAACTCTCACCAGCATATAAATGCAAGTTGATTGTCTAAGAACTTCCTTTCAAGCTCTTGCATCAAGACAGGACAAATCAACATTCCTGATAATTTTTACAATTTAATCTTAAGTCATTCTTAAACACAAATTGAGGAAAACATAAAGATGTGCTTATCAAAGGAGAGTAGGGTACTAAGCAGTAAAACTTATTTATATTCTGTTGTTCTTTATCAAAGGTGTGAAAAGCTGAATATGTTAGTTAAGCAAGCAACACAAGAAGAATTACTTCACCAATGATATAGACGAGATCCCAAAAATCAGCTAGAGTATTGATGCTGGAATTCAAATACACATTGAGTCCAAATGTTTCAAGAGACAACATCCACCTTTCTGAAGCCTAACTTCGACTTCATGAAACAGAATAAGAGCTTCCTTGAAAACTATTTATGTAAAAGTTTCCCAGCACAAGTATTACATCAAAGTTCAAAGAACCAACCCCTTTATATCATATTCTTTGCATGTTAGCCACAGAAGAAATGAGGAGGTGGGATAAAATAAAGATCTTAGATTTATCATAATGCTTCGGTTTTCTTTAGGAAGCCCAATAAGAGAAGATTTTCCATATTTCTTCCGTATTAATGGGTTTTCAACAGTATTTGATCTTCGGCGCTTTGTTGACTTTAAAACTTTTAAGTAGGCTACAAATAACTCTAGAAAAATATCACCAACTCAAACACCCGTGTCTTCTTTGATTTATGGAACCATGGTGTGGTACCAGTAATAAATATATCCAATTAGCTCGATGTTGGCAAGGAGGCTTTTTGATTATACATTTGCTGTTTTTCCATGCAAACACCGTTAATTTGCTTTTGATCCTGTTTTGTGTCTCAATAGTTTAATTTTTAATTCTTTCTGTTTTAGTTGCCAGTCTTTAATTATGTGATTAGGCCTTGATAGTTGAATTTATGCTGAATCTCAAAACTGAAACCTTAATCTTTTCATTCTTTTTTTATCTTTCTTCCTTTTGTTAATTTATATTTTTTTTTTATTGAGATTCAATTTGTTTTGTTGCCTGCAAGTGCAGAGAGCTCAAGAACAGCATTGTTGCTCATGATGTTCACAAAATCATATTAGAACCTTGCGTATTTCTTTGCCCTGCGGACAATGAGTCAGATCGCTGTCCCCGCTTCTTGATTTCTTTAACTATGGAAAATACTTAAACCTCGTACACATATGAATGAAAACCTGAAAATAAAGTTAAGTCCGCTTTTGGGGATGAGGTTTAATCGTGACCAGAGGAGAAGGAACCACACGAGACCATCCCAATGTCACTGGGAGGCGGTCGGCAGAAATTGGCAAGGAAGATTAAGTCCGGGCCGTTAGATCGTATTGACCGGGCTTGCACCAAGACCATCCTGTAAAACATTCGTATAGTGGGAAAGCAATGAACAGGGGAAACTAATCGTAATCACGATCTAGACAATGAATGGGGCCAAGATCATGTAATGAATGGCTGGGATTTCGACATGGTGGGGAACAAATACGGGGAAGATTTACCTTAGATTTGCCGATCTTCAAAGATTGATGGTGAGAAGACTTCAATAAACGCCGAGAGAGTGGCAGTCAAAGGCAAAGACTTGGGGGTTACATAGGTCCCGCGCGATTTAAACGATGGACGGCGTGAGATGGAAAGATAAAAAGGTTAATGCGGTGGAGAAAGGTTTAACGGAAACCAGAACGTGCTTTTGCACTTGCAGGTAGCGTGAACAATAAACAACGCAATATGGGTATGCGCTGACACGTATTCTTTAAAATTACCTGTTATCGTATCATTTTTTGGCATTAAATTTAAAAATTACGTGATATGAGTTTGTGCTCGCTATTAGGTAAGATTCTATTGCGAATGAGAGCGCAATGAAGACAAAAGGGTGAAAAGTAAAGGTGTCAAGGGCGTTTAGACCAGACCAGCCGGATTCGGGGAATGGACGGTCGAGACCGTTAACGTGGGGAAGGCAGGTCCTGCATGAGTGGGGCTCATTTAATTATATCTTTGACCATATAGATTCAGGAAATTGTTCACTAAATTTCAATTTTATAATGAAAGCAATGCAGGTGGGGCCACGAGACCTGCATAAGGGGACTCGTTAATTCTGCAGTATCACCGTGGATTTCACCCAGAAGTTTAAATTTTCTTGCTTGTGAAATAAAAATAAAGGTTTAAAGCTGATCCGGCATCAGAGACTAGTAGTATTTACTCGTTCAGACTTACTCACCATCACATTCGTGGGAGTTACGCGTGTGCTAACACTGTACGCCGATACGATTAAGCCACAGCCGTTAACGAGAGACCAACGAGACGAATCGTAAACATATTGGGCAAAGTGAGGAGTGAACATTGAATCAAATTGCCTGCTCGCGGGATTCACCCGCCTTGTGATTAATTTGAGACCGATCAGAAATTAAGGAAAGGACTCGGCGGGCTGGCGTATGGGAAGAACTGCGCACATGACGAGCCACAGTCGTCGTATCCGCAGGAGACCCACGGCCCGCATTTACAAAATATATCATCGAGTTTTATAAAAGCAAAGGGTGTTCTGAAAGGTTTTTTATAGTGTTTTAACGCCCGATTATGGCTATGGTTTATGAAGAAAGCGAGAGTGTTTCGTGGTTTAAAAATAAAAGGCCTACCTAAATCGGAGTTTTTAAAAGAAAGTTAAAGCACAAAAGGAACCCACCGTGCTGCAATGATAAAGGAACTGGCGAAGCACAGCCTCCGCGTTTATTGTGAAAGAGCGTCGGGCCAAGCAAGGCTTTTTTGGCCTTAGTGAAAAGAATGTTTTTTAGGATTTTTTAAACGACCTTGAGGATTTTCGCAGTCCACAAGGTTAAAGTATGAGTTTTAAACCCACTAAAGGGAATTTATAAAGGAATGAAGGAAAATGAGGGAAATGATAATTTTATGAACAAAAAGGAATAAAATGGTGTTATTAATAAATGGAAGGAGGGGTAAAACGAAGGAAAATGAAGCCAGAGCGTGCCTTTTCCTCGCTGGTCGACAGATTTTTCTATGACTATGAGGAAATAGCAAAGGAATATTAAAACCAAAACATACAACTTCTATAAGTCTTTAAGAACTAACACCTACATGAAATTGTTTCTTGTGTTGGTTTCAAAAAGATCTAGCCACCATTTGACATGACAAATTTTTATAGTGGCTAACAATACTCCACATGGGATGAAATTTCCTTTGTTGTAGTCAAGAACTTCATACATGTTCTCTCTAGAAGTTAATGTTCAACCATTAATGGAAACTTTTTTCGACTGACAGCTCTTTTTGTTTTCCGATAATGTTAGCCATTAAAATAATGGAATTCCTATCAAACAAGTTTTCTACCTACCCATCCCAAATGATCTAACATTTTTTTTCTTCTTTTTCAAAGTGCATTTGATTGGAAAACTTTTTTTACAAAAATTTTATTCTTTTGAAAGATAAACTAGTCTATTTTCTTTACTCGTATTCTCCTCCATGAACTCATTATTTCGTTGAGTTTTATGTTTGATTTAATCTGTCATCTTTTCAGACTAGGACTGCCCGACAGAATTATTTAAATTCTAACCACATAAATTTAAAGCAGACAAGTCGATTGAACAAGTAACTTTTTGTTGGTCTATGGCATAAAGACAAGCGTACATAGACTAAAATTTGTAGAAATTTAAAGCAAAAATGGTGAAGGTCAAGACCGAAAAAAGTTTGCTGAACATCCTTCTCTCGTTTTTCTGTACCGTTTTTAGGCTTGTTTGTCGCTTCTTCTTTTCGTTCCTTCGGTTCAAGTTTTAGTACAATAGAATCAGCTTTGCTTCTCGTCTTTGGCTCAAGATTTAAAAACAGATTACAGCCAAGTATCTTTTGAAACTCAGATTCAGATTTTGAGCTTGCTCTGAACTATTTTTCTTCTATCCCAATCTACCCAATCGATAACCAAGATTAAGTCGCTTGGAAAATTCATTTCACTAACCTATCGTTAAAGAATTGAAAACTAATTAGTCATGATTAGGTTTCGTATGACTAACTAGGAGTGTGTTTTCTCGTGAGTGGCATTATTTCGCACACTTTCGTAATTTGTTTATCTTTTTTAGTATGGGGTTGTACCTTTCCGTTTAATCCGCTCTTTTCTCTTCTATTGTTTTTGTATTTTTTTCATTTTCCGACTTTGAATGAAATGATGAGTATGATATTCACAAATGACAAAAAATAAAAAGGCTTCCAAGCTGACATGGTTAAGAAAACAATTTTTGAGCATCCTCGCTATTGACAGATTCTCAAAATGCTCGAAGGATATTCAATTTGGTAAAGTAAATGTTACTACGATTAGTAGAATTAATGAGACAAGGGCCACGCCATAAATTATCAAACTTCATGCTTGCCCTTATCTTTCTCCTTGAACTTCATTTTCTAAAACTTTGTCACCAACAACGTAAACTGTTCTTTGTCCTTCTATCAAAAGCTGATGCTTTTCTTGCTTTTGCAATGTTTCCATTGTAGACTTCTTCTTTCAGTTTGGTCGAAGATGTATGGTCTCGACGATCGCCCGACTGGCGTCATTATTTTGGTTGTATTTTCTGGACTGAACTTCGAGACCGGTACCTTAGGTCAAGGGTACCGTACCATCTATAAACAAGCTTTGTAGGGTGACATTCTAATTGATTTTTAAGTAAGAACTGTCACCACGTACATGTACTACCTTGTGTGCACGTATTTTTTATTGTCTTCCAAAGAATTTCCCACTATAAGCTAACAAACTCTTGTTGAGGATTCTCACAGCCCATTACCTTGAAGGTAATACAGTAGAATGGTACAATGTAATATGATATTTGTGTTGCATCCACCATCTTTTTTGGATCCAAATTGCAAGAAAGATTGTCATGATAATCTTCCAGGACATCAAAAATCTAGATAGGATATGAGTTTCAAAGAGTTTTATAATGATAGAGCTGTGTCATTTGCCTAGAAGGGATAGCTTCATCCATTTGGTAAAGCAGTCCGTTGTAGTGAGTAACTCATTCATGTTGGCGCATCATGGTGGACACTTCTCATGAAGTCTGTGAATCTCACCATTGAAAAGGAGCTTCAACAAAGGATTGGAATGCAAGGGTATGAATAAAATTTTCTTTGCCTTAAAAGAGTTGACATTTATGACAAGCAATAATCATTTTGTGTACATCTTGAAAGAGGGCCAACAGTAACCAAACTCTAAGGATTTTGTTGGCGCTGTTTTCCAACAGAGGTGGTTTCTGACACTTTCCCTTTCATGAACTCATGTTTAATCTTATCTGCATCATTTCAGGGCAAACACATCTGGGACCCACTAGCATTTTTCCAATATAGAAATTTTATAGCCCAGAAAATGCAGTAGTTAATAGCTTTAATTTTTAAAAAATCTTGCCTGCTCTTGTACAAACCGTAGTGTATTCAAATTGAGCAAACATATAAAATATCAAAAGATACTGAAGAGGAATTCATAAAATTATCTTCAACAATGTGAGATAGAAATTCTTCTCCTATTCATCTAATGCATTTATCATGTTTATACCGTAAGAGCTTCAATTAGACCTGAAAGCCATTAATCTTGCTAGTCCTCGGCCTTTTGCGAGTTTATCGGGCTTGATTTCTAAACTTATATTCAAGTATCGCAAATGCATTCACTTTCTCCTTGCTATCCGGGGTCCTGTGTTAGAATGTCTTTTACAACCGAGTTTGGCACAAAGGCAATTATGTGAGTGTAAGACATAAACTTTGGAAGGTTTTTAAGGATTTGACCAAAGGTTAGTGCGTTTATTTTTCCATAATTTTGTACTTCGTAGGTGCATCTTCTCAATGCTCTTGGGACAAAAGAAAATGCAATTGGTCGCTTTTGTCCTTCGAATGTTTCGTATTAGGACAAATAGCTTCATCGTGTGTTCGATGCAAATGAAAAAATGAAAAAAAATCTTTTAAAATTCAGGACTATTGCAGAACCGTGTTTTTGTTTATCGTTTGTTACCAGCCCAAAATATTTTTGCTTCCAAGGTCCATTTAATTTTCTGTTCTTTCTTATGGCAAGCAACAGCTTTATGAGTTCATCCGTTATATGAACCTTTAATAAAACTAATCTTTCCAATGAAAGATTAAAGTTCTCGATGTTTTGTGATGATTTATTTGCAATACACCCTCAATCCTTTTCGGTCTATCTTTTTATCCTTCTTCTGATATGATGTGCTCAATAAGTTTACCTTGTTGGCACCGTCGATTGTTTTCTTGATTTAAAGATAACCCAAATTTTCCGTATTTTCGAAGACTATTCTCAAGTGTTTCTAGGTGTTTCTCTATATAAGCTAAAAATGTTGATACTTATCGACAAACAATGATGAAGTAGGTTTAATTTTTCAGAGAATGTAATATTCATGTCAATGTAGTACCGTATTCATTAAAACCAAAGGGCATTTTCACACACAGAAAGTACCCAAGGTGTAGCAAATCATTGTTGAGCGGATCAACAAAGATACAACAATATCCCCGATTGTATCCTCGAGAAGCTATCTAACAAATAAATCATTTTAGAACTAACCATCTTTGTAAAATATGATCCATCTTGCAAAGGTATTTTTCCTTTAATGAGGCTTTTGCTTTGTTCAAAGTCGATATTAAAGTCTGTTTTCTTGTTTTTCCTAACCTACACCAGATTAGATACCCACCAATATCTAACAGTATTATTGAATTCCAACTTTCACATTTTTCGATTTTCCCAACCAAAGTGGTAATTTCGAATACGGTTGATTTTGCACAATTTTTGTTTAAAGTGGTTTTTGGTTTTCTTTAGTTGCATTCAGTCAATTATTTCTTGGTTGCTAAAGACTTTGTGATTCTCATAACTCCACAAAACACTTAAAATTTTTAAAGAGCCCTATGTATTTCATTGATGAATCGAAAAGTTTTTAACAATGACTATTTTGGTTTTAGTTCAACGTCATGTTACACTTTCTACTTCACTAACAAGCTCCGCTTGTTTTCTACAAGCATCATTGAATTAAACAACCTTCTTAAGGGAACCAGATTTTGAAAGCTGAGTATTGGAATGCGTAGCCAAGTCTTTTCCAACTACACTAATTTTCTTGGTATTTTTCAAGTTTATTAGTTGTCGATATTAGCATCATGAATCTTTGGAGATTTTTCTTCATCAAGTAGATTTTTCACTTGTATCACTATTGTCATATCAATCTG
Source organism: Pinus albicaulis (assembly GCA_034641835.2). NCBI lineage: Eukaryota > Viridiplantae > Streptophyta > Pinopsida > Pinales > Pinaceae > Pinus > Pinus albicaulis. The sequence goes on from CM076574.1 coordinate 110,197,713, forward strand.
AATTGAAAACAAATTACCGACTATAAAGTCTTCAATTTGTTTGTCTCATCAAACACTTACAATATTTTCATTATTTGGCGATGATGTATTCAAATTTTATTTGCAGTATTGTCTTGCCTACATATAGTTAAACATGTTCTACAAAGAAAAGCTAAACTATGTAAGTATGATATTTGGCCTGGGACAAAGATAAGTCAGATTTTCAAATGTTCTTAGTAATCCCATGACATCATTTCTATAGGCTCAAGTCTAGGTGTGCTTGGTACCATATTCCCCCATTCACCTGCTCAACAATCAACTCGAATCCCTCAAGAACTTTTATCCTTTTGGTTTTGCACTTTCTCAACAAGTGTAGGCCAGGCATGATATCTTACATCATTATGTTATTTAAATATTGGAAATTTAATCGTAGTGGAATGACCTTAGCGTGGTTATTTTCAGTGTTATGTATCCAAATGTTCGCACCGATTGCTCTTAGTAAGAAGACCCATCAGCCTGAGTACCAAAAGAGGACCAGCTTAGAATTACTAGTTTGTCACTATCCTTTATCTTGTGTGTTTTTCAAACCTTGTTCTCGACAAAACGCATTTTTGTTGTTTCAGTTTCTTCATGTTCTTCAATAGCTGAGGGATCGCCTGGTTCTCAAAGTTACCGTTAGCTTGACACTTTTTTGTAACTTTAGGACCCATGATTAGCGATATGATTTTCATTTTGACACACTATTTTGGACCCTTCTTCACAGGTTCTCTCTTTTTCTATGTCCTGGCTACCACACACACATGTATGAGGAGTGGCTGCAAACCGCTATGCTCACCATTAAATATTTCATGACTGAAGAGAATAAATGAGTTTTTTGCGTCCGTACAAAATTTAACACAGGGAGATTTTTTCCGGTCTTTTCGGGGCTACTTACCATGTATCGGTGTGAATATGATATTCCCTTTATAAAGTCTTTGCTTGAGCTAAAAACAGTGATGAAAGAAAGTATGTCATATTCATATTTTATTGTTTTTGTAACTTAGTTTCAAGATCTTGATAATTACATACCATATTGGGCAATATCACCACTACAATATCCATTACTAAACACTTGGCTGGAATTTGTATTAATTTTGCACACAAAATATTTGATCGTACCATAGTATTTCCACCGCATCGGGAGTCAAAGGAGTATAGATCTTTGTATGGTCTGGTAATTTTACATTTGTATTTCCATTGATTTTGGGTAACAATATGAGAGGCCCCTTAGTCATGTATCGCGTTGTAATTTTACGATGAATCTTCAAACTAATACAAAAGAAGGAACCGGTTTCTGATATTCATACCTTCAATATCGTGATCGCGAAACAAAAGTTTTGTGTTGGTCATCATTAAGATTTACGAAATGTCATTATTTTCTGTTATATTAAAAGCCTTTCTGGCACTTGTGATTCATATATTCAGGTATTAATTCGAAGAGAACAAAGATTTTTATCTTGAAATTTCTACTTCCAAACTAAAAGGGATCCGATTTTACAATGTTTGTTTCACCCTTATTAACTGATCATTTTCTCAGTGATAGAAATCAGCTGTTGATTTTTCTCTATTTACATTAGTCAAAAATTGTTTAGTAGGAGCACTAGCCTCTAGGTGCCATCGCCTGCGAAGATTTTCACCGTTTTTCTATTAATTTTATGCCTTTCTCGTTCTTATTTAACTTGCTGTACCATCGTTTATTCTTCGTTTAATGTTTTTTGGGTTTAACTGTGCTAGTTGTTTTTTTGTACAAATTGTTGTAGTTCGCTTTTGGGAGCTTTAGATTCTTTTACCTAGCGTCATACTTTTGGGAGTTTCTAGTTAGTGATGACATGTTCCACCTCTTGATAGTATTATTCATCCTCTGGCTTTACTGCTTCATAGGTGTGTAAAGACCCTGCTTATTGCAATGGAATATCATGTGTGCATCATTATCTACCTCAAACATGTTGAGGTTATCTTCTCCTTTGTTTTTCCAATTGTTTTCAAGGAAATATGTGCAATTTGTTGATCATCCTCCTTCGTTCATTTTGAGGTTGGTTTCTCTCAAAATTATGATTTTGATTTTTTGATTTTGATTTATGTTTTGAGGAGCCTGATTGGTTTTGGACTAGATTGTGTTATCTCACATGCTCATCTTTTTTCATCATTTTCCATCATTTTCCACTGAGCTAGAGTGGAAGAAAGAATTTTTCCCCAAATGACACTTTTTCCTATCTTCATTCCAGCTCTTTTCTCCATTAGATTTACCTCCACAATGCAAGGCCCTTCGCATATCTTCTGTGTCGCAGGGTCTTTATCTAAGTTGACAATCCATTTCCAGACAAATCTTTAAATCGTTAGTGTTTATCAGGAGGCTTCAGATCCGGGGCGGCATTATACACACTATTGAACCCAGCAACAGCAGCGAGAACACTTTCCCCGTTGTTTTTGGAGATTCTTGTAGTCCTGCACACGAAGAGGAGCGCTTAACTTCCCATTTGTTTAAGAACAACCGATGGAAGGGCTCAGAGATCATTAATACTGTGAGGGTTGCTCTCAAACCATTGCTTTCTCCCTTTTCAAACTTTGATAAAAGGAATTCAAGTTTAAGAAGGTTTCTGACTATCAACTTACTCTCTTTAAAGCAATGTTGGTCTGATATTATCCACATCTTTTGGAAGTGGGTAGTAAAGACCACCGGGCATCACACAGAAAGGTATCTTGGATCGATAGTCCTATGGAAGATCGACTAAAGATAAAGGAAGGAAGCCTGGAGGAGCATACCATGTTGCCATGATAGAGGTAGAGGTGATTTACAAGGGGTGGATTAACAAGAGGAAATCATCAAGGTGGAGTAATGGACACCACAAGGAGAACAAGACAGGACCAAGGAAGAGATTGAAGCTTGAGCTTGACCTCGATGAGAAACCAAAAATTATGAAGGAATGTAGAATTTATAGTTTACTGATTAAGATGTTCACCCCTATCTTGGGATGAAGGTGGAGACCCCAAATCTATCTGATCAACATTACCGTGTTTTAATCTTGTTCTAAATGAATTTCAAGTCAACTTGTGATTCTTGTAGAGTTGTAAGGTTTCCAGACGAATTAGCTCTATGGAGTGGTCCCATAACAGTTGGAATTTTTAGTTTTAGGAGACTTCTCATTATTTCAGAGTTATCAACTATTTTGTGAGGATTTGCCCAAGACAGGCCTCGTATGAACTTTTCTAGAAGCCACTATGCTATGTCTTTCGACCCAACTAGCAAGAAAGCTGTTTAACCGAATATGACAATCTTTAGAGGCTAAATCGATATTTAAACAAGAAAACTTAACCTTTAAAGTCTTCTAACTAAGTTTAATGATGCTATGATGATAAATGGATTTCCTAGTGGAGTCTTAAGTTCCGTTAGGATATGGAGTCAATTGTGGAAATTTTTAGCTCTTTTGGAGGTAAAATGTTTTTATGTCCACAACTACAAGTTTACCTTTGGGTCACCAAATTCCAAAATATTTTTGGCTTTTCTCACAGTTATTTCTGGCCTATGGGTTCAAGAGTGTTCAAATTTGTTTCGAAATACCCCAGCTAGGTGATGAATAAAGAAAGTTTACTCTTGGTGTAAGTTGGTTAGCCGATTCTTCAAGGTTTCGACAAGCTCTTATAAATCCCAGGTTACTTAGTTTGTCACCGATTCAACAAGTTATATCATGACTACCATTTGTTTGGTAGTGCCGAAAAAGAGCTACTTTACATCGCATCAATGTTCTGGAATCAGATGTGGTTTTTTTGGAGGTTCCAAGGTCGAAGATGAAATTATTCTTTAACCTTTATGAGTCGCTGAATGTTAATTGTATTCTTAGTGATTGCTAGACAAAGTTATGAGACAAATATTATGAACCACTTTGGGATTCTAGTGGGATTCATCCTCTCGAATCCGCAGAGGGATCTTCCATAAGTGCAAAGATTTATTTATTTTGGTGCTTTTATATGATATTAAAATAAGCATAAGAACAAGGGTTTTTTGTATGTTTGTTGAGCACGATTTCTAATTGAGTGGAAAGTCCTAAAAAATGAAAGAGTTTCCAAAGGGGGTGAAGATTTGAACAATTTAACAAGATTCACCGATATAATACAGATATGAACAGACTTAATCCATTCGGCCGGTGGAGTCATAAACAGCGTAATTAGCAAAATTTCAATAAAGTGATCCGATAAAAGTCATCTACATTACAATATCCTTTAGATTAAATGATGAACAAGTATTAAAAGTGTCGATAATGAAAAATTCAACAATTTAAACAAGGATTTATCAACTTTCCAAACAAGAAAAGCTTTTAAGCAACTATTTGAAACCAACCAAAGACAGGGCTGAATTTTAAAATTTTTGACAAGCTTGTATTAGAAAGCTAACTTATCGACAAACAATTCAGCAATTCACATGACTACTTAGAAGGGATGAAAACAGACAAGAAAACAAAGCAACCAAGATCAAGAAAGACACATTAGTCTATTTTCACATACTAGGGAACCTTCAAAACAACCTTTTTGAGAAAGAACTAGAAGATACAAAACCATAAACTTTCCTAGTCCAACTCTACTTAGCATATAGTCAAAACATTGACTAAGAACTTTTCAAGCTTTTTCACACTGAAGACAAAGACAAATTAACATTCTCGATCATTTTTACACTTAACTTAAGTCATTCTTAAACACACAACTGAGTGAAAACATAAAGATAAAGCTTATCAAAGGAGAGTAGGGGTAATTTTAACAAGAATCACATAGCTCTATATTTGTTTTTCTTTATCATAGAAAGGTGAACAAAATTCCATACATGAAAGGAAACAACAACATATAAGAAGTATCACCACTATATAGACCAGATCCTAAAAACCGCCATACTACGTCAATTCAGCTATACATTTAAGTCCAAATGTTTCAAGACAATCATCTTTCTCTTTTGTACTTAACTTTTCGATCACAAATGAAGCTTCAAGAGCCTCCAAAACTATTTACATGTAGAAAGTTTTGAGCACAGTATTACATCAAAGTTCAAAACCAACCCTATCTCATATTCTTCTGCATATCAGAAGAAATGAGGAGGTGGGATACAAATAAAGATCTCTTGAAGTCCAACCATTGCTGCTAATGCTTCTCACCTTCTAGGTCCAACAGAGAAGATTTTCACAGTTCTTCCGTATTGTACGGTTTTCGTCATATTTGATCTTTCTTCGCGCTGTTGACTTTAAAATCTTTGCCAGGTTGCGTCGAACCGTAAAATATCATTAATTGTGCAATAATCGTCTTTTTTGATTTATGAAGATGTAGGTGAATTCTTGTAGTTGAAGAGGATTCAATCAGCTCGATGTGCGAAAGTGATGTTTCTTTTCTTGAGTCAACAGATCCGATTTTTTTCTCAAAACACTTAATTTTCTTTTCGATCCGTGTTTTAGGTCCCGATTAGGTCATACCTTGTCTTTTGTCTTCATGATATCTTTAATTGTGTGGATTAGGCTCTCGATAGTTGAATTTATGCCGTAATCCTCAAAATTGTGATAAAACTTTGTTCATTCATCTTCATTACGGATTCTTCCTTCGACAATCGACACTTTTTGTTTGATTGAGATTCACTTGTTTTGTTGCTTTTTTATGGTGACAGGGTTTGTAATGTTACCATGTTTTATACATTTACAAAACGATATTTAGAACCCCGTAGATTCTTTGTCTTTCACTTGCACGAAGCCAGATTTTATCATCCCTGCCTGATTTTTAGAACTCTGTGGGAAAAAAATCCTTAAAACCCTATACGAAATGTGGCCAATTAAGAAAACCAGAAAACAGTTAAGGTTTGGCCAGACTGTGCTTTAACTGTGACTATCGATGAGAAGAACCAACGCCGAGATCATCCGATGGGGTCAATTGGGAGAGTTGCAATGTGAAAAGGAAGATTAAGTTCTGGCTAACAGACCGTATCGATCAACCGCCGAGACCGATCGGGTAAAACATTTGTGAGCAAGGGCAAGTATGAATTGTGGGGAATTAACAAGAAACCATCAACATAGATAAATGAACGGCCAAGACTACTTAATAATTATTGGGGATTTTCAGACAGGAAATGCAATGGGGGGAAGACGACCGAGATCACCGCAGACCAGCCAGGGAGGCACTCAATAAACGCTCGGGAGAGGAAACAATAAAAGACCGTAAGCGGATAACTAGGCTTGATTTAAATGATGGATGGCGATTAAAAGATAAAAGTTGTTGTTGGTAGAAAGTAAGCAGGAAAACCATACTTGTTTTCGCCAACAGCCTCCTCCCAGGTGGTTTTTTAGAACTTGGCTAAAACAACGCAATATGGGTTCCACTGACACGCCATGTCCTTTAAACCACCTACATCACGTAATTTTTTGGCATTAATTTTTGCAAAATTACGGCCGATATGAGCTCAACTGCTTTGAACAAAGGGAGAGATTTTGATTATGGGAATGAGTGCGATGGGGTAAGAGCGCGCAAGAAAAAGGTGGGCAGTATTGCGATGTTTAGATCCGGGACTGGCCGGACCCGGAACGGATTGTTGAGATCACGACGGGAAGGTAGGTCCCCATGAGTTGGACCCATTTGGATTATATCCTAATTCGTTGACCTTAGGTTCACGTCCGTATTTAACTTTATGTACGAAAGAAGTGTAGACGCCTGGTTTGTTTTAGACTGTGTGTAATATGGACTATCAGACCGTTAAAGATCAAATGGGATCTTTTGTCGAGAATTTTAATCGGCCACCTTATAAAATAATAAAGAAAGTTCGGGATTGACCCACTGCAGGACCTATGAGATGGACAGATCCAGATTTGATCGCACCTACAGAGAAAAGGGAAATCAATAGCTGAATGCGTGATCCGTATTTACGGAGCCGTTAGATAGGAGAGATCAATGCGAGATTAAATCATGGAATATCAAAACAGAATCGTATAAGGAGCAATTAGCTGAATCCTCAACCGTCATTTCGGTGGGATTCGATGGCCCACTAAAATCAAGGACCATACCCAATGAAGGGAAAGGACTTTGCGACGGCGCGATGGGGAAGAATCCTCTGCGACCGCGTATTAATGTGATGGTCGCTGACCAGACAGACGACGGGCCCATTTTTAAACCCATATCGTCGGTTTTATAAAAACAAAGGAAAAAGGTTTGGGGAAAGGATTTTTATAGCAGCTAGGGGCGCCCGATCGGCGGCCATGGTTTTGTGAAGAAATCGCAGAGGTTTCGTGTTTAGAAAGAAAAGGGTTTCATCGCAACCCGAGTTTACAAAGCAACAATAGAAAACCCGATTGGTAACGTGACAGGCCTGAATTGCACACAAATTCGCTTTATTGTGAAAAAAGGAGTCAGATGCGCCAAAGGCTTGGCGTCTTAGTGAAAAAAGACCGTTTTTTAGGATTTTTGAATGATTTTTCGAGGATTTTCAAAGTTCCGACAAGGTTAAAAATATTTTAAACCTTATCAAAGGAATTCTATGAAGGGAATGAAGGAAAATGAGGGAAAATGAGGAATTTTACAATGAAAAAGGAATGAAAATGGTCTTATTAATGAATGAAGGAGGGGTAAATGGAAGGAAAATGGGTCTTGAAAGCGCCTTTCTCCCTGCAAATAAAATGGATTTTTCTGTGACTATAAAGGGAAAATAAAAAGAAAGGAAGACGAAATTCAAAATATACAACTTCATAAGACTTGAAGAACCATACCCATGAAATTGTTTTTTAAAAGGCTTCAAAGATCTAGCCACCATTTGATATGACAATTTTTATAGGTGGCTAACAGAGTGAATGATTTTCCTTATGTAGAACCAAGAGGGATATTTCCTTCAGTTTTCTTGATAGCTCTACATGTCTTTGTACTGCAAGCCAAATATCAAGAAAAAAAAAAATTTGCAAGGTTAAAACTTGTTACAAATGCTCTTCTGATCAAATAATCTTAAAGCCCGCCATGATTAGTGTTTAAGATCACCATTTTGATATGCAGTGACGATGGTGAGAATCATACGATGTACCGAGATAAGTAACTTTTTCACACACTTGATTTCTATGCTTTCATCTTTTCCTTGTGAGAAGAACGTCCAAAAAGGAATGGTATTATTGTCTTCAAGTTCCACAAGCAAATTTGATATCCTCAAAATTCTGGCCAAGATGTTCCAAAAACTTGTCAAGTTCCAATTTATCATGGAGCCATTTTATATTGGTGTCACCAATGCATCTCTCCCATCTTTTGTTTTAAGTGGTAAGTGTTGATGTCATTTTTCTCAAACATTTTCATAAAAATATCAAAAAATAATGGGTGATAAGGCAGGAGCCCATCGCAACAATTAGTAGTTTGTTCAAAGAATTTCTGGAAACCGAAAGGTTGATTCTGCTACGTAACCTGGTCACTCTTAGTTGTTTGGGGGTCGATACGTCTTGTCAATCCTTCGTATTGCTTCGATTATAGTAATCAGCAACGTAAAACAACGTCAAATCTCATGATTAAATCAAATCAACAAAAATGTTTTGGATCCTCAATGAAGGAGTTAGTGTTACCAACAAGAGGGTTAAGGATACTGGGGCCATATTTTGCTAACATATATGTGGGAGATCCAATGGTGTTTACAACAGGTCTTAATGAAATTCCCTTGTGAATTTTAGAGACCATAATTGGGTGACACTGTAGGAGTTAATCTTTTTTCAAATAGTCATCAAGACTACTAATTGATGGCTTTTTACTCTCTTTTAATAATTTCTCAAACCGATTATGTTGCACTTTTACAATTCACCATTGTTATAGAGGCACCCTCATTTTTGACATAACCCTCCGTCCATAATTATTGTTGCTCCACTTTATCTCTTCAAAACAACAATGTCAATATTTTTAAGTTTTTAAGAGCCAATTACAGCAATATGATTCTTATGTATTAACATGTTGTCCTTGATGGGAACCTTCAGAGAAGCTTCCGCAGTTTGTAGAAGATCTATCAAAAGAAGAAATGTAAATTTGAACAGACTTAGTTAATATTCATATCAAGGTTATATACATGGATTAGCAGGGGGGGGGCAGCGAGGCGTGTACACACGCGCATATGAATGATCCAAGTCGCGCAGTGAGTTTTTCACTCTGGTGTCGATGATACTGTGGGGTATTACCATGATATTAGCCTGGTTGAATATTGTTGCCAGTCGCTCATTTGATTATCACCACCTGAATTGTGGTTTTGCCTGTGGTATTGGTGTAAAGGCTAAATCTAAATAAGGAGAAGGAAGATCATAGTGCAAGATTGCATGTGTGATGTTTATCGAATACTTTCTTCCTAAGTATATCTTCATGGGATGAAATATGTTTTATTGGTATCTAACCATGATGCACCCTTGGATACAAATGATGACTGTGACCTTCAGACATGAATGACTATGTTCTTGCATGATCTATTGAAGAGATGATTAGATTCCAGACTCCGGCACAAGTTTGTTGAAGCAAGTTGTTGTTGTTTCTAGGTAAATCCCTCTCGTGGACAAGAGACAATCCTATCAGCCCTGGGATTAGGTTCAGAAACAACCAAATCATGCAATGACGTTGGTTCCTGTGCCAGCAAGAAATACAACACTAATGACATAGCCCACCAACTTACGATTGTTGTCATTATAAAAGGTGCTCCTCATCCCCAACACAGTATCACAAATCCTTCCGTTCGCCACATCCGACACCGGTATACATGCAGATATGATTTACATACAACGTAACACGAAAGTACGAAATTATATATCAGCCGAGAAGATATAATTTGTTGCATTAGCAAAGAGCAGACACACGAATGGAACTAAAATCGTAGTCGTTTATATTATAGATGAAAGAGACATTAAAACCAAATGCACCGATGTTACGTTCTTCCCTACGGTGGCTTGCATGGGCGCGTCTCAACAAATTCCCATCGGGAATCTGGACAATCTCTTTACGTGTTCTCTGGCCTCGCCCTGCCAGCCGCCCAACCATAGTTTTTTCACAAGTTCGGGCCTAGCTGCAAATGGCAGAGAAGGTGATTTTTATAAAGGGAGGAAGGGGAGGCGCTGGGATCCCTATAACAAGGGATAGGGTCCTATCTATTAAAGGTTCTGCGAGACAGGAAACCACTTCCCAATTGTGGGAGATCCAGAGTAAAACAAACTCAAACTTATCACATCTGCCCAGACTAATATAAATCACTGCCATTCATTTTTAATTCCCTGTCAGGCTCGGGCACGGCGAGACATGGGGGCAAAGCGCTAGGCCGGGCATGCTCATCAGGTGCTTTTTCCATTGGCGCGTAGGATGAATCGCGCCCATGCCAATGCCAAACATGGATTTTTAGGACTTTTCCAGAGGAACTGTTTCAGGAGACCCTTGTCCCGCAGGCAAGAAGGATGCTGGCTACGTGCTTTTAGACATCATCGTTCGCGGGAATAGTCCTCCAACGAAGGGATGAGGGATTCTGCGACGTGATGCACTGTTGTGTAACAGATGCCCCTGTGCTACGAGGCCCGAGGGAGAGAGGTAAATGCTTTATGAGAACGCACCCAATCGAAACATCGCTTGCCGGAAAACTCGTCAACACAACACAATTGACATTCTCGACACATGATATGTGTCATGGACGCATCCATCCATAATAGAGTACAAAACCAAGATCCAAGGTATGGACAAACGTATCCAAAGAATAAGTACTAACAAGCAGACTTTGTATGTTCAGCTATCCAATCAAATGAGTCATGTAATAAATCACAATGATTCACGTGCCAACCACCATATTTTTTACCGTATGGGGCAATTCAGGTCTTGCGCCTATCTCGTAATTTTGTATAATTTTGAGTATGCGAATATGTGAGCTAAAGCCAACATGTAGTAAACATTGTCTGATGATGCGTCAATAATGAAATGCATTAACAAGACATGAGAGAACCACCAGGACGACGGCGGTTTCCAAGGCATGGGCAGAGGTATAATCATAACGAACATGAGCTGAACAACATCTGCAGTAATTTACCCAATCGTGCCGCCAATGATGAAATCATATTTATTAAGAACTCCACAAGAGGCGTAAAGCCCAAGGTACTGGCGATTTTAGATCAACCCTGGATAATGAGTTGAATTACAGAAGCATCCTGGACGAAGGTGGGCCATAATGTTTTACATCATCACGATAGAGGAACATGATGTTTGTGAATCAAGGAGGCGAAAACCATATAGCCAACTTTCGAATATATCGTATTGACGTATACATTGACTTGGAAGCATTTATCATGATCTTGCGGTCATGGTGACGGCAAGAGTAGATGTGCGAAGCAAAGAGATTACCCAAACCTATGAAGGCAAGAATATAACGAGATGAGATCTCCCCAACCCGACACCAATGCAAACAAGTGTCATGTTCAAGAGAGACATCGCCGAAGCATTTACTATGATATCAAGTTCCATTTTTCTCAATTACTGGTGAGTACCCCAATTATTTTTGAAAACAACCTTGAAGGGGATAGCATATTTCGTTATATTCTTTTCAATAAATCTAACCTAAACATACTTCAACGCAGCCCTAGGATGACAGAAACCTGAGGAGCTGTTGGTCACGATGAGTTCAATGTCACCGTTGTTTAATGAATCTGACAAAGGAAGAACTCGTGTTCTTTCATGCTTAGAGAGTTTGGAAAACATAATAACAAAACCCAAATAGTCCCTTTTTTTTCGTAGGTCTCCCTTGCATCCGAAAGGCAGAAAACCCAGAACCGGAGAACTCTACAGTTTTATATTAGGCTCCTTTTCAGAATAATCTATCCGTCTTAAAAGGGTAAACGTACATCGGGTAGAGGTTGCCGTAGCCAATTTAATGAGCTCAAACCGACAAGCGACTCGTTAACACTTTTACTTTTTTATGCTTTTCATGTTGTCGGAAAGACAACTTCCGTATGACTTTTTTGTTTTTATCAGTCCAAAAAATTATGCAAAAATGTTAACTTCTGTTGCCGGGCTCTAATCACACGAAACATGTCGCTGCACAAAAAAGCAAGTGTAAAAACTCATTTTTTCGACAAAAAGAGCAATAAAATATTGAAAAATAAGTTCTGAAATTTAATTTTTGCCTGAAAAGTTATAATATCAAGGCCAGTAAATTCGTCACTTTTTAATTTTTTACCCTTTATATAGTTTACATAGCCATTTCCTTTGCAGAATATTGAGAGCCGTAATGGCGCAATCCAGATTTCGCTCTTCTCCGTGAAGAGCCGTCTCCATTAGTCATATTTTAAGCCATATTTCATAGATTTTTATTGTCACTACATCTCGAGGCAGGAACTGAAAATTAGGCTTCCGTTGTTGTGCGACTGCACGTGACCCGCTCCAATCCACCGCTACAGAGGTCGCCGCTGGGGCGATTGTCACGCCTGGCGACGAGCAACAACAACAAGACCCAGTCTCCACCAAAAAATCTAAAAATGAACCAATGAAAAGCAATTTGAACATTGTATAGTTTTTAAATACCTATGTTTGACTTGGATGTAGTATCATGAAAATGGTAATTGGAATGAAGGAAAGAGAGCAACAAACAGAGGAAGATGAAATTAGAATGGAGAACAGCGTACAGTATGAATGCCTTCTGGAAATTGTGGTTTACAATTCTTCCCCACACTCGATGTTCGTGTTTTGTGCCCCTGCTCATTTTAAATCTTCATTAGTCCTATCATGGTACCAGGAGTAGTTTAAACTCAAGACGGGCACTTATGCCTGCAACAGACATGTAGCTTCATCACCGGGACTGTTGAATAAGAGAGTGTTTAGTTCTCGTACTTTACGTTGTGCACCGTGAGCTTCGTGAAATACATAACACATGGATATACATAAAATGTGAAGTGATATGTATATTCAAACTACCTCATCTAGCACTTATAGTGCTACACAATTATCAACATGCTGGTCATGTGGTCACAGTACCAACAGGCTACCAAATGACAGCCTTTCAAAATTTCCATATGAACTTCAACAGTGTTTTATTGTGCCACATCGAAGATTTCATGAATATTATCAAATGGAAATTGACCAATGTAAAATGTCTAAAATTGCTGAAAACATTTTACGCGTATCAATTTTCGTATCAAGCTTTTTCCGGAACGATTACTTATCTTCTGTACATAACAGTTCCATCTGCTCATTTAAGCTACGTGTATGGCTCGCGATGCGCACTGCGCCCAGGCGGGGCAGCCGTCGTATGTCAGTGGCGCCGCAGTTCTTTTTTTTAAGCATTCGATTACGCCTGATCGTCGAGGACCAGCTCTATGTGCATCGGCTTCGAAACGTACACCCGTACCTTCCGCCCGCAAGGAGGACCAGGACAGTGAGCCGGGCAATACTCTTTTTTTATTTTTTATGTTTTGCGTATTTTTTACATACATTCATGTTACAATAGCTCATCCTACATTTACGTGCTGCCCGCAGAGGCCCACTTGGGATGTCGCCGTAGCGAGAGTGACCTTCGCCGCACCTCAAGGTGAGGGTTAGGCACACGTCAGACAGTAACCCCTAGGGACGGTTGCGGTTTAGTGATTATGCTCGCTTGTGCTTATGTCCCCGGCCACCGGCAGGCACTAGGGGTGCTTAGTCGCCCACCGCCGCCGATATGGCGAAAGTGCAAGTATTTTGCCACCATGAGCACTATGCCGATTAGTTGTTTGTGGCTTTTTATTGTATATTTTTGAGAGACATGTCGCTCGGGATACAATCGACATGCGGGTTTTTTTGTTTTATATGAGCAACAATATTGCAAAACATTCACATATATATATATCTATTTTCATGATCTCACACATATGATGATGTTTTCACACCAAAGGGTGTAAATTTATACTCAATACCAATACCCATCTATTAGTGTATTCAGTCTACTTGGAAAAGAAAAGCTGGCATGTAACAGACTGTACTTTTCAATTAAACTAACATACAGATACAACAAAATGTATGTTTCTTAACTTAACAATGACATTGAGCTGCAAAAACCAAATGAGATCTAGATGTATACAGTAACGCCCGAACAATACATAACAAATTTCTATTTATTAATTCCATGGCTCATATTCTCATGGCTACTATTTATAGCAAGTTCTACAAAAAAGCAATTTCGTAATTAAACTAACTCACCGCAGGATTGCACCACTCAGGTTAATGAATATGTTCTCACTATGGGAGGCACTATCCTGCGAAACCGACATATGAGTAATAGACATCCTTTGCACAATTAGGAATATCCAATGACAGAAAACGTTTAAAGCACACCACACCACACATGCACAAACAGACCACTTATAATATATACTACGCAAGAAATGATTACAATATCTTTTCAAGTGTCCCATTTTTTAAGTCACAAAGGAAGATTTTTTCATAATTGATCACCATAAGCTCCCATTTTTCAGCAATACGTGCTTAATGATATGTGTCCACATGCCACAAGGTTGGGACTCTTTCCGCTCTAAGCTGGCTTGATCACAAAAGAGGATTTGAGGGTCCCCTTCATAAAAGAGTATGGAGAAACTGTTTGATCGAAATGAGCTTTAACTCCGTTTTTTCTATGCCTCGACAGCCACTTGAAAATAGTTTTATCCAACCTCTTACATAGATACTCTTCTTCTCCATAGGGTTGTCAGAAGTAATTCTGTTGTGCCCAATTTTAGTGAAGGACCACATTCAACCTAGAGGATAGCCCAGACCATACACCACTGAAATGGTGTGAACTCAGCTTGCACTTTTCATCGATGTCCATGAGGCCCAAAGAGTCAGTCAGGAGACAAGCAACTAATTTTTAAACACTACCAACATTTGCACATCTGCCTGCATTAAACTCGCTATTTTTCGTATAATATGGCGTGAGATGTTGTGACGGTTCAACCTATATGTCATCTCTCATGCACTGTGCTCGAAATGAGATTCATGATCATGACGATGGCTGATAACGCCCGGCGCGTGATCATATGGTTAAAATGAATCGTAAGAAATATTCATCATTTCGTTACCGTAGGTATCGTTTTGCCCACTTTCAGGAACACCATTGCAACGATGACATAAGCATGCTCTCAGCTGAGTGAGGGTTACATGTCATAAAATCAATGCCCTATTTGGAAAAAGTGTTCTGTCAGAACGATGTGATGGTTTTATGGGCGTTACGTACCTCATAATAAAACATCTGGTACTTGGCGACACTTAAGGCCACAACAACAAGGGCTTTTTAAACATAAAACGGCCAGCAACAGCCCGCACGAAGGATATTTCCGTGTGGCATGTCCCATATGAACACCATGGTGCGCCACTATGATAGCATCCACTCTTTCAAACCTCTTCAAGGTCAAACATCACCGAGCACAGAATCGACTCACCCGATATAGGCATTCCGACAATGCGATATTGTTGCGCTAGTGTTACCACTGCTATTTTGTAATTGTTAATTCTAGAATTTAAGGTGGTATTTTGGAGGCACATCATTGTTATATACCATGGATTCTCTGTATGCTGGTTAAGAAGAGACGCTGGCCTGTGATATGATCTCATATTACATTATCAAAAGCCTGCATAAAGGACAAATGAGACCAAAAGAAGAACTAGGGCAGACTTCTTCACACCAAATTGTTACACAAGTAATTAACAATGCCTGCATCTCTATCTCAAGACACTGAGTGCTTATTCTATGACCTGTGAGCAAGACATGACTTCAAATCGCCTTTGCATCCTTCGGACAAGGAGACTATTCTCAGGCCCTTGTGAAAACCCTAAACAGCCTCTTGTTTCGCACTATCCACCCACTACTCGCGCCTACCAGAAACCTTCAAAGAAATGCCTGGCTTGACAACTGCCCCGAAGATACCTTGCCGCTGTGCTTATTAAGCATTTTTTTTTAGCGCTGAAACAAGTAAGATTTATCCAACCGACCCAATTAGTCTTCAATTGAGTTTGAGGTCATCTCGTATCTCCAAGTGCAGCAGGAAGAGCCACCTCTTGCGGAAGATTCTCATGATAGGGGCTAAACCCACATTATAGGGATTCTAACTTCCCTTTCCAAATTATCTATATAGCCACATTTTCCTTCGCAAGCTAGCTTCAAGAGCCCTCATCACCCTAGAGAATGTCGTAAAGAGCCTTATAGTCCTCACAGAGCCAAATTGCAGGCGAGATTATTTTCAAGACAATCGAAGAGAGAGGCTTGTCCCATCCCCGACGCAGCTTTATCGAGATGTACCCCACCGTTGACCCACTAACAAGATTCAATAATGTGGCCAGGCTATCTTTCTTTTTATCGATTAATGATAAATCGACTACAGGAACGTACTCGATCATTCATATTTTTTTATTATGGGTTGTATCTTCCGACCGATACATAATTGCATATGTCAGTTTTATTGCATGTTCGTCGTGTTTCTGTATGTGAAGGTGTTCCTTTTCGATCGCGCCAAGTGAGTATCAGGATCATCGGAGGAAGAGATTGAAGTGTTTATCTTTCTTCACGGGATTGGGCCAAAGGCCGGGACTGCAGGCCTTTTCGCAATTCGGGCCCTGGTCGTAACTAGAACTTGCGTCTTAGCGGATACGATTGTTGCTAGACCGGGATCCGGGCCAGTAGGGACCGACCCTCTCCCAGAGGGGATTTACCTCTCCGTGCCTGCTTACTCCACTGGGAGATATTGATTTTGGGAGTATTGTCTTGTATTTTCGGTCGATTTCGATTTTTACGTTCGATTTCACTTTGTATCGGGTTTTTTCATGTGTGTTTGGTTTTTGTTTAGCTTCACCATCACTAGTCCTGCTTTGATTGCTCTTTTCATCGTTACATAGCAACTCGACCGGTGCGCTTATTAGTTCTATTGGTACCGCGCCAATCGGGCGCACGTTGTTAGTGTGTATTACCCACACCAATGTTGTTCTGGTGCTAGCTGCGTACCAACAAATGTGTCAATTGTGGCGGTGCTAGGCCCGTGCTTGGGCTTGAGCTTTTCTCGAGCTTGATCCGTAATTTTGGTCGCATTTTTACATCTACCCGAGTGTTCTTGGAGCCGTTCGATCGATCGTGGCCTTTCATCCTTCGTTTTTTTCCTCTTCTATCGATTTTACAGCCCCAGCCTCCTAGGGCATCTAGGTGCTAGTGCCTAGCTTCCGGTGAGCGTTTTTGTTTATATGTCTACCAACTTTGTGATTGTTTTCAAAATTCGGGCTATGGTTCATCACTTGTTGTCGATAGATTATTTCTTCCTCATTCGAATTCTTTCTTTATCTCGCCGTGTCCAGGATTATGAACCATTTGATTTTGGGATTCTTTTTGGTTTTGAGGATTGCCGTGTCAATTTGAGGTCTCACTGTGGTGCTCGTACTTTGAGTTAAAACCTTGCTTGTTTTTACCCTTTTCTATCGTTTCTCAATTGTTCATTTATTATTGTTTTTAATGAAAATTGTTTTAAACACCTAAAACACAAAAATCTTTTATTTTGATTAGTTAATGCAAAATCGAATCTTTTTCTATGTTATTAGTGATTTGCAACTCTGGAAGAAAAGTAGTTTTCTGTCATTTTCTGGTGGTCATTGTGAGACATTAGTGATTGTTTTTCAGGTACTTTGTTAGCCATATGAAAAGCCTAATCCCCCCTCGTAATTATACTTCACCTAATAAAATGACAGCGGTATGTAGTGCATTTATGAGATTTGAGACATTACACCTTGCCAGGCTCGAAAATTGAAATATAATTGAAGATTAACATTAAAAAAATTTATTCAATTTACACTAAGGTAGTACGAAACATTTAGAGTGTCCAGTTGAGATGTGGTCTCGCTCATTAAATCCCAGTTATAGCTCACCTCTTGCTTTACGCGCTAGCACGTACTTGTACTTCCTCGTACCATCGTGTATAAAGGGAGACCACCAGGGTTTATTTTTTATCCAGAAGGTAGTTATCTCACGCTTCCCATACCCAGCGATACACCTACGCGCATTCGGGGAGATTGCCTGTGATGTACCAAGTCCTTGTCTATTTCTCTTTTCATTTTGAAACCAAGGTGTATATCATAGCTGACGAATATCTGCCACACTCCTTTGCCTTGTATTTATAGTCATTTCAATCTTTTCACCTATTGAATGGTGAAAATATCGACAAGAACTGTTCTTTCATGTTTAAGTCAAAAACTCGAAAGGTAGAGTCTCGTTATACCATTTTTTGGTTATCTAACCTATTATCATTGGGGATGGGACCCATATTGAACGCGTAAGACCAATTTTACCTATAAAATTGCTTTTACTATAATAACTTAATAAACTTACATTTATTAGGGTTGTTTATGGTCAAAACAGGAAACCCCAAAAGGAAATATTAAACAAACCCATTTTTGTTTAATTTTCCTCATGGAATAATTAATTAAACCATAAGTTAATTATTATTCCTAGTCATGTTTAACCCAAAAACAAAGAAATTAATTAGATAAACCTTTATTTATCTTATTATTTTCTAGGAATAATTATTTAAATCTTATTTAGATAATATTCCTTGTTAAATATGACCAAATCACACACAAATAATTAAATAAATCATTATTTATTTGATTATCTTTCAACCACTTCCTTAAAAAGATAAATAAATCATTTATTTATTTATTTTTGACAAATAAAGGGATTTGACCCAAGTCAAATACTTTTTCCTCCAACAAATATAATAAAATATTCCATAAAAGGTGGATCTAGATTTGGTTAACATTATTTTAATCATGCACCAAGATCTAGAATGACCCAATATTTTGTTATAAATAGGAAGGTTTTTCCTACCATTCTTTACCTTTTGTTGCCTATTAGATCACTCTGGATCTATACACTTGGTCACATTTTTCCATCATTTGTTGTGTGAGCTCCCATTGAGCTCTTTTCTTTGCATTGGGTTTTCTACACCAACAAGAGAGAGAAATCTTAGATCTGAAGTGCTGAGGACTTCCAAGAACCCATCCCACTGAGGAGAATTGGATACGCCTTCTTGTTTTCCTCCCAGGTGCCCTATTAATACAAAAATTCTTTTAAAAATTGTTCTTGTCTTGTCTATTGGTATATGGAGCAAACCCTTGTTTTTACTGCTTAATGTCTTTCCATGCATAGATCTGGTTTTTGCAGCTCTTTTCTTGTTCAACTAACCGCAGATCTGAAGATATTGGCAACCACTTTTGTTGTTAGGGCTATTAGTTATGTGTAGCTAAAGTGGTCCTTTTTCGTACACTTTGACAAAGGATTCATACTAACAAATGGCGACTCCACACGGGTTTTAATTTACGACCGCTGTCGTTTTTCATATTCCTGCATATCCAGCTACTTCAGACCCTCTCGAAGCCCGGGCCCCACATTTCCGTCTCTATTTTTATGTTGTTTTCTCTCAAAACCTAAAATATTCAAATTTTTAACTTCCATGTGTTTCTAGCCCTATTGCGCAAAATTAGCCTTTGACATAGCGAAACTTCAACTTTTTGAAAATCTGCAGCAGAGACAGCGGAGCAGAGGGAATTGCTTCCCTTTGGCCCATAACTGCGACTTTGGACCTCCAGTGCACCGCCGCACCCCGACCTCTTTTCTGCGACACCATTGAAAACATGTCAGAACCTGCACGACCACCTTCAATTTTTCGGCTGTTTTCTGTGATTTTAGGTTTTCACGAGAAGCTTATATTGAGTTTTTCCAACCTCTGTCTCCGCCCGTTTGGACCTGTTTCTGATCTGTTTTGCTCATCTAAGTGGGAACCTAGCCCCCTAGGGCTTTAGTACCCTCCACTTTTGGTGGAAGAGTTTTAGTTGTTTCAGGTGTCTGATTTTTGGAAGTTTCGACCTCCCACTTCTGGATACGTACCTCCTTTTCGGATCCCTTTTAATCGGCTCTTCTACCTCTCCGTCACCTCAAGATTTGTTTGAATCTATTTTTGGACCCCTCCTCCTTGCCCCTTTAGAAAGCTTTTCTTGATTTTTCCTCCTTTCCGACCACCTTGCCTCTGTCTATGCTTCTTGGTGTGTTCCTTACCTTTCTTAATGACTTTTGTCCTTTAGATCCCTGTCCCTTTTTGACCCTAGATCTATTGGCCTCTTTCTCAGTGTGTTTTGACTAGATTTTTGCCCTTTTTTAGATTAGTTTTGAGAGACTCGCCTCTTTGGGTTAGATAGATGCAATTGTAGCTGTTAATTTTCTGTTATTTCAGCATTATATATTGTTCTCTGCAGATCTATTTTCAGTTACGCAGCACACTTTTTTCTTGCTCTCAAAACGGAAAGGGTTTAAAAATTAAAATTAACGCACGCCACACATTGACCCTAAGTGAAGAAGCGCCTGGTTAACACCGCCTGGCAAAGACTCTAAAATCAATTGTCACTGCACATTTTCTGCCCTTGACCTCACTTGATTCTGTCCCTGTTTTCCCTTGTCATTTTCCTTCTTCCCGTCATCATTGCACCCCCAAGGCGCCTTTCCCGGAGACTTCTTGGCCTTCACCCTCAGTTTCCGGTTGATCGACCTACTCCGTCCCGCCGTCGTCGAGCCAGTCCTCCTCCGAGTCCGCACTCTGACTCCTCTTCTGATTCATTGGGTTCTCCCTCTCCTCCTGGTTCTCCCCCTGTCACCTTCACTATGTCTGGTCCAGGGCCTAACGTTAGTGGTGCTCCAGGCCCTAATGCCGGAACCACTACTAGCGGAACCGCCACAGGAACTACCTCGGCCATACCCTTGCTGCCGTACATTGCAGGCCTCAGCCTCCCCGATTTCAATCAGTTGATTAATGACCCTATCCGCCACGATGTTGGTTGGCCTGCTATGCCAACCAAGCTCCCCTCCAACATCCCTAAGTTTGAAGGCCTTACTGGAGAAGATCCAACCAATCATGTCCGATCTTTCCACATGTGGTGTTCCTCCAATTCCATTACCGATGACTCCATCCGTCTTCGTTTGTTCCAACGCACGCTTACCGGTGAAGCTTCTAAATGGTATGTCGACCAAGCCACCTCTTCCCATACCACCTTTGTGACCATTGCCCAAGCCTTTTTATCTTACTTCCAGCTCCCTCTCCGATACGATACCGGTACGGAGCTCTTGACTTCCTTTAAGCAAACATCTTCGACCTGCCTTTCCACCCATGTTCAGGAATGGCGACGTAGACGCAGCTTATGTCGAGCTCCCCCCTTCGAAGATTGGATCTATATGGACTGGTTCCTTTGCTCTCTCCTAGCTCCCATCGGCAAAGATGTTGCCTCCCATTTCCCTCAAACCGAAGAAGCCGCCCTCCAAATAGCCTTGAAATATGACCTGATCTACGCCTAGTCTGGTTATGTTTATACCGTCCTTCCTGACCTCCCCAGGCTCGGTGGCGCTAACGCCCCGGGGGCATCTCATTCCGCCGACGGTATCGTTGGAGCCCTTTCCCATCCGTATGCTCAACCTCCTATGGGCTACGGTCTCCCTCCCGGAGGGGCCAGCACCTCTAGCACTCTTCCCCCTCCTGGTAGCATGTACCCAGGATACGGCATGCCTCCTCCTTTTGCCCAAACTCTTGCTTACCTCAATGTTGCCCACCCTAACCATTACCCTTATCCGCAGCCTGGTGTGCCAGCTCCTCCAGCATATGCGCTTCCACCTCCCTTGCCTCCTCAACCCTAGCAACAACACCTACAGCCCCCTTCAGGGCAAGTATTTGCACAGCAGGGTGCGACTAATCCCCCTTCTTCTCAAAGAAGGTGGAGAGGCAATCCAAATCAATCTGCCCCTGGTACTCGTGGACCCAATCCTCAAGGTTTTGACCCTAACACTGCTAACCAGCAATAGGGCACTCAGCCCAAGCCGGACAGGCCTCTTCGTACTAACAAGCCTTGTTCGTGTTGCGGTGTTTACGGTCATTACACCCACGATTGTCCCCTTTTACCACAGATTCGGCAGATGTGGGAGTCTCAAGCCACATTGCGCGGACAACATGCCTCCCCTCACGCTCCCCCTAATGTGGCCACTACTCAACCGGCTGTGTTTACTGATCCTTTCCCTCAGCAAGGATTCGTGGCTACCCAACCACCTGACGGGTGGGTCTCCACTCCACCTTCCATTTCTGGTTCCTCCGATTACCAGATCCTCATGATGACCTCTGATCCATCCCCAACCGTCGACCTTCACCTTCAAACTCGGTCTCGCCAGTACCCCAAGCCTCCTGCTCAGTCTGCCCCCGAGCCTCCTTCTTCAGGTTCTACAGAGCCTCTTTCGACACCCAGTGGCCCCTTGCATATCCCTCAACCCAAAGTTGAGGTTCATACCAAGATTCCTAAGGGACCATTACGTCGAAACGCTGCTTCCGGTCGAGCTGCTCATTCGTATAGCATAGTAGATGATTTGGCGCAATCTCCTGCTGCCATTTCCACACTGGAACTCCTCCGGTCGTGCCCTTCCCAAAAGAAGGCTTTACTATCTGCCGTGGGCGCTGTAGATCCTGTTGATAACCAAATGATTGTTTTCGACGCCACTCAATTGGACCACCCTCCTCTTCCTCCTTCCGTCTCTTTCCAAATCCCAGTCAAAATCCGGAACGCCAACGTTTCCCGGTGTATAATTGATGAGGGGGAATCCACCTGCGTGATGTCCGCTTCGGTTTGGAAGCAACTCGTATCTCCTGAGCTGGCCCCTTCCACGATCACCCTTAGAGCGTGGGACGGTCATGCCTCCCAGCCCATTGGCCTGTTTCGTAATTGTCCTATCACCCTCGCCGGTAAGACTGTTTGCGTTGACGTCGAAGTCATAGACGCCCCGCTAGACTACAACATTCTATTGGGGAGAAGCTACACCTATACTATGTCTGTTGTCCCATCCGCGGTTTTCTGCAAGATGTCTTTCCCCCATAATGGAAAGATAGTCACCATTGACCAGTTGACATATCATGAGCCAAAATCTCAGTCCTCACCTGAGACAACCATCTCTTCTGTAGCCAACAAGCAAATCGTCGATTCCTTGGCATTGTCTCCCCACGGCGTTTACATAGATTCCTCCTTCAGCAGAACTTTCCTAATCTCCCCCTCACTCCTATCATTTGATCCAGCTTATCCAGATATTTTCATGGTCTGATCGCCGCCAAGACATCCTTAAAGCGGCTTGCTTCGGCCTAGTCAACACCCTCCCCCTGCGCCCTCCACAGCAGCTCCTGACCATTCATCTCGACCCGGTGGGACCCTCCTCCTTCTGGCCCTCCCCCTACAGCTGGTATCCCCGAACCCCTTTATCCTCCTGGATCGGTTCCTCCTGGCCTTAACCATCTCGAAGCGTTCTACTCCACAGTAATTACTGTTAGCAGGATACCTTTGTGGCTCCCCCTCCCCGTGGCAGATGTGTGTACACGGTACCAGTCATGGCCAACCTCTCTCTCCTTAACCTGACCCTGGGCATACCCGTCTCAAACATTGACCCTCCAGCCGCTACCCCACCTGGTCACCCCAAACCCTACCTTGCTTTGACACCGGTTCAACCGGTCCCCCTCGCTTCCTCCGGGCCCCTCGCACCTCCCCAGGACCCTGCCCCTATGGTGCCAGCCCCGAGAAAGAAAGGCAAAGCTCGTAAGGGGGCAACCAATCATGACCAAGCCACTCCGACAACCCCTACCCCTCCGCGACCGCCAAAGCCCGCTATCCAGTGCGCTTTGTGCGATATTGTTGGACACGCCACCCATATGTGTCCTGAATTTCCGCACCTCAAGATCCTGGTCAACGGTCGTTCCAGGCTGCGCATCCCGAAGTCGTCATATCCAAGATTTATCCGAAACTCAAAACCTTGCGCCGCAGAGACCACCCTTGTGCTTTGTCGATTTCTGACCATTACACGACTTTGTCCTGCGCCTTGATGATGTAGTTCCTCCTTGGACATGTCACGCGATTCAAGGCTACTTGATAGGACGAGAGGATTTTCTCTCCCATTCACATTCCTCCTCCCACTATTGAAACAACAAAGCGTCAACCACCATTTTGTACCTATCATCACCGTGGTAAGTTTTTAAAAATCTTGAGAGTGTCCTCGTAAAGGAGAAGTGTGCAATTCCAAAAGAATCTTTTGTTTTAGTTGGGAATTCTTACAAAGATATAAGCGATATTTGTACCATAAGGAATCATTTTTTCCAAATAAATGTATCAGATGTACTAGGATTTTACTGCAACTTTTGAATGAGTGTCCACACTTCTTTTTCCTTCTTCCATTCATCCCTTGCTCCAGTTATCCAATCTGGTTGGATAATAGAAATGGCACAAAGTAATGCTTCCATCTCTTCATCCTTTCTTGATAGTGCATCTACAACAAAATTTAACTTCCCTTTTTTTTAGATGATTTCAAAGTCATAACCCAACATCTTTGTGACCCATTTTTGCTGCTCTTCTAAAGATAGTCTTTGCTCCAAAAAGTGTTTAAGGCTAGCATGGTCATTTTTTACCTTGAAGTGTCTTCCCATTAGGTAAGGTCGCCATTTCTTTAGTGCATGTAGTATTTCCAAGATTTCCTTCTCATAAATAGCTTTTTGTAAATATTTTCCTTTTATTGGATGACTTTGAAAAAAAATGGGTCTTCCTTCTTGCATTAAAACAACACCAATTCCATTTCCTGAGGCATCACATTCCACAATAAAGGTTTTTGTGAAGTCTGGCATAGCTAAGACTGGTGCTAGGCAGATTGCCTCTTGAAGATGTTCAAAGGCCTTAGTTGCTTCGGGAGTGCATGAAAATGCATCTTTATTCAGTAATGTTGTTAGAGGTGCTTTTATTCTCCCATAATTCTTAACAAACTTGCGATGATACCCTATTAACTCGAGAAATCCTTACAACTAATTTATGGTTGTGGGGACTTTCCATTCCTTGATTTAATTTTGTTAGGGTATACCTTAACACCCTTGTGATATATAATATGACCTAGATATTCCACCTATTGTACTCCAAAGAAACAATTGGAGGTTTTTGCATATCACTGTTTCTCCTCCAATAGTTTGAGCACCCTGTCAACATGTTGAACATGATCCTTCCAAGACCTGCTGTTGATCTGGATTTATGCAGAAACACAACAGAATACACATATAACCATAAATATAAAAATTTAACAGAAATAACACTTCATTTAATTAATATCAAAGAACTAAAAGTTGTTTAGAGACGGAAGGGAAATAAACTAGCTAGGGCGTTGGTATCATATCTCTGAGAAGAGATGTGGTGGCTACAGGCCTCCAAACTCTATGTTACAATGAGGCTTGAAGGACTATATATTATTAAGAAACAATGTAAAACCCTAAAAATCCAAAAAACTAACCCTAGGAGATGAAATTCTAGAATATGGGCCTCGTCGGGGTAAATTGGTACATCAATTTCCCAGGGTTGGCATATTATCTCCGTTTGATGCACATGATACATCGTTAGAAAGATCTATTTTAGGACTAGAAATTCTTACCACAAATATCGATTCCAAAACAAAATCATATTGGTCAGAGAAGTGATGCCCAAAAAACATCGTTTAGAGCCTCAAAACGACTCCGGATGTTCAGGACCCAAAAAACTGCTAAAAATAGTAAACTGTGATATTATTAAGGAAACTAAAAAATTGAAAGAAACAATGGTGGCGCCCCAAGTGGAATAGTTGGGTGGCCACCAATATCCACCAGGATCATTCCTCCCCCCTTAGGAAACAATGGTCTCCATTGTGTTGAGTTCCTCCATGCACTAGCACATTTGGCCCAATTTCCGACGGCCAAAATGTCGCTCTTGCGACACATAGGTGTCCCAAGAGCGACACTTTGAGGCAGGGAAAAATGTGGTTTTCCTTAGAGTCGTAATTTCGACACTTCAGTTAAGTGTCAAAAGAGCAACACAATTTCTGACATTTCTAGATGGTCGTCGCTATTCTGACGTTAGCCCGATTGTTGCTATTCCGACGGTAGAAAATTGTCGTTATTCTGACGATACCATAACCGTCGCCATTCCGAAGATACAATAAACCTCGCTATTCTGACGATACCATAAACATTGCTAGAACATCGGAATACCGACAAAAATAAATTTTAATAATAAAATAGTAAGCGTCGGAAGACTGACGTAAAAAAACAATTTTAAAAGGAATCAAGTGTCGTTAGAGCGACATTTCAAAACTTTTTAAAAAGAAATCAAGTGTCGCTAGAGCGATGCTTCAAAAATAAAATAAAAAAAATCAAGTGTCACTAGAGCAACGTTTAAAACATTTTTAAAAGAAAGCAAGCGTCGCTAGAGCAACGTTTCAAATTATTTTTTAGAAGAAATAGTCGTCGGAATACTGACAACACAGAATATTGTTTAAAAAAAAATAACTGGCATAGCGTCGGTTCTACTTTTGAATTCTCCATTTTCAGAGATTGGGAAGGAAGCTTGCATGTCATCAAACATCCCCACATGGAAATATGTCCACTACATCACTTGTTATGGACTTACCCAGTTTCGATGCTTTACAACAATGAAGTATTCATCCAAAGTACAAAACTTATGCTCTTCTTTTGCAAGAATGTGCTCGTGCTAAAGATTTATCACAAGGGAAGGGAATCCATGCCCATATAACACACACGGGGTTTCAATCATATACTTTTATAGGAAATAACCTGATCAGCATGTATGTAAAATGTGGCAGTCTAGAGGGTGCGCGACAAGTGTTTGACGAAATGCTTGAGAGAAATATTATTACATGGAATGCAATGATAGCTGGGTATTATAGCAATAGATAGGATGGGGAAGCTGTGAAGCTCTTTTGTAACCTACAACAGGCAGGAGTGAGATCAAACCAATCTACGTTGGTAAGTGTTCTCAAGTTATGTAAGACCGTGGAAGATATGGGACAGGTACATGCCCTGATTATCAAATCTAGATTTGTGTTGGATCTTAATGTGGCAAGTTTTTTGGTGGATGTGTATGTTAGGTGTGGTGAAGTGATCGAAGCTGGCTGAGTTTTCGATCAAATGCCTGAAAGAGATGTAGTTTCATGGACATCTATGATGGCATGATATTCCCAAAGTGAACTTGGGAAGGAAGCCCTTGAAATTCTTTGTCAAATGCAACATGGAGGCATAAGGCCGAATCACTTTACACTTTCTAGTGCCCTCACTGCTTGTGCAGGCCAAGCTGCAGTGGAAAAGGGGAAGGAAATCCATGCTCATGTCATTAAATCTAGGGCCGATTTTTATGCCTTTGTGGGGAGTGCACTTATTAACATGTATATGAAATGTAGGAGTATTGAGGATGCATTTAAATTGTTTTATAAATCGTCTGAACAAAATGTGGTATCTTGGAGTGCAATGGTTGCAGGATATATGCAGAGGAGGCCCTAATTTCCTTTTTCCGAATGCAAGGGACAGGCTCAGAGTCAAATCAGTTTGTTATCTCAAGTGCTCTTAGTGCATGCGCGGACATAACAGCTGTGAAAGAGGGGAATCAGGTGCATGCTCACGCCATCAAAATTGGATTTGAGTCTACTCTTTACCTGAGGAATACCCTTGTAACCATGTATGCTAAATGCAAAAAAATAGATGGTGCACTTCAGATGTTCAATGAGATCAACAATCGGGACAATGTCTCGTGGACAACAATTGTTTCAGCATATGCCCAGAATGAACATGGTGAGAGTGCTTTTAAGCTGTTTTGTAAAATGTAATGAGAAAATATAACACTGGATGAATCCATTTTTGCCAGTGCAGTTGGTGCATGTGCCATCCTAGGGGTAGCTATAGAGAAGGGCAAGGAGCTCCATGCCAGTATCATTAAAACTGGATTTGAGTAAGCTTTCTGTGTGAGAAGTTCACTTGTTACCATGTATGCTAAATGCAAGAGCATAGAGGATGCGAAAGAAGTGTTTGACAGAAAGCCAACATTGGATGTGGTCTTATGGAACGCAATGATTGCAAGTTATGCCCAACATGGTTATGGGGAATAGGCACTCCAAATTTTTGCGCAAATGTAATGTGTAGGTTTGTATCCAAACTGCATGACCTTTGTTAGTGTGATTTATGCATGCAGACATGTAGGTCTCATGGGTGAAGGTTGCCATCTTTTTAATTCCATGATTAGTTGCTCCCAAATCAATCCAACGATGGAGAATTATAATTGCATGGTTGATATTAGTGGTCGTGTTGGGCACTTGAATGAGGCAATGGAATTTATAAATAAAATGGTTGTTGAAGCTGATGCTATGATTTGGCAGAACTTGCTTGGTGCTTGCAGGGTACATGGTAATTTGGAACTAGAAAAATATGCAGCACAACGTATTCTTGAGCTAGAGCCTAAAGACTCTCCAGTAAATGTGCTTGTGTCAAACATCTATATTGCAGTTGGAAAATGGGATGATAGAGATGACGTGAGAAAATTTATGGATGTGTTATAGCATCATTTTTCACCCTCGTGTGATTCATGATTGTCTCTTTGGCCTCGGGCACCCATTCCCACAGACTTGAATAAATTTCATAAAAAACAGTGTTTAAAATCCCATACGCGGATATGCCCAGACTTTTCTGCATGTATACGCGAGTCCAGAGATACTTTTCCGCGTATGCCATTAAAATCATTAAAAAATATATAAAAATCCCTATTTTCGAGGCTGGGTTGATGTTTATTCCCGTAATTCAACCACCCCAGCCCATGGCCAACTATTTCCAACTTATTGAAACTACTTTGAGGGAGTATAAAAGCCCCTCATAAGCATGGCCTAAGGGAGAGAGAGAAATAATTATAGACATTATACTCTGTTGGAGCCCAATTCAAGTCTAATTTCCCATGCCTCCTGCACTTCCCAGGTATTTACAGGAAACCCTTGTTTCCTGGAGATGTTTATCAGCTTATATGTCATCTTGTGTGCACAAGTCTTGGAAGAATCCTAGCGAGGCAAGGGCGGGACGGATCCGGACGACGGTCTGTTCGAAGATCGTGGAAGGATTCAGGTGATCTCTCCACTTTTCTATTATTGTACGTGTTGTTCGTAATGAAGAAGAACCATCTTGTTCCCGAATTCACGTGTTAATATCTGCTTATATATGTGAAAATATTGTTAATTGAACATTTATTATCGTTTATATGATGTTTCACATGGATTACACTGAAATTTAGGAAAGATATATGTGTACAACTAGATTTCCGTGCACGTTTCTTCTTGACTTTCAGGTTTAAGAGGAAGAAGGGTTGCTGGGGGTTTGGACCCCGCAGGATCTACATCAAACGTAGGATCTACGGGTGAGTTCTACAACTGATAATATCTAGTTTTTAGCCTACAAGTTTGGTTGTGTGAGTCCTTCTTGAATAGCATGCCCTGATCTATGGAGGTTTTTTACCCAACGACCTCTAGGGAGTTATTTCCTGAAACAGAACTGGTGACTCCGCTGGGGATTGCATTCTTGTGATTCTCCTATTGGGTGGTTTCAGCTATTTTAACGGTTTCCAACAGTTTTAATCATTATTTCCAGTCCAGTCCGCTCCGTTTGTCACGTACTAAAGACCCGGTTCTTTAGCCAGTTTCGATCATTTTTGATGATGATATTTTACTTTTCCATACGAGAAAATATAACACTGGATGAATCCACTTTTGCAAGTGCAGTTGGTGCATGTGCCATCCTAGGGGCAGCTATAGAGAAGGGCAAGGACCTCCATGCCAGTATCATTAAATTTGATTTGAATCAACTTTCTGTGTGATAAGTTCACTTGTTACCATGTATGCTAAATGCGGGAGCATAGAGGATGCGAAAGCAGTGTTTGACAGAAAGCCAACATTGGATGTGGTCTTACGGAACGCAATGATTGCAAGTTATGCCCAACATAGTTATTGGGAACAGGCACTCCAACTTTTTGCGCAAATGCAATGTGTAGGTTTGAAGCGAAACTGCATGACTTTTGTCAGTGTGCTTTCTGCATGCAGCCATGCAGGTCTCATGGATGAAGGTTACCATCTTTTTAATTCCATGATTAGTTGCTACCAGATCACTCCAACGATGGAGCATTATAATTGCATGGTTGATATTAGTGGTCGTGCTGGGCACTTGAATGAGGCAACAGAATTTATAAATAAAATGCTTGTTGAAGCTGATGCTATGATTTGGCGGACCTTGCTTGGTGCTTTCAGGGTACATGGTAATTTAGAACTAGGAAAATATGCAGCACAGCGTATTCTTGAGCTAGAGCCTGAAGACTATACAAAAAATGTGCTTTTTTCAAACATCTGTATTGCAGCTGGAAAATGGGAAGATAGAGATGACGTGAGAAAATTGATGGATGTGTTATAGCATCATTTTTCACCCTCATGTGATTCATGATTGTCTCTTTGGGCTTGGGCAACTCCATTCCCACAGACTTGAATAAAAGTTCATAAAAAATGTTGTTTAAAATACTATACGCTGATATGCCCAGATTTTTCCATGTGAGCGCGAGTCCATAGATACTTTTCCGCGTATGCCATTAAAATCATTAAAAAATATATAAAATAATCTATTTTCGAGGTCAAGTTGTGGTTATTCGCATCCATCCACCCCACTGTACAATCGTTTCCAACAGATTGAAACTACTTTGAGGGAGTATAAAATCCCCTCATATGCATGGCCTAAGGGAGAGAGAAAATTATAGACATTATACTCTGTTGGAGCCCAATTCAAGTCTGATTTCCCGTGCCTCCTGCACTTCCCAGATTTTTATAGGAAACCCTTGTTTCTTGGAGATGTTCATCAGCTTATATGTCATCTCGTGTGCACAAGTCTTGAAAGAATCCTAGTGAGGCAAGGGTGGGACGGATCCGAACGACGGTCTGTTCGAAGATCGTGGAAGGATTCAGGTGATCTCTCCACTTTTCTATTATTGTACATGTTGTTCGTAATGAAGAAGAACCATCTTGTTCCCGAATTCACGTGTTAATATCTGCTTGCATATGTGAAAAGATTGTTAATTAAGCATTTATTATTGTTTATATGATGTTTCACATGGATTACACTGACATTTAGGAAAGATATATGTTGTACAACTAGATTTTCGTGCATGTCTCTTCTTGATTTCCAGGTTGAAGAGGAAGAAGGGTTGTTGGGGGTTTGGACCCCGCGGGATCTACATCAAACGTAGGATCTACAGGTGAGTTCTACAATCTATAATATCTAGCTTTTAGCATACAAGTTTGGTTGTGTGAGTCCTTCTTGAATAGCATGCCTTGATCTGTGGAGGTTTCTGACCCAACGACCTCTAAGGAGTTATTTCCTGAAACAGAACTGGCGACTCCACTGGGGATCGCATTCTTGTGATTCCCCTGTTGGGTGGTTTCAATTGTTATAGAGGTTTCCGACATTTTTAATCATTATTTCCAGTCCAGATATTTTTTTCTCAGTCATATTAAAGCCCTGGTTTTTTAGCCAGGCTTGATCATTTTTATTTTTCATTATTTACTTTTCCATACGCTAGTTTTCCTCTACACAGACACGTATAAACGCAGGTTTTGTCAAAGGAATTCGCGTATACGCGTTTTTTATTTGCCACAGTCGCATATGCATGCTTGTTTCAAAACTGCTAAGTAGCGTATGCCTGGGAAAATTTTGAAATTTTTGATTTTTTGACTTTTTGGTCTTGTCTACCTGTGGAGACCTGTTCCTGCAGTGTCCTTTTAGTCTCTGGATTGTGTTGAAAGTGGTTATTGGTCCTTTTCTCTCTTGTTTGGTTGAAGACCGACTCATTTGGAAAAAAAAAAAAACAATTAGTGCTTGCATTTCTGGTTCGAGTACCAAGATCTCTTTCTGGAGATTCTTGGTTGTTCTGCTTAATCAGGACAGAGAGCTTCTGCTCATATGCTCTTTCCTAACTTTATGTCTTGCTTTGCACTTAATTTTTGCCTGCTTTTTGGTTGGTTTTCTTGAGTTCATCGGACTAGGTCTTGTTGCAATTTTTGAAGAGTCATTGTTGGTTCTTTGAAGTTTTGTTTGCTGCAAGATTGCGCTATTCTTCTGGGCTGAGTTACTATGTTTCTTGTCTTCCTTTTGCTCGTATAAATCTTGCTACTAAGTGGCACTATAAGATTTAGAGCATTTTTGTTGAAGTTTTTCTTGAAATTCAGAGATTGTTTGGCTTGGGAATTGGATAGTTCTTCTTGGTCTCTTTGAAATCTTCTTTTTATAAAATTCAAAAGCTCAAAAACATTTTGTTTTGCCATTGCCTTTGTTTTGCATTTTTGTTTTGGTTTCTTTCCATATTTTGAAGCCTTGTTGAGATTTCTTACCTTCGGTTTCTGACTTGATTTGGGAAGGGAATTTTCATTGGTTTCTTTCTCTTATTTCAAGCATATTTTGGTGTCTTTATACTGAGAGTTTCTGATTTGGGAACTAGCTTTGTGGACAACCGGAAAAGTGATAGAACTGGGGGATTCTTGGAAATTTCTCTTTGCTTTGTTAGATTTTGCATCTTAGAATTGGCATGCTCTTAGTAATTTGCATTAGGTGCACTTGAAAATTTGTAGTCTTTTTCATAAATTTTGCGAGTGTGAGGTTTGATATCTGAAAAGAAAAAATAGTCTCGTAGAACCCGTGTAGAAATTTATTTTCATCGAAAGGCAATTACTGCATCTGCATGTAGTTTGGTTTTCATTAATTTCTTTTCTGCGTCATAAAACATCACGAGTTTCATTTCCATATTCCCTTGACTTAATATAACAGCCAACTAAAATAAGTGCATTAATTTAAAAACAACTAGCAAGTTTTTTATTAAGTGTCATACATCAACTAGCTAGGTTGTAGGGCCTTGGATTAGGTGAGTGGAGAGTTAACTCTCCAAGGCCGCTCAAACTAAAACATAGAAGTTTATTAAATGAGTGAAATCCAACACCGTTAGGTGGACCGGGAAAGCTCTCCTCCAGAGAGTCAAGCGCGAGGGGAAGTGAAGGTTGAGAAGAGAGATACCCCCTCTCCGATTTACTGGATCTTGCCTTAAGACCGTTCCGCCCGGCTGCTGACATGGATTGGTGCCCTTAGTTGCCATTCCTAGGTACCACACAGGTGATTGCGGGGGGGAATACCTGTGGTACCTGAGGCAGATGTCGTATCACTTCCAGCAGTACTTCTGGAGGGTGCCCCGGCGAAGCTTGGGTACTTGTACCGGCAAAGGCTATTGTTAGGAGGTCGGCGTAACTGTTTCTGTTACCTTCGCTAGTAGGCCTAGGCCGTAATTATCCCAGAATACTTTCGGGAGGTCCTATTTTTTCTCTTTCTCATATTTTGGTGTCCAGTCCTAATCACCCGGAGCGGAAATACCTTAAGGCTGCTTGCTTGGTTGCATCTTAGGGATTTTTTTCGTGAGTGCTCTTTGCTCCTATCTTGCTTAGCTTTATACTTTTTTGAGTCTAATTAATCTGTTAAAGTGGTTGATCAAGTGCCTCGTCGATCGAGGAGAGTTCGGGGGTTATCTCCCGAAAGTGTTGAGCCTTTTTCAAGAAGGCATAGGAGTAATATAGCAGGTGAATATCACCCAGTGGTATCTAACACAACGGAGAGAGATCCTCCGCTAGGGCTTGAAGGTGTTCTAGTTGGTTCTGGTGTTGGTTCCGAGAGGAGCACTCCACTCACCTCGAGAGTCTTATTTCCAAGAGAAGCAGAAGAAGAAGTAGAAGTAGAGGAAGTACCTCAGTCTCCTGAGTCACTTCCATCTCCTCTTCCTTCTGATTGTCCGTTTGTTGTTGAGTACATCGGACCTGAGTCAGAAAGACCAGAAATTCCTTATCCATCTCATTCATACCTTTCGATGGCCACGACTGGGAAAGTGGCTGCGGTTGTGAGTGTTGCAAGCATTCAGACTCCTTCTTCAGTAGAAGGAGGAGGCACAATTGCTATATCTTCGATTGCTTCTAGTACTGCTATGTTTGGCTCTGGTTTCACCCAAGCACAAGCTTCTCAATCTGGTCCCTTTTGTTTTGGAATGCTCAGTAGTGGGATTCCTTCGTTTTCCTTTTCCGCTGCTACAACTGCGTCTGCACCCATATCTTCCATGGCTAGTGGGTCAGCTTCTTTTCAAGGGTTCCCCTTCGGAAGTGGGCATATTCCTAGTTCGAATCCTTCCTTAGGGTCTTTTCCTTTTACTTCTCAGACTCAGAGTTTTAACCCTTGGTCTGGAGGTCAGAGTTCGACTACCTTTACAGGTTGGAACCCTGTATTTACAGCAGTGGGGGCAGTGAATCAGTTTCTCGCTGGTCAACAAGGGAATGTTTCTTTCCCTTCGTCGAGTGCTTATCAGGATTTTTCCCCTCTTTCTAACGCTTGGAACCCCTATCAAGGGGTTTCCTCTTTATTCACTACTTCGGGGGGGGGGAACTGGTCCAGTCTATGGTACCTCTACATTGGGAGGGGGTCCTTCTCCAAATGCTGGGTCCTATGGCCCAACATTTTCTATGAGTTCTTTCTGGCAACCTGGTGCCTCATCAAATCCAGGTTATTCTTTTCAGAATGTTGGGAATTCATCCCACCAAGGATGGAATCCTCAGGCTCCTCCTCGTTTACCTTTTCTGGCAACGTTGAACTTGCCAGATTTGTCGAAATTGACGAATGATCCGATCCGATATAGTCCGAGGTGGCCTCCGGTTCCTACCAAAATACCTTCAGACATTCCAAAGTTTGAAGGCAAGAATGGAGAGGACCCGGCTGATCATATCACCACTTTCCATTTATGGTGTTCATCTAACTCCCTGATCGAGGATTCGATTAGGTTGAGGTTGTTTCAACGCACCTTGACTGGAAACGCTGCCAAGTGGTACATTGAGTTAACTGGGGGCAGTTTTGCTACTTTTGGAGATCTGGCTACTATATTTCTAAATCATTTCCAGTTGCATGTCCGTTATGATGCCGAGACTGAACTCCTAGCTAATTTTAAGCAGGACGACGCAACCCACATTTCTGATCATATTCAAGAATGGCAGAGAAGGAAGAGGCTCATCAAAGCTTATATTCTGGGAGAATTTCTTTTGGAATGGTTTTTGAAATCTCTGCAGGCAGATATTTCTAAGGATGTATCCCTCTCAGGGGTATTTTCTGAGGAGCAGGCTATTTTTAGGGCCCAACAGCTTGAATTGATATATTCTCAGTCTGGTGTCCTTCATAAATATTTGCCTAATGCTCCTCGCTCCAAATTAGACATATCCAAGACTAAACCCGGTCCTCATGGTGACGGACTTATTGGGTTAATCAATAGTGGTGCAGCTAACCTGCTTAGTCAATTGCAGCAGTTGTCTATACAATCTGCTTTTTCTGGTCAGGCTGTGCCTGCTGAGTCATCACCTTTTCAATCTTTGTCGTTAAATGCCGTTCAGACTTCTAACCCTAAATAAAATCAACAATCCAAAGGGAAGAAGAAGGGACGGAACAATAATAAGAAAAAGGGCAAGAATGGGAAGGGTAATGCAAATAAATCCAACGAGCATGTTGGTGAGGGTCCAAAGGATAAAAAGAAAGTGAAGTTTCCATGCAAGTTATGTGTTGGAGACCATCTTACTCACCTTTGCCCTAAAATTCAGGATGCGCAGCGCTTGTTAGCTCAGTAGGGTTCTTCTAGTTCCCAGGCTGTGTTGACAAACCCTCTTCCCCAAGGGCAACAACTAGTTGTTGGTGCAAATCAAAATACTCGGGCTTCCTCTGGGGGTACCCAAGAAGGGGAAACTCCGTCAAACATATACATGATGTGTGCTCATGTAGATATCGCCACGAGATCCCGTGATTATGAAAAATATGAGTCTTTGAAAGCCAAGGGTGCTCCCGATGGTACTGAACTGCTTCATATTACAAATCTTACTGTTGAGCCTATACCTCGGATGCCAAAAGCATCTAGCAAGCATACGACGATTAATCCAAATGCTAGGGCTGCTCAGAACTACTCTATTATGGAAGATCTGGCGCAGAGTCCTTGTGCCATGTCGTCTCTTGAGGTGCTCCAGTCTTGTCCATCTCATCGCAGTGCTTTGCTCACTGCTATTGGGGCTGTCAATCCAAATAACTCTCTTGTGATTACATTCGATATGTCTAATTTTAAAAAGAGACTCCCCCATCATATGGCTTTTCATATCAAATCGTCGTTTCGGAAATTCAATATCTTTCGAACGGTCATTGATGAGGGCGCTTCCACATGTGTGATGTCTCTCGCATGCTGGAAGGGAATTGGATCTCCCGCAGCTGTTCCATCTGCTACTCTTCTGACTGCGTTTGATGGTCATTCTCACAGACCGCATGGTATTGTCCCAGCTTTTCCCATCTGTGTTGGGGGAAAAACTATAAATATAGAGGTTGATATAGTTGATGCAAGCTTGGACTACAACCTTCTGTTGGGGCGAAACTGGATTTATGAGATGGATGCCATTGCATCCTCATTATTTCGGGTTATTTGTTTCCCTCACGAAGGGAGGATTGTTACAGTGGATCAACTGGACTGTTCTGCTGTAGACCCGAATGCATCTACTGACTCAACTATTCCAAAGGTGGATAATGCCAAGCCGCCTGTTGAGAATTTAGGGGTTGGAATGTATTCTTCTTTGATGGGTACTTTTGATATTCCACCTCCTACTGTTCATATAAATGCAATTTCATCCTCCAGGGCTCCTATTCGAAGAGAGTTCTTCAGAACTCATTATTTTTCAGATCCTTGGACCTTGCCTTCCACTACCTCCACATTAGCGGAAGGTCAAGTGGGTGGAATGGAATTTCCGATGTCTGCAGCTGAGATTGCTTATCAATCTATTGTTGACTCTGCAGAGTCCATTCCAGCTCCTCTTTCTCCGGAAGAGTTGGATGGCGATGTGGCTCCGGCTTGGACACTTAGTTCTTCTTCCGCCCAGGATTGCCTTGATACCACTCTTCCATCTGAAGAGGCCATCCTGGAAGCTATGACTGGTATAGATAGACCATGGGATGATTTGCATCATCGGTCTTACTTTTTACCTGATTTGAGCGAAGTTGAATCAAGTTTTCCAAGTCCTTTGTCTCCTGGTCCTGTTCGCCCAGTCCTGAACCCTTTAGCACCAACACAGGTATATGCTGAAGGGAACATGGTTGTGATTTCTCCAACTATCCCGGTGAACATTTCCAGGGATCCCAATGTTATAGAGAATGTCTTCATCGGAGCTTAATGCTCCCCTGAAGAGATTCAAATTTACACCGATCTCTTTAAAGAGTTTAGGGATGTGTTCGCTTGGTCTTATGAGGAAATGCCTGGTATAGATCCATCTATTGTCCAGCATGAGATCAAGACTTACAAAAATGCTAAGCCTGTGAGGCAAAAACTTCGTCCGGTCAATCCTAGGAAGGCTGCAGCTATCAAAGCCGAGGTGGAGAAGCTGCTCAAGGCGGGATTTATTTTCCCTGTTCCTTTGACAGAGTGGGTTTCGAATCCTGTTCCCATGGATAAAAAACAAGGAACAATTCGAGTTTGCATTTATTTCAGAGACCTTAATAAGGCATGTTTGAAAGATAATTACCCCACACCATTTATAGATCAGATTATCGATGAGTGTGCCGGTAATGAGATTTTCTCCTTCATGGACGGTTTCTCCGGATACAATCAGATTACTATCCGTCCTGAAGATCAGCATAAGACTGCCTTTATTTGTCCCTGGGGTACTTTTTCTTACAAGAAGATGCCTTTTGGTCTTAAAAATGCTGGGGCTACTTTTCAGCGGGCCATGTCATATGCCTTCCATGACATCAAACATATTATCGAGGCGTATTTGGATGATTTAGCTGCTCGTTCTCGAAAGAGAATCGATCATCCTGCTCACCTCTGTCAAGTATTTGAACGATGTCGTTTCTACAAGATTAGGTTGAATCCGAACAAGTGTGTTTTCGCGGTCACATCCGGTCGGTTATTGGGATTTATAGTGTCTTCGGAAGGGATTAGGGTAGATCCCTTCAAGGTTGAGGCAATACTTCGGTTGCCTCCCCTGTCGTCTATTCGTCAACTTCAAAGTCTACAAGGAAAAGCTAATTTTCTTCAGAGATTTATCGTAAATTATGCTGAAGTTACCAAAGGATTTATGAGATTGTTGAAGAAGGGAGTTCCATTCTTTTGGGATGACTTCGCTCAGCACTCATTCGATGCTTTGAAAAAATCATTGACCTCTGCTCCTTTATTGAGTCCACCTGATTATAGCAGGGATTTCCTTTTGTATCTTGCAGCAACAGAATCTACCATTGGTATGATTCTGGTTCAGGAGGACGATGCTCTTGCAGAGCATGTTATATACTATCTTAGTCGAGGATTGGTAGGACCTGAACTCCGGTATACTCCGATAGAGAAGCTAGCTTTAGCAGCTGTTCATGCTGTACATCGACTCAGACATTATATTCTTCTACGAAAAACTTATGTTTTGGCAGCAGCCAATCCTTTTCAGTTTGTTCTCAGTAGGCGAGTGATTGGGGGCAAATACAATAGATGGATTGTGATTTTGCAGGAATTTGATCTTGAGTTTATGTCTGCCAAGTCCAAGAAATCTTTAGTTTTCGCGGAATTAATCTCTGAGTTGCCCTGTGGAGAAGAGATAGTCTATGATGAATCCTTCCCGGATGAACATTTGTTTCTCATCTCTCCACAGGATCCTTGGTATGGAGATATCATTGTGTATCTTCAGACTGCGAATTTTCCCTCTACTTTTTCGAAAGTTGAGCGCCGTAAGTTGCGTCACTTGGCTAAAAATTACTTGATTATTGGTGATGCTTTATACCGTCGAGGGGTTGATTCAATCCTGAGACATTGCTTAACTCTCAAAGAAGCTGATGCTGTGCTGAATGATTGCCACAGTGGAGCTTGTGGTGGTCATTTATCTGGGCTTGCTACAACCCAAAAAATCTTGCGTGCTGGATACTTTTGGCCTTCAATTTTCAAAGATTGTATGGAGTCGGTCAAAAAGTGTCATCCGTGTCAAGTCTATACTCGAAAAATGCGCGCTCATCCAGCTCCGCTTTTTCCAGTCATTACTGTCGGTCCCTTTACAAAGTGGGGTATTGATTATACTACTTGTAACCCGCCTTTGGCTAAAGGTCACAAGTATATTATTGTAGCAGTAGACTACTTTACGAAGTGGGTCGAGGCTATGCCTACTTTTGGGAATGATGGTGAGACAACAGCTCTTTTTCTTTTCAACCAGTTTATTGCTTGTTTTGGTATTCCTAGAGAGATTGTCACTGATCATGGAAGTCATTTTCAGAATAGCATGATGGCTGAGTTGGCTTTAAAATTAGGCTTTCGGCAGGAGCATTCATCTCCGTATTATCCTCAGGCCAATGGGCAAGTGGAAGCCGTGAACAAATCCTTGAAGACCATTCTTCAAAGGACAATTAATAAAGCTCGATCCAACTGGCATATCATGCTGTATCCTGCACTTTGGGCATACAGGACGTCAGTGAAAACTGCAACTGGCTTTACTCCGTTTCAACTAGTTTACGGGCTGGAATCCATATTTCCCATTGAATGTGAGATTCCTTCTCTTAAGTTAGTTGTTGAGCTTCTTCCTGACACTTCTAGTCTTGAAGAACGTCTCCTTCATTTAGAACATCTTGACGAGCAGCGTCGCGATGACGCCACGATGAATGAGGCGCATAAGAAATGAGTCAAAGTTTAGTACGATAAGGCAATCAAACCTAGGGTTTTCTTGGAAGGCGACCTTGTTTTGGTCTATGCCCAAGAGAAGGATGCCCTAGGCGCAGGAAAGTTTAAGTCTATGTGGTATGGCCCCTTCATCGTTAAAAAAGTCCTGAAAAAAGGAGCATATGCCTTGGTTGATTTTGAAGGCAATGAGTTGCCGGAGCCCAGAAATGGGCTCTATTTGAAAAGGTATTGTGCCTAGGCTTCGGCCTGGTATTTTGCTTTTGTATATAGTAGTTTTTATTTTTGTACATGTTTGGTTTTTAGGTCTTTGATGTGATGGTGATGTTTTTGATCTGCTTTGGCAGGTTGTGTCGAATGTCATGAGTCATTATGGTTTCGTCGATGGTGCTAGTAGACACACCCGGAACTTGGCTTCCGCGGCTTGGGTGCTTCATCATCCATCCGGTCAGCTGTTAGTATCAAGAGGAGTCTGCATTGGTCCTGCTTCCAATAATACAGCAGAATACACTGCAGTTATTTATCTACTCTCGGAGGCAATATCTTTGGGTGTTGATTCGTTGGTAGTTTTCTTGGACTCCCAGCTGGTGGTGTCGCAGTTGAACAATACTTATCGAGTTCGAGATCCATTTTTACTTCAGTTGTTTTCGAGGGTACGTTTGTTACAAAGATCATTTCAATTTTTAACATTCATTCATATTCCTCGAGGAAACAATTGGATGGCAGACTCATTAGCTAATCAAGCAATTGATTGGCATATTAATCATTCCATACATTAAAATTTAATCATCAAAAACATCATGCATTTTTATACATTTGTCACATCACAAATCGCTGTATATATATATCATCAGAATGTTCAAAAACTATACAAAATTTGGATCCATAAGTCGTACAAAATTTGGGCTTATGCCCGATCATGTTCAGTATCAAAAAATATACAGTCATCCGGTAATTATATTTATCTACTCCTGTGGTCCCTGCTCAAAATTTGTGTTCCTATAGAACATGATCGCAGTGGCGACATGGCGGAATAATCGTACCCAGTCACGTGGTACTCCTACTACCTGTCTCTGGATGGCCTCAGGTAGATCTTCCACTGTAGCCATTGGCACTTGGCGAGTTAAACTCTCCAAGTTCCTCTGTACGGCATGGAGGGTCCTGCCTGGGTCTTCAGTATTCGCCTCGCCTTTGCGATGCTTATGCCGTGGGTAGCCCTCAGGATGGATTGGTCCAATATCTGTATCATGGTCATCATAATATTGTAAGTCATTTTGAATCCAATCAAAAACATGTTTTGTTTTCGCAATTTTTCATATATATTGAAAAAATCATAAAAATCACATAATTTAAAAAATTGCAATCTTACGAATTGCGCCCCATGCCGCGCCAGGTGGAAGGACGAGGTCTGGATCACTGCGGAAATCCATCCCGGCATAGGGGTAGTCCTCCACGACGATGAATTGTTCTCCCCACCATTGGAAGAACTCGTCGTCCCAGGTGGTTCGGGGAACTTCACTTCCCCCCAGTCTCTTCATCAGATCTGCCCATCGAGCAATTCTTGGGTCTCTTGGGCTGTTGATAGAAAATATCACTTTGGGTCGAAGCCCAAGAATCTTCTCAAAGAAGAATGTCATCAAAATAGTTCCATATCCGAAATGCTTTGTTTTCGCTTTCCGGATGGAGGTCATTTTTTGCTTCATATTCATTAATAGAGCTGTGCACCAATCATATATGTGAGCTAGGAATTCCAAAGCTATACTCATCTGGGCCCTGGATGCCTGATGCAAGGAAGCAGATCCTGCTACCCTGCCAATGGTAAACAGGAGAATCTTCATGTGTAGATCTCTCAAATATTTTATAGCAATCTGAGTCCCTACTTTCTTGGACCCCTCTACACAATAGATGTGGACATAGTCATCCACAATAAACCCTCCCAAAGGCTTGCTGTGCAAATCTACTGGGTCTCCCCTCTGTGAGAGTCCAGTAATGAAGTAGATGTCTTCTACCTCTATGTGTATGGGCATTTGATCTATCATGAAGCAATCTTCCTCCGGTTCCCAATAATTTACTAGCATTGCAAGTAACCAGACATTACTCTTCATATTTGGTATTTTGAAAAATTTGAGCAATCCACAATTTTGGAGGATATTGAGCGGTAATTGATCTTGCATTACTTCATTATCGATTGCACTATGCTCACGTTCCCTCCAAGTGATAGTCATCCTGAAAAAATTCATTCATTTGTCCATTAAAACACTTTTTTACATTTCGGGTTGCACATACGCGACTTACCCTGTACACAGTCGCGTATATACGCGGCTTGGTCCATACGAACCCGCGTATGCGCAGAGCCCTGCATTAAAACAAATATTTCTACGGTGAAATTTCTGAATTTTAACTCTATTAATGGACAAAATTGATAATAATGATGGATTAAGAGTTTACCTAACTGATTCGGCGAAGTTTGATCACTGATTGCTCCTGTTTTGACGAAAGAGGGCTTTTCTCTAGAGCTCTTTTTTCCAAATCAGCAAGTAACAATGAACCAAATGTGAGGTAACATGTGTATTTATGCCCAGAATTTGAAAATTTTTGCAAAAATTTGTTATGCTTATTTTTTCAATCCATCTTAAGCTTCATAACCCGGATGCTTGTAAGTGCCTAGATTGGTATATTTTCAGGTACGTTTTGATGAAGTTGAGATTTTTCCGATTTTTGATCCATGACTGCTGACCTGTCATGGCAGGTATATGATATTCACTGGCATATAGGTTAGGGAATCCAATTTCCGTTGCATTTTGCATACTAGCCTCCATTCTGATCACTTGCCATAGAGTCGATCCCATCAGGTCATGAGTATTTCACCCATTTCACTCGCCGATTATTTAATCATGACTTGGTGGTAGAGCCTTCCTTTACATGGGATTCCTAGTTAGTTCCTTGCTAGCACTTGTTGCCCATGCTGCGTTTTATGTAGGCTCGGGAGTCCTCTTTAGTCCCGCCATGACTTACGTGTTGAAGCTTCATTCCTCTTCTTCTTCTTCACTATCATTTTTCTGGCTATTACCCTAGAGGCTCCCTGGTGTTGTTGAGTTGTACTACTGCATTGCATATTGGCTACTTGTTTATCCTGGCCTTTAGCCGGCTTCATTTGGACTCGATGTTTAAGCCATCTTTTGACCTTGACTATCTGTACAAGTTAACCATTGCATGCACTTAGCTATCACGACTTGACACCCTTTTACCCATGGATGGAACATTCCTTTGAGTATCGCTTACCAGTTTCCGCCACCTTGCATTGAGCATAGGATTGTTCCAATCCCAGGAACTAGTGCATCTGATTTTTGATACTCGTTCTATCCATTGTAACATAGCATTCTTTTATTCTTTTTCAGGCTTATTATATGAAAAAGACAAAAAAATCAAATATAACAAAAAGAGCGGGAACGGGATGT
This sequence comes from Pinus albicaulis, assembly GCA_034641835.2. Classification (NCBI taxonomy): domain Eukaryota; kingdom Viridiplantae; phylum Streptophyta; class Pinopsida; order Pinales; family Pinaceae; genus Pinus; species Pinus albicaulis. The sequence goes on from CM076574.1 coordinate 110,240,786, forward strand.
TACTTCATAATTTGATGGCAGTACAGTATCAGTTTGTCGCCCTTGAACAAAGCACATACACTTATATATTTCCTTCATTTGGGATGGTTTTAGTTTTGACCTAGGTTCAGCCTTTGCCTTGTTTCACTGGTCAGTCCTCCCCCGGTTGGTTATCTCTTCCAATCATATGGAGAGTTTGTTTTTGCCTCTTGCATAATAGACTTATACATTGTCACTTTTTACTGCCATGGTCATCACGAGTCGTGCTTTTGTTCAAGGGAAGTTTAACCAAATTCGGACATTCTGCGGTGTCTCTTGACTCATTATTCAGTCGGCCTTCCCGGTCTTGTTATTATCTTGTTCTATCACATCAGATGTTTTGGTCTTCTGCTCGTGCCGGTTTGAGAAGGTCTCCATTGACTTCTCGCTGGCGGGTTTGTCTCTTATCGACTACGACACATTGCTCTGAGAGCAAACCTAGAGCCGCACCCTGGCCCTATTTCCATCATTGATAGGTGACCTTGTGCTCAACATTTGATCATCATTATGGGTCTTTGACTGAGTGGTTTCCCCTGTGTTCGACGTCAGCACACATTATCACACTTGGGATTCGTGCAGTACCTTGATTTCCATTTGACCCTATCGGTGGATTTCTCGCCTCTGTGTCAGCTTTCATTATTGGTTGGTTCAGAGGGTTTCTTCCGTGCGCCAGCTTCATCTTGTGCACGTCGGAAACGTACTTCGGTTTTGGTTCCATCACTCTCCTTCGTCCGATTCCTTCCAAATCTTGGCCTGTGGGTTACACTCGCGCTGGACTGATGTGGGATGCCTTAATGCCTTCCTTCCAACAGATATTTTCCCATCGACTCTGACTCATTGCTCTGGGAATAAGGTCTAGAGTCTTTTTGTCAGTACCTTAGGGTTTGCAGTCATCAGTGGCAGACTCTTCGCTATCGACAGTGGGGATTCATCATTGCCTCCTAATTGGTAGATTCTTTCAAGTGTTTGACTTCAACTCATTCATTCGCACTTGTTAGATTGTACTGGGGCACCTTGACACTCATTTTCATTATCGGTGGGTTGTCTCGCGTTTGTTAACGGTATACATTATTGACTGGTAATCAAACGATTTCTCACATGGTCGACTTCAGCTCATTTATTCCCATTGTGTAGAATTGTGCCATCGAGATCGGTGAAGACCTCGGGTTGCATCAGCATCTTTCAGTTCACTTTTGACAGTCCATTCAGTTTCTGGCAGTGATGTCGTCCACCCTTATATGTTGCAGTGTCAGTACAACAGCATCCTATATGTTGGCTCTCGAGTTGCGTGATTGTACCATGTGTTCCACCCCTTATGATTTGGTACCTGGAGATTCAGTTACTTTTGTGATCAGACATCCATTTTCAGTATTATTGATCAGTTTGATATATGTGATACTTGGACATTGATTCCGACTTGTACTTCCGGGCCATGCTCAGATGATTCATTGTGTACTTTCAGTTCAGCTATACTTGTATACATTCTGGATCTATTCTGTACTTTCTATATGGATATATTTTTGACTGAGCATGGGTATGCCTGCCTCAGACATGAGTTGACTCTCTATTTTCTTTCATTGGTTTTTGGCAGGCTGAAATCTGGTGAAGTCCTCTCTTGTCCTCGCGAAGTTCTTTCTATGCACATAATACATTTCAGCCATCATGTACCCCTTCTAACCTCATATATTAGGGGGCATCTGTTATAGCATCATTTTTCACCCTCATGTGATTCATGATTGTCTCTTTGGCCTTGGGCACCCATTCCCACAGACTTGAATAAAGTTCATAAAAAACAGTGTTTAAAATCCCATACGCGGGTATGCCCAGACTTTTCCGCGTGTATACGCGAGTCCATAGATACTTTTCCGCGTATGCCATTAAAATCATTAAAAATATATATATAAATCCCTATTTTCGAGGCTGGGTTGATGGTTATTCCAGTAATTCAACCACCCCAGCCCGTGGCCAACTGTTTCCAACTGATTGAAACTACTTTGAGGGAGTATAAAAGCCCCTCATATGCATGGCCTAAGGGAGAGAGAAAAAATTATAGACATTATACTCTGTTGGAGCCCAATTCAAGTCTGATTTCCCGTGCCTCCTGCACTTCCCAGATTTTTACAGGAAACCCTTGTTTCCTGGAGATGTTCATCAGCTTATATGTCATCTCGTGTGCACAAGTCTTGAAAGTATCCTAGTGAGGAAAGGGCGGGAGGGATCCAGACGACGGTCTGTTCGAAGATCGTGGAAGGATTCAGGTGATCTCTCCACCTTTCTATTATTGTACATGCTGTTCGTAATGAAGAAGAACCATCTTGTTCCCGAATTCACGTGTTAATATCTGCTTGCATATGTGAAAATATTGTTAATTAAGCACTTACTATTGTTTATATGATGTTTCACATGGATTACACTGACATTTAGGA